>JAVTVJ010000513.1:600000-846156 GCA_034509425.1 Eopsaltria australis
TGACAATGCAGATCCAAGGAGATCATGGTGACACTACGGAACCTCAGGGATCCAAGGGGCCACTGTGATGGTGCAAGGCCACATGGAACCAAGGAGACCATGGTGATGCTACAGAAGCTCATGGAACCAAGGGGCCATTGTGACACGGGGGCTCCACATGAAGCCAAAGGGCCATTGTGACACTGTGGGGCCTCATTGGAAAAAGGGACATTGTTGACAGTATGGAAGCTCATGGAAACTATGGGTGTTGTGACACTGCAGAGCCTCGTAGACCCAAGGAGACCCAAGGAGACCACTGTGACACTGAGGAACGTTACAGAACCAAGGGGCTTTTTTGACACTATGAAGCTAAGGAGACCATTGTTGATGGTACAGAAGGTCATGGAACCCAGGGGCCATTGTGACACTGTGGGGCTGCTTGTAACCAATTGTCCATTGCAATTCTGCAGATCCAAGAGACCATGCTGACACTACAGCAGTTCATGGAATCAAGGGGCTGTTGTCACACACCAAGGCCTGATGGAACCAAGGACACCCTTTTGATCGTATGAAACCTCAAGGAACCAAGGATCCTCTGGGGCAATGCAGAGCCTTGGGGGACCAAGGGCCATTGTGACACCATGGAGCCTCCATGGAATCATGGAGACCATTGTGGCACTCTAGAGCCTCATGAAACCATGGCTATACCAAGTTGGCGGCGAATTTTGATCTGCTGGAGAGTATAAGGGCTCTGCAGAGGGACCTGGACACGCTGGATCTAAGACCCAAATCCAACAAGGTGAGGTTTAACAAGACCAAGTGCCAGCTCCTGCACTTTGGCCACAACAACCCCTGCAGTGCTACAGGCTGGGGACAGAGTGGCCGGACAGCGGCTAAGCAGAAAGGGACCTGGGGACACTGATGGACAGCAGGCTGGACATGAGCCAGCAGTGTGCCCACATGGCCAAGAAGGCCAATGGCAGCTGGCCTGGATCAGGAATGGTGTGGCTAGCAGGAACAGGGCAGGGATTCTTCCCCTGCACTCGGCACTGGCGAGGCCACACCTCGAGTGCTGTGTCCAGTTCTGGGCCCCCAATTTAGGAAGGACATGGAGGGGCTGGAGCGTGTCCAGAGAAGGGCAACAAGGCTGGTGAGGGGTGTGGAACACAAGTCCTGTGAGGAGTGTCTGAGGGAGCTAGGGTTGTTTATCCTGGAGAAGAGGAGGCTCAGGGGACTCAAGGTGGTGTCAGGGCACAGGTTGGACTTGATGATCTCCAAGGTCTTTTCCAGCCTGGCTGATTCTGTGATTCTCTGGGAGCACCCTTGAAGCAGTTGCAGGATGAGCCCTGGGCCTCCTCTTCAGAAGCTCCAGCAGCCCAGGTGCCTCAGCTTCTCCACACAGGCCCCAAAGCCCATCCTGTCAGTCCTGCAGAGCCTCTGCAGCTCCTCCTCACTGCCCCAGAACAGGGAGCCCCACACCCAGACACACCAGCCCAGATGTGGCCCCCTGGCCTGGGGTGCCCCTGGCCAGGGAACAGCACGAGGCAGTGCAGGAGCCTGCAGACAATTCCTGAAGCACTTGTAGGATGATCCTGCTCCCCAAGGGCCGTTCCCATGGTGCCAAGTCAGGAACTGAAATGGGGAGTGGGGCCAGAGAGGAAAGGGCAAACAGGGATGGGCTGTTTGCAGGGGAAGGAACAGGGATGGGCAAGAGGAAGAAATGTGGAGCAGGAAAGAGAAAAGAAAGCAAAAGGGAAGCAAAGGAAACGCTCAGGGCTGTTTGGGGGTGGCTGCCAGGCAGCCCTGGCTCGGAGAAACAACATCTGCAGTGGGACAGGGAACTCACAGCTGATGGGAACAAACTTTCAGAGGCCACGACAAACCTGAGTGGTTTCCCTGCCGTCACCCAGCCCTTGGTGGCCCCCAGGGGCTGATGGCATTTGTGCTCCCTTAGGTTCATGTCCCCACACCAACACCATGGGGTGCTCACGCCTGCTCTGTGCAATGCAAACAGGGGCTGGTGAGGCAGTGCTGCCGTGTGTGTGCCTGCAAGGATGCAGCAGCTCTGTGAGCTGGGGAGAGGCCAGGGCTGCAGAGGGGGGATGTTGTTGCAGGTGCATGAGGACGCTCTGGGAAGCTGCCCTGGGCTGTCCAGCGCAGTGGGGATGGATCAGCCCCTGCTCTGCCGCTCCTTCCCGTCTCCCCCAGGGACCTTGCAGAGCCCCAGCCATGCTGTTTGCCCCCAGCCTGCCCACGGCCAGCCTGGGGCTGCTGACGGGGCTTTTCTGTGCTGAGCATTGGCCTGGGCGTGTTCTGGACAGAGCCTGGGCAAGGAGCCTGGAGCTCCCAGGCCCTGGCCTGAGGCGTCAGCACTGCCCCAGCAGTGCCCATGGCCTGTCCCTGCTGCAGCCCCGGCACTGCCACCCCCAGGGCTGTGAGTGAGCCTGAGAGCACTCAGGCCCTAGAGCAACAGCAGGGCCAGGAGGGCAGCACGAGGGCCAGTGGCACGGGAGCAGCACTGGCAACACCAAGTGCTGCTGCTCCTGGGCAGAGCTGCTGTGCCAGCCCTGATCTGCCCCCAGCTCTGCACACAGACATTGCTGCTGCAGCTCCACAGAAGGGAACAGAAGGGAGATCTGCAGTGAAAACTTTACTGGGAGATCCTTTAGTTCATTTAAAGCCACTGAGAGCAGAGCTCCTCATTGACACAGTCTGGGGCTACAGACGTAAAGGTGGAGAGAAACAAAATGAGAAATGGCACAAACAATGGCATTTCTTAGTGGAAAATATTAAAAAACAAAAACAAAGGAAGGAACAGAACAAACAAACAACCAAACCCAAGAAGAACTATCAAAGATGACTTTTATTACAAGTGATTTTCAGAAATTGGCAACCAGTTAAATGTTTGTGAAATCGTCCACCCATCAGTCTCCACACTTCAGCCTTAAGCTCCTGGTTCCTCAGGCTGTAGATGAGGGGGTTCAGGGCTGGAGGCACCACTGAGTACAGAACTGACACTGCCAGATCCAGGGATGGGGAGGAGATGGAGGGGGGCTTCAGGTAGGCAAAAATGACAGTGCTGACAAACAGGAAGACCACAGCCAGGTGAGGGAGGCACGTGGAAAAGGCTTTGTGCCGTCCCTGCTCAGAGGGGATCCTCAGCACAGCCCTGAAGATCTGCACATAGGAGAAAACTATGAACACAAAACAGACAAAGGCTAAACAGGCACTAATAGCAAGAAGCCCAAGTTCCCTGAGGTTGGAGTGTGAGCAGGAGAGCTTGAGGATCTGGGGCACTTCACAGAAGAACTGGCCCAGGGCATTGCCCTGGCACAGGGGCAGGGAAAATGTATTGGCCGTGTGCAGCAGAGCATTGAGAAAGGCACTGGCCCAGGCAGCTGCTGCCATGTGGGCACAAGCTCTGCTGCCCAGGAGGGTCCCGTAGTGCAGGGGTTTGCAGATGGACACGTAGCGGTCGTAGCACATCACAGTGAGGAGAAAATACTCTGTTCCAAGAAAGAAGATAACCAGAAAGACCTGAGCAGCACATCCAGTGTAGGAGATGGTGCTGGTGTCCCAGATGGAATTGTGCATGGCCTTGGGGACAGTGGTGCAGATGGAGCCCAGGTCGCTGAGGGCCAGGTTGAGCAGGAAGAAGAACATGGGGGTGTGCAGGTGGTGGCCGCAGGCTACGGCGCTGATGATGAGGCCGTTGGCCAGGAGGGCAGCCAGGGAGATGGCCAGGAAGAGGCAGAAGTGCAGGAGCTGCAGCTGCCGCGTGTCTGCCAATGGCAGCAGGAGGAAGTGGCTGATGGAGCTGCTGTTGCACATTTTCTGCCTCTGGCCATGGGCACCTGTTCAAGGAGGAGACAGTGACAAGTCAGGGGAGACTTTCCTGAGCAATGTTCAAGCCCTTTCTCCCAGCCTTGCCCCTGCTGCTCTGTGCTGCCCAATTTTCCTTTCCTCAGAGCCCTTCCTTCAGCCCTGTGCCTGGAGCTCTGCTGGGATCTGGCCCCATTGCTGAGACCAGCAGGAGCTCTGCCCGTGGACACTTAGGGGTCAGCTGTGCTCTGCAGCAGTGGGGACAAGGGAATGGGGGACACGGGTCAGTCCTGGGGTTGGATTCCATCATCCCAAACTGCTCCTGAGGCAGAGGAGCTTGGCAGCATCTCCTGTCCCAGGGCTAAGGAATGGTGATGGCCAAAGGCACTTGGAGAGGATTTCCTGCTGTGCTCAGGGAGAACAGAGAGAACTGTGCAGTGCAGGAGCATTGTCTGTAACTCAGTGAAGGGTGAGGGGGGCTGCTCTGTCACTCCATCTGTCCCCAGCTGCCCTTTCTGAGATCGAGGGCAGTCACTGTGTGCCCCTGAAAATCAACCTGACACAGCTGAGAGCAGAGGGAGCCACAGCAGAGCAAACTGGCTCAGCCTTTCTCAGAGTCTCAGCCCCACTCTGGCCAAGGACACTCCTGTCCCCCAGTGTCCCCTGGAAGGCAGCTCACAGCTTGGATGCATCCCGAGGATACACCAAGGATCCTGGCCATGGCACAGCTGGAGGAGAGTGGGCTCATTGCCAGCCTCCCAGGCTGCCCTGCCCAGAGCTGCCCGGGCCACAGGGAGCTGGGACACCCCATTGCTGGGCTCACCCTGCACAGGAGGAGCCCAAGGGCTGGGCCTGACCCTGCAGCTGCAGCTGCCATTGCCACAGAGCCCCTCAGCAATGCCAGCAGCACCTGAGCAAGGCAAGGAGAGACAGAGCCAGGCCCTGAGGAAAAGCCTTTCCCTGGCCAGCCCTGCACAGCCCCTGCCAGGCAGCAGCAGGGCAGGACAGTGGCCCTGAGGCCCTGGGCAGCAGGGAATGGGCACATGGCAGGAGAGATGCCCTTCATCTCTGCTGCTGCTCTGCCGGCCCAGGAGGGCACTGAGGGCCCCGAGCCCCCGGGCTGAGGGCTGTGCTGGCTGCCAGGGGACACAAGAGCTGTGCTGCTCAGGCCAGTGTCTGCACTGCAGGCCAGGGCCCGCAGGTGCCACATGTCCCCTGCAGCAGGGCTTCCCTCAGCATTGCCTCCCTCCCTCCCTGCCCATGGCTCTGCTGCTGGAGCTGTCGCAGCCGGGAGCTGTTCCTGTGGGCCCGGGCTCCTTCCCTGCCACAGCTGCCAGAGCCCAGCCCAGCCCCTGGGCCAGCTCTGCCCTGCAGCTGCTGGGGGCTGCAGGGATTAAAGAACAGCTCCCCCAGGCCTGGCCACCATGGAAAGGTGATGCTGCATGGGTCTGGAGGCTGGGCAGGTGCAGGCACTTGCTGAGGGTCCCAGGAATGCTCAGTGGGATGGTTTAAGAGCCTCAGCCCCTGCTCTGCCCTGCACAGCTGAGTTTCCATTGCCACCAAGCTGAGGCAGGGAAAAGTGGGAGCAGAGACTGAGGAAAGCAGAGAGTCAAGCAGGAAAGCCCTGGTCTGAATGTGCTCCTGAAAAGTGCCCTCAGAAATGAGCTGGGCATGAGCTGGAGCTCTGAGCAGCCCTGGCCCACACAGCAGCCTCTGCACAGCAGCAGCACCTGCCCTGGCAGGAGTCACTCCTTGCACCCACAGCTCCCCTCCAGCGGCCATGGGGAGCTGCCAGGCAGGCTGAGAGCTGCCCCTGCAGGTGGCAGATGGCCTGGGCTGGCCAAGAGCCCTGAGGGCTGCAGGAGCTGCTGTGCAGGACAGCCCTGGGCAGCCCTGGCTGCACCCCCACCTTCAGCTGTCCCTGCAGCCGTCCCTGGCAGCAGGAGCCGTCCTGCCCTGTCCCTCTGACGGTGCCCAGGGCAGCCCCGCTCTGCACCACATCCTCCCCCAAACCACAAACGGCAGCACAGCCATCCTTACACTCACAGCAGTTGTGTCCTGGGGCAGCTTTACAAGATCCCTGCAGCCAGAGACTGACTGTGTCACAAGTGGTGAAGATTTCTCCATGAATAAGCTCTGAATTGTCCTTCCAGCTGCTTTCAGCCTCTCTCTGTTTCACTCCTCTCAGGTGCCTGCAGGCAGTGCCCTCAGCCCTGCTGGGCTGGGAGAGGAGCTGCTCCTCAGGAGAAATGGCTTTTTGAAGCTCTTCTTGGTTGCCAGGAGCTGCCTCTGTGCCAGGAGCCTGGCCCAGCTCAGCAGAACAGACACAGCACAAGGACTGTAATGACCCTCTTGGGGCTTTGGTGCTGAGTCCCTGAACATCAGTCCCTGAGAGGGAGTTGAAGAAACCTCTCAAGAATTCAAATCACAATCAAACTCCAAAGTTTCTTGAAGTTTTAATGGGTCCCTCAGAGGGACACGACTGAGAAAGTGTCCCCAGGTTCCAGTCAGAGCAGAACACTGGAGGCAGTGATGACAGCTGGGGACAAACAAGGCAAAGGTGTCTGTGATGCTGAGCAAAGCTGGATGTGTTTCAGCAATGCAAAGGGCCAAGGCCTGAGCCCCAGCCCCTGGCAAGGCACATCCTGTCCCTCCCTCATTGCTCAGGCCTCTTCCCGGGCCACTGCCATGTGGCCATGTGCAATGGCAAGGGCAGCACCATGGGGCGGCCCCTGCCAGGCTGCTGAGCAGGGCCAAGGAGGCAATGAGGCCCCAGCACAGCAAGGCTCACTTGTCTCCTCCTCATGCCTCACGCCCAGGGCCAGCAGCCATGGCCAAAGTGCTGCAGGAGTTGCCTCTGTCCGGGCCTTGCAGCTGCTGCCCATGCCTGTGGCCTCTGCAGCCCAGGCTGTGCTACGGTGTCCCTGCCCTGCGCCTCTGTCCCTGCAGGCTGTCCTCATGCCCTGGCTGTCCCACCTGGCTGGCCCCTTCCTTTGCTGACAGCTCTGCCTCCTGCTTGCCTCTGCCTGGCCACACAAAGCCTTGGCCTTGATACCAGAAGGGTTAATTCAATTTTTACTGTGTCTGTGAACTTTTATCAGAGGAACAAGGCATGCAGGGACTTCTTTCCCATCTGGGATGTTTGGAAGGGAAGAAGAAGACATCTGGCTCAAGGGTGCAGTGATAGAAAATACACGGACTGAGTCTGCGAACTTTGGGTGGGTTTTATGGGAATGGATACCTTTCCATACACCCTTAGCAATTGTTTATAAGCAACACACTTGTAGAATCACGTTTCCACATAAGGTTAGGAGTTATCCCATGTTGGACCTCACGCCTGAAGAAATGTTACCCTTTTAAATCTCAGACTAGTGTTAAAGCGTCTTACTATGGTATTTTGGAGATTTGGTGACAGTGGGGCCTCATGGAACCAAAGCGTTTATTTTGACACTATGGGTCCTCATGGACCAAAGGGCCTGTTCTGACACAGAAGACCAAGGGCCATTTTGACACAGTGGGGCCACATGGAATCCATGGTCCATTGTGATACTGCAGATCCAAGCAGACCGTTGTGACACTGTGGAACCTCATGGAACCGAGGGGCCATTTTGACACTTTGCTGCCTCATGGAATCAAGGAGCCATTGTGGCAAAGCAGGGCCACATGGAGCCACGGGGCCATTGTGACACTGGAGGGCTTTGTTTGAACAATGGAACCATTGCTGACAGTCCGGAAACTCGTGGAACCAAGGGGCCATTATGACACAGCAGGGCCTTGCGGAACTAAGGAGACCATTGTGACACTACGGAACCCTATGCAACCATGTGTCCCCTGTGACACATCAGGGCCTCACAGAACCAAGGAGTCCACTCTGACACAGAAGAACCTCATGGAATCAAGGTGACAATGTTGTACTAGAGAACCTCATGGAACAAAGGATCCATGGTGACACTGCAGAACCAAGAAGAGCGTTATTGACAGAATGAAACCTCATGGAACCAGAATCCCATTGTGACACAGCAAGGCCTCATGGAACCAAGGGCCCATGGTGACACTGTGCGGCCTCATAGAACCATGAGACACTGTGGCACAGCAGAGCCACATGGAGCCAAGGGGCCATTGTGACACTGCAGAGACAAGGGGACCATTGTGACACTGAGAAACCTCATAGAACAAAGGGTCCATTGTGACACTGTGGGGCCCTGTAGAAGCAAGGGGCCGATATAGCACAGGAGGGCCCCATGGAATCAAAAGGACCACAGTGACAGTGAGGGGCTCCCTGGGATGAAGGGTCCACTCTGACACCCTGGAACCAGGGATACCATTGTTACACTACAGGACATCCTGAAACCCATTGAGAAACAGTAGGGCCTCATGGAACCATGGAGACCCTTGTGACACTTTGAGGCCTTTTGGAACCAAAGGACTGATGTGTCACTGCAGGGCCTCATGGAACCAAGGGCACAATAGTGACACATTGGGGCTCCAAGGAACCAAGGGGACATTCTTACACTGCAGAACCAAGGGTCCATTGTGACACAGCAGGGCCTCATGAAACCATAGAGGCCATTTTTACACTTTGAAGCCTTGTGAAACAAAAAGGCCATTGTGGCACTTCAGGGCCATTGTGGCACTTCAGGGCCTTGTGGAACGAGGGGACCAGAGTGATACTCTGTGGGGCTCAATGGAACCAAGGGGCCTTTGTGACACTGTGGGGTCTCCTGGAACCAATGGTCTGTTGTGACACTGCAGGGTCTTATGGAATTATGGAGACCATTGTGACACTACAGGCCTCACAGAACCAGGGGGCCACTGTGACACTTTGCAGCCCCATGAATCCAAGGAGTCCATTGTGACACTACAAGGACTCAAGGAAGCAAGGAACCATTGTGATACTGTGGAGTTTCAGCAGGCCAAGGGGCAGTTGTGGCACCATTGAACCAAGGAGAGCATGGTGACACTACAAGGCCCGACAGAAATAAGGATTTGCGTAACAGAGCGGGGACTCATGAAACCAAAGGCCCAATGTGACACTGCAGAGCCCCATGGAATCCTGGAGACCGTTATGATACTTCAAGGCCTTGTCGAATCAAGGGGCTCTGCAGGACCTTGTGAAACCAAGGAGTCCCTTCTGACATTGTGAATCCTCATGGAACCAGGAATCCATTGTGATACTGCGGTACCAAGGAGACCCCTGTGACACTGCAAGGCCTCATGGAAGCAAGTGACCCCTGTGACACAGCAGGGCCCCATGGAAACAAGGGGTCAGTGTGACACAGCGGGGCCGTGAGGAACCAAGGATCCAATATGACACTACCGTTGTGACACCACAGGGACCCATGGATCCAAGGGAACAGAAAACAGGTCTGGTTGGCTTGGACTGATGGCTCAACTGACCTTGACATGTCAAGGGTCTCTTCTCATGTGCCCCTGAGACACTGGGGCTCTGGGCTTTCCTTCAAATGGAAAAGAACTGTCCTCCTGCAAGTGCCCGTGACCAAAATGGGAAGGTGACTCCAAAATTCCCTGTATCCAGGGATTGCACCTAGACAAAAGCTGCCACTATCACCAATTTTGGCTGCCCTTGGCTTCCTGAGACCCATCTCTCACCTGCCTTCAAACACTGGGGCTCTGGGCTTTCCTTCCTATGGAAAAGAACCATCCCTCCTGCCCAGGCACCCATGGCCAAAACTGGTAGTTCTCCTCCTAAATTCCCTATATGCAAGGGTTTCTCAAAGACAAAAGTTGCCAGGACAGACAGCTCTGGCTGGCCTTGGCCTCTGGGGCCTGCCTCTAACCTGGCCCTGAAACACTGGGGCTCTGGGCTTTCCTTCCCCTGGGAAAGAAATGGCCTGCTCATAGTCTAAGAAACTGAGCAGAGGACAAGGCCAGCCAGACCTGTGTCTTTTAGCAGCTTTTGTCTGACAGCAATCCTTGGATAGATGGAATTTTGGAGGCCAAATTCCAATTTTGGCCATGGGCACCTGGAGTAGAAAGATGGCTGTTTTCCATAGGAAGGAAAGCAGAGCCCCAGTGTTTCAGGGGAACATAAGTGGTAGCCACCAAGGGCCAAGGCCAGCCAGAGCTGTCTGTCCTGGCAGCTTTTGGCTGGGAGAAATCCTTGGATAGATGGAATTTTGGGAGGTAGAATCCAAATTTTGGCCATGGCCTCTGGAGGAGAAGGAGGGTTCTTTTCCATAGGAAGGAAAGAACAAAGCTCTGGTGTTTCAGGGGCAGATGAGAGGTGACCACCAGAGGCCAAGGCCAGCAAGATGTGGAAGGTTTTGTCTGGGAGAAACCCTTCATGTAGGGAATTTTTTAGGGGGAGTACCAATTTTGACCATGGACACCAGGAGGAGAATGACAGTTCTTTACCAGAGGAAGGAAAGCACAGAACACCGGTATTTCAGGGGCAGATGAAAGGCGGACGTCAGAGGGCAAGGACAGCCAGACCTCTCTGTCCTGGTAGCTTTTGTCTGAAAGCAGCCCTTGGAACTAGGGAATTTTTGAGGTGGAATCCAAATTTCGGCCATTTCTGTGTTAATAAGAAGGACGGTTCTTTTCCATTGGAAGGAAAGCTCAGAGCCCCAGTGTTTCAAAAGCAGGTGAGAGGCAGCCCCCAAGAGGCCAAGGGCAGCCAGACCTGTCTGTCCTGGCAGCTTTCACTTGGGAGCAATCCCTGGATATGTGTAGTTTTGGAGGTGGAATCCCAATTCCAGCCATGGGTGCCTGGTTGAGATGGATGGTTTTATCCCATAGGAAAGAAAAGCACGAAGTCCAAGTGTTTTGGAAGAAGATGAGAGATGGCCACCACAGGCCAAGAGAGGCAGACCTGTCTCTCCTGATGCCTTTCATCTGGGAGCAATCCTTGGATAAAGGAAAATTTGAAGGCAGATTCCTAATTTTGGCCATGGGCACCTGGACATGAAAGGTGCTTTTTTCCCCCACAGTAAAGAAAAGCACATGGTGCCAGTGTTTCAAAGGCAGATGAGAGATGGCCCCTGGGTGGCCAAGCCAGCCAGATCTGTGTGTCCTGGCAGATTTCATCTGGGAACAATCTTTGCATATAAGGAAATTTGGAGGAGGAATCCCAATTTCGGCCATGGAAACCTGGATGGAGAAGAACAGTTCTTTTCCACAGGAAGGAAGGCACAGGGCCCCAGTGCTTCAGGGGCAGATGAGAAGTGGGCCTTGAAATGCCAAGGTCAGCGAGAATGGTCAAGGGGCCCCCAGGAGGCCCAGCCAGCCAGGCCTGTTCCATGTTCCCTTGGTTCCATCGTGTCTTGCAATGTCACAGAGGCTTCTTGGTTCCACAAAGCCCTGAAGTGTCACAATGGCCCCTTGGCTCCCTGTGGCCCCGCTGTGTCACAATGGCTCCTCTGGGACACTCTGGGCTCCACAGTGTCACCATGGCCCCTTGGTTCCATGGGCACCCCTGAGTTCCACAATGGTCCCAATGAGCCCCGTGGTGCATTTGGTACTGAGCCCTTGAACCTCAGGGCCCGAGAGGAGATTGCACAAACCTTTCCAGGAGCCAAAGGCAGAGGAAAAACCCAAAGGGTCTCAAAGCATTGATGGGTCCCACTGAGGTCCATCCCCAACACAGGCTCCTCATGGACTCCTCGGAGGAGAGAATTGGAGGCCAGGATTGCACAAAGCTCTCAGAGACTCCGTGTGGAAAGGAGAAAGGAAAGAACCTTAAAAATTGAAGCGACTGCAGCATTAATGAGCCCCACTGAGTGTTGTTACTGACAGAGAATCTCAAGGGACTCATTAGAGCAGAGAATTGGAGGCCAGGATTGCACAAAGCTCTCAGAGACTCCAAGGCAAAAGCAAAACCCAAAGGCCTTGGAAAAACCTGCAGTCCCTGGGAGCATTAAGGAGCTCCCAGGGCCATTCCTGAGCAAGACTCCCCGGGGACTCCTTCCAGCAGATCCCTGAGGCCACTGGGATGTGGGGGGGATGCTGAGGGCAGGACAAGGGGGTGACAGTGGCCAGCCTTGCTGGGGCTGTGCCAGGAGGCCCCAGGGCCTCAGGACAAGGTGTCTCCTCCCAGGCCTTGGTGGCACAGACCCTGCTGTGCCCCAGGGCACCAAGACTTGGCTTCTCTTTGTCCCCACCTGTCATCTCTGCCTCCAATTTCCTGCTCTAACTGGAACCTGGGGACACTTTCTCACTTGTGTCCCTCACTGGGACCCATTAAAACTTCAAGAAACTTTGGAGTTTGATTGTGACTTGGAATTCTTGAGAGGTTTCCTGACAAACCATGGCTCTGCCTTGATTTCCCTCTGCTCTGGTGCAGTTCATCAGGAAGGTTTCCTGCTACAGTTATGGAGAAATATTTCAAAGAGTTTCTCAGAAATACACATTCCTATTTTAAAGGGTGTATTTTATTACTGAGTTTCCCCACTGAAAACAGACACACTCCTCAAGTGTGTGCTGAGCCCAAGGTGCCACCAAAGCCACTGCAGCCCTGGCCTGGGCCAGCTGTGAGGGTGGATCCTCATCCCAAGCTGCCCTGGGCCATGGCAAGGGGCTGTGGCCATGGACACTGCACTGACCCCACTGCTGGGTTTGGCTGCCATGGACACCGTGAGGAGTTCAAGGTTCCTTGGGAACACTGGGGAGGACTGAGACAGACTGGGGGACACTGGGAACGCTGTGGGAGACACTGGGAAAACACTGGGACATACTGGGAGTGATACTGGGGAATACTGGGACCAACTGGGGACACTGGGAACACTGTGGGGAAGACTGGATGACGCTGGGACACCCTGTGGATGACACTGGGGGGAACTGCGAGGGACTGGGAATTGACTGAGGTGTATTGGGAGCGCGTGGAGGGGCAGTGGCTGTGTACTGGGCTGTACTAGGAATGAACTGGGAATGAACTGGGGATAAACTGGGAGGGACTGGAAGGGTTGAATTGACTGTTCCCGCCTCCGCAGACCTCCTATTGGCCGAGGCTCCCGCCTGTCACTTCCCGCAGCCAATCAGCTCCTGAGATCGGTGCCTCGATACAGCGCCATTTCTTTGCCTACAAATCCCGTCACGCCCCGCGGCCCGATAGAGCCCCATTGGAGCCGGGACTACAACTCCCGTCATGCCCCGCGCCTCACAGATTCCCCCGGTATCCGCCCCCATTTGCCCCATAAGTGTCCCCCAGACCCTCCAGGATCCCTCAGTGCCCCCTCAGTGCCCACTCAGGACCCCCCAAAAGCGTCCCCGGACCCCCAGGTGCTCCCAACCCCACAGATGCCCGTTACAGCCACTCCTGGGACTTCATCTCCTCTCATCCCCCGCAGGCCCAGAGCCCCTCATAACACAGTTCCGCGCGTAAAACTCCTGTCACGCCCCGCGCCCTAAAGAGCCCGGTTAGAGCACCCCAAGCTCCCCCCAAGGGCTCCCGGACCGTGTTCGTTCCCCCCGAGGAGCTGAAGTCGCGGCTCGGACGCAAAAGTGTCCCCCAAGGGCCTTCCCGGACCCCCAAACGCCCCGTTCGAGCCGCTTCCGGGACTACAGTTCCCATCATGCTCCGCAGCGCCCGTGGAGCTCCGTTACAGCCCTGACTCCATCTCCCGTCATGCCCCGCGGCACACAGAGCGCCATTGTAGCAGCGCTTCCGACTCCCGTGATGCTCCGCGGCGCCGTTGACCCGTATTCTACCCGCGCCTACAACTCCCATGATGCCCCGCGGCGCAGAGAGCCCCGTCAGAGCCCCCAAGGGCCCGCCCGGACCCCGCAGGGCCCCAAATTCCCCTCCCTGACCTCCAAGGGCCCCCCTGGACCCTCAAGGGCCGCTCCCAACCCCAGACTTTCCCTCAGGATCCCTGAGTGCCCCCCAGTGCCCACTCGGCCCCCCAAGTGTCCTCCAGACCCTCAAGGAACCTCTAAATTCCCTCCCCAGACCCAAAACTGCCCCAAATGTGTCCCAGAAATGTCTCCATGCACCCCGAAATGCCCCCATTGAGCTGTTCTGAGAAAAATATGATAAAAAAGACTACAAAAGGTCTCAAAATAGGACTAATTAGCACAAAGAGGGAGAAATCAATAACCAATAGAGGTGAATTAATTAATGAAGGGAATCACGTTACTTAGAACTAACAAATATGAAGTTCTTTTGTTGCAGAAAATGAATAGATTTGTGTTTGTATATAAAAATTGGGTAATAAAATAGAAAATTGTATTCTTATAAATATTAAATAATTATAACTAATACATGTAAAAATTCAATATTAAAAATGAAGAATAAATTACATTACTAATTACGAAGAAAAAGTACATAAATGTTCTTGGGTATTTTGTGCTGTCAGTGCCAGGTGGGCGATGTCAGACATGGTGAGGTTGGGGCTGAGGAGCAGCTTGTCCAAACAGGGTCAGCCTGCAAGGGGCTCATTCTTCTCTGTGCCCAGACCTCCTAAGGACACATTCAGCATCAACATCACTTGGGGAATGCTTCTAAAGGCTCTTCTCTAAACTGTAAAATGAAAAAATACTCACTTCATAAAAAATGCAAAAAATCATGAGGTGTTCTTGGAAATCTCCCTCCTTAAGAGAACTCCAAACTGACTCCAATCAGCTGCACAAGCCCTGGAGATGAGAAGACAACTGAAGTAAGACAAGGGGCTTTTGAAAGGGTGGGGCTCGGGGCCCTCCTTCCAATGGAAAAGAACCGTCCTTCTCATCAGGGTGTCCATGGCTGAACTGGGATTCCACCTCCAAAATTTCCTGTATCCAAGGGTGGCTCCTAGACAAAATCTGCCAGTGCCATCAAGTCTGGCTGGCCTTGGCCTCTGGTGACTGCCCCTCATCTGCCCCTGCAACACTGGGGCTCGGTTGTTTCCATTGTCACCACAATGACAGTTCCAGGCCTTGTGGAACCAAGGGGCCGTTGTGACACAGAGGGGCTTCATGGATCCAAGAGACCATTGTGACACTGTGGGGTGTTGTGGAACCAGGGAAACCATTGAGACCCTTCAGAGCCTGGTGTAACCAAGGGGCCATTATGACACCTCAGGGCCTCATGGAAGTGAAGGGACCACGGTGGCATTGCAAGGCCTCATGGAAGGAGAGGCCATTGTGGAACTGCAGGGCCCCATGGAACCAAGGGGACATGAAAAGGTGTGGCTGCCTTGGGCACCCAGAGGCCACCTGACAGATCTGGCTGATCTTGGCATTTAGAGAGCCCCTGAAACACTGGGACTCTGGGATTTCCTTTGTATGGAAAAGAACTCTCCTACTCTTCCTGGCATCCATGGCCAAAATTGGGATTCCAGCTCCAAATTTCTCTATATCCAAGGATTGCTCCCAGAAAAAAGCTGCCATTTCTGTCAAGTCTGGTTGGTCTTGGACTCCTGAGGACCACCACTCACCTGCTCTCCAAACATTGAGGTTCTGTGCTTTTCTTTTTATGGAAAAGGACCATCCTTCTCCAGGCACAAATGGCTGAAATTGGGGTTCCACATGAAAAATTCTGTATATCCAAGGGTCACTCCCAGGCAAACCTGCCAGGACAGACAGGTCTGCCTGGTCTTGGCCTCTTGCAAGGTGCCATTCATCAGCCCCTGAAACCCTGGGGCTCCATGGTTTCCTTCCTGTGGAGACCATTGTGACACTGTGTAGCCTCATGGTGATGCCTTTTTCTGGTCTTAGGAAATAAAAGCTCAGACATGGTTGGAGGGTGGGGGGTCATTTACCTCGGTATTTTAATAGGATCCCATTCAATGCATCGCTTCAGCCATGCATCACAAATGTCCTCCCACCCCCCAATCAAGTATACAATTAAAGACTTTACACATTAGCATATCTAACGAGGGCCCAATAAAGGGGCTGGGGTGGGCTAACTTCTAGTTTACAGAATCTGTCCTGCTAGGGGACCTTGAGTGCTTACGACAATAGAGTGTTTGGTCTCCTAACTCTACAGTTTCTGGGGTGTTTAGTCTCCTGGCCTACTGGACACCAAGAAACCAGGCTAAAGTATCACACCCATAGCATCACAAGTGTGCATGCTAATACTTGTGGATATAGGGAACTGTGTAAAAGGTATTTGAGAGAAAAGGCAAAAAATCCTTCAGGCATCAATGGAACCAAGGGAACATGGAACAGGCCTGGCTGCCTTGGCCTCCCAGGGGCTTCCTGACAGGTCCAGCTGATGGTGGCATGTCCAGGGCTGCTCCTCATCAGTCCCTGGAGCACTGGGGTTCTGTGCTTTCCTTCCTATGGAAAAGAATTGCCTTTTTCTCCACAGCCAAACTTGATACTCCCCCTAAAAAATTCTCTATATGCAAGGGTTTCTCTCAGACAAAAACTGCCAGGACAGACAGCTCTGGCTGGCCTTGGCCTCTGGTGGTCACCTCTTATCTGCTCTGAAGCACTGGGGCTGTGTTCCTTCCTTTCTATGGAGAAGAACTCTCCTTCTCATCCAGGGACCATGGCCAAAACTGGGATTTGGCCTACAAAATTTCATCTATCCAAGGATTGCTCCAAGACAAAAGTTGCCAGAAGCGACATCTCTGGCTGGTCTTGTCCTCTGGTGGATTTTTTAGATGATGAGCAGAATGTTTTCATTTGCCAACACCTGGGAGAGGGCCCAGAGATCTCCCAAGGTGGAGTTAGGAGGCCTCAAGCACATGACCACTACATAGGAAAAAAGGAGCTCTGTGCTCAGTGGAGTGGAGACTGAGGACAGTGGAGGAGAGACCTGGGAGGGACGGAAGGGTGATTTCAGAGATGGGGAATCCTTTTGACATAGTAGAGAACAGCCAGAGAAAGAAAGAATTAATGCCAAGTAGAGCTGGGAAAGGAGACTGGACAGGAGGGGAAAGGAATTTCCATCTTAGAGCAGGGCTGTGATGCAGCACATCCCCCAGAAGGAGTGTGGAGCAGCCCAAGGCTTTGTGTGGCCAGGCAGAGGCAGGCAGGACGCAGAGCTGTCAGCAAAGGAAGGGACCAGCCAGGTGGGGCAGCCAGGGCATGAGGACAGCCTGCAGGGACAGAGGCGCAGGGCAGGGACACCGTAGCACAGCCTGGGCTGCAGAGGCCACAGGCATGGGCAGCAGCTGCAAGGCCCTGCCAGAGGCAACTCCTGCAGCACTTTGGCCATGGCTGCTGGCCCTGGGCGTGAGGCATGAGGAGGAGACAAGTGAGCCTTGCTGTGCTGGGGCCTCATTGCCTCCTTGTCCCTGCTCAGCAGCCTGGCAGGGGCTGCCCCATGGTGCTGCTCTTGCCATTGCACATGGCCACATGGCAGTGGCCCGGGAAGAGGCCTGAGCAATGAGGGAGGGACAGGATGTGCCTTGCCAGGGGCTGGGGCTCAGGCCTTGGCCCTTTGCATTGCTGAAACACAACCAGCTTTGCTCAGCATCACAGACACCTTTGCCTTGTTTGTCCCCAGCTGTCATCACTGCCTCCAGTGTTGTGCTCTAACTGGAACCTGGGGACACTTTCTCAGTTGTGTCCCTCACTGGGACCCATTAAAACTACAAGAAACTTTGGAGTTTGATTATGACTTTGAATTCTTGGGAGGTTTCTTCACCTCCCTCTCAGGGACTGATGTTCAGGGCCTCAGCACCAAAGCCCCAGAGGGTCATTGCAGTCCTTGTGCTGTGTCTGTGCTGCTGAGCTGGGCCGGGCTCCTGGCACAGAGGCAGCTCCTGGCAACCAACAGAAGTTTCAAAAAGCCATTTCTCCTGAGGAGCAGCTCCTCTCCCAGCCCAGCAGGGCTGAGGGCACTGCCTGCAGGCACCTGAGAGGAGTGAAGCAGAGAGAGGCTGAAAGCAGCTGGAAGGACAATTCAGAGCTTATTCATGGAGAAATCTTCACCACTTGTGACACAGTCAGTCTCTGGCTGCAGGGATCTTGTAAAGCTGCCCCAGGACACGAGTGCTGTGAGTGTAAGGATGGCTGTGCTGCCGTTTGTGGTTTGGGGGAGGATGTGGTGCAGAGCGGGGCTGCCCTGGGCACCGTCAGAGGGACAGGGCAGGACGGCTCCTGCTGCCAGGGACGGCTGCAGGGACAGCTGAAGGTGGGGGTGCAGCCAGGGCTGCCCAGGGCTGTCCTGCACAGCAGCTCCTGCAGCCCTCAGGGCTCTTGGCCAGCCCAGGCCATCTGCCACCTGCCAGGGGCAGCTCTCAGCCTGCCTGGCAGCTCCCCATGGCCGCTGGAGGGGAGCTGTGGGTGCAAGGAGTGACTCCTGCCAGGGCAGGTGCTGCTGCTGTGCAGAGGCTGCTGTGTGGGCCAGGGCTGCTCAGAGCTCCAGCTCATGCCCAGCTCATTTCTGAGGGCACTTTTCAGGAGCACATTCAGGCCAGGGCTTTCCTGCTTGACTCTCTGCTTTCCTCAATCTCTGCTCCCACTTTTCCTGGCTCAGCTTGGTGGCAATGGAAACTCAGCTGTGCAGGGCAGAGCAGAGGCTGAGGCTCTTAAACCATCACACTGAGCATTGCTGGGAGCCTCAGCAAGTGCCTGCACCTGCCCAGCCTCCAGACCCATGCAGCATCACCTTTCCATGGTGGCCAGGCCTGGGGGAGCTGTTCTTTAATCCCTGCAGCCCCCAGCAGCTGCAGGGCAGAGCTGGCCCAGGGGCTGGGCTGGGCTCTGGCAGCTGTGGCAGGGAAGGAGCCCGGGCCCACAGGAACAGCTCCCGGCTGCGACAGCTCCTGCAGCAGAGCCATGGGCAGGGAGGGAGGGAGGCAATGCTGAGGGAAGCCCTGCTGCAGGGGACATGTGGCACCTGCCGGGCCTGGCCTGCAGTGCAAACACTGGCCTGAGCAGCACAGCTCTTGTGTCCCCTGGCAGCCAGCACAGCCCTCAGCCCGGGGGCTCGGGGCCCTCAGTGCCCTCCTAGGCCGGCAGAGCAGCAGCAGAGATGAAGGGCATCTCTCCTGCCATGTGCCCATTCCCTGCTGCCCAGGGCCTCAGGGCCACTGTCCTGCCCTGCTGCTGCCTGGCAGGGGCTGTGCAGGGCTGGCCAGGGAAAGGCTTTGCCTCAGGGCCCGGCTCTGTCTCTCCTTGCCTTGCTCAGGTGCTGCTGGCATTGCTGAGGGGCTCTGTGGCAATGGCAGCTGCAGCTGCAGGGTCAGGCCCAGCCCTTGGGCTCCTCCTGTGCAGGGTGAGCCCAGCAATGGGGTGTCCCAGCTCCCTGTGGCCCGGGCAGCTCTGGGCAGGGCAGCCTGGGAGGCTGGCAGTGAGCCCACTCTCCTCCAGCATTGCCATGGACAGGACCCTTGGTGTGTCCTGGGGATCCATCCAAGCTGTGAGCTGCCTTCCAGGGGACACTGGGGACAGGAGTGTCCTTGGCCAGAGTGGGGCTGAGACTCTGAGAAAGGCTGAGCCAGTTTGCTCTGCTGTGGCTCCCTCTGCTCTCAGCTGTGTCAGGTTGATTTTCAGGGGCACACAGTGACTGCCCTCGATCTCACAAAGGGCAGCTGGGGACAGATGGAGCAACAGAGCAGCTCCCCTCACCCTTCACTGAGTTACAGACAATGCTCCTGCACTGCACAGTTCTCTCTGTTCTCCCTGAGCACAGCAGGAAATCCTCTCCAAGTGCCTTTGGCCATCACCATTCCTTAGCCCTGGGACAGGAGATGCTGCCAAGCTCCTCTGCCTCAGGAGCAGTTTGGGATGATGGAATCCAACCCCAGGACTGGTCCCTGTCCCCCGTTCCCATGACCCCACTGCTGCAGAGTACAGCTGACCCCTCGGTGTCCATGGGCAGAGCCCCTGCTGGTGACAGCAACGGGGCCAGATGCCAGCAGAGCTCCAGGCACGGGGCTGAAGGAAGGGCTCTGAGAAAAGAAAAACGGAGTGGCCCAGAGCAGCAGTAGCAGAGCTGGGGGAAAGGGCTTGGACATTGCTAAGGAATGTCTCCCCCGATTTTTCACTGTCTCCTCCTTGAACAGGTGCCCATGGCCAGAGACAGGAAATGTCCAACAGTAGCTCCATCAGCCACTTCCTCCTGCTGCCATTGGCAGACACGCGGCAGCTGCAGCTCCTGCACTTCTGCCTCTTCCTGGCCATCTCCCTGGCTGCCCTCCTGGGCAACGGCCTCATCATCAGCGCCGTAGCCTGCGGCCACCACCTGCACACCCCCATGTTCTTCTTCCTGCTCAACCTGGCCCTCAGCGACCTGGGCTCCATCTGCACCACTGTCCCCAAAGCCATGCACAATTCCCTCTGGGACACCAGGGACATCTCATACACAGGATGTGCTGCACAGGTATTTTTCTTTCTGTTCTTCATTGTAACAGAATATTCCCTCCTGACCATCATGTGCTATGACCGCTACGTGTCCATCTGCAAACCCCTGCACTACGGGACCCTCCTGGGCAGCAGAGCTTGTGCCCACATGGCAGCAGCTGCCTGGGCCAGTGCCTTTCTCAATGCTCTGCTGCATACGGCCAATACATTTTCCCTGCCCCTGTGCCAGGGCAATGTCCTGGGCCAGTTCTTCTGTGAAATCCCACACATCCTCAGGCTCTCCTGCTCACACTCCTACCTAAGAGAACTTGGACTCATTGTGGTTAGTCTTTGTTTGGTGTTTGGCTGTTTTTTGTTCATTGTTTTCTCCTATGTACAGATTTTCAGGGCTGTGCTGAGGATCCCCTCTGAGCAGGGACGGCACAAAGCCTTTTCCACGTGCCTCCCTCACCTGGCTGTGGTCTCCCTGTTTGTCAGCACTGACATGTTTGCCTACCTGAAGCCCCCCTCCATCTCCTCCCCATCCCTGGATCTGTCACTGTCAGTTCTGTACTCGGTGGTGCCTCCAGTCCTGAACCCTCTCATTTACAGCCTGAGGAACCAGGAGCTCAAGGCTGAAGTGTGGAGACTGATGACTGGACGATTTCAGAAACATTAAACTGGTAGCCAATTTCTGCAAATCACTTGCAGGAAAGGTCATGTTTGAGCGTTCGTGTTAGGTTTGGTTGTTGGTTTGTTGTTTTGTTTTAGATTTTTAATATTGTCTACAAAGAATGTTCATAATTTCTGCCATTTCTCATTTTGTTTCTCTCTACATTCACAGTGGCCCCAGACTGTGTCAATGAGGATCTGTGCTCTTGGTGGCTTGAAATAAACTAAAGGATCTCCCTGCAGGGTTTTCACTGGAGATCCCCCTTTAGTTCCCTTCTCTTGAGCTGCAGCAGCAATGTCTGTGTGCAGAGCTGGTGGCAGATCAGGGCTGGCACAGCAGCTCTGCTCCTGCTGGCCACACCATTCCTGATCCAGGCCAGCTGCCATTGGCCTTCTTAGCCACGTGGGCACACTGCTGGCTCATGTCCAGCCTGCTGCCCATCAGTGCCCCAGGTCCCTTTCTGCCTGGCCACTGTCCAGCCACTCTGTCCCCAGCCTGTAGCACTGCAGGGGTTGTTGTGGCCAAAGTGCAGGACCTGGCACTTGGTCCTGTTAAACCTCCCCTTGTTGGATTTGGGCCCTGGGTCCAGCCTGTCCAGGCCCCTCTGCAGAGCCCTCCTACCCTCCAGCAGATCCACACTCACACCCAGCTTGGTGTCACCTGCAAATTTGCTGATGCTGGACTCAATCCCCTCACCCAGACCATCAATGAAGATATTGAAATCCACGCTGGCTGGGTCTGAGCTCTCGGCCATCCTGTAGGTGCTGTGTGATGGCACTCAGGGTGATCTGTTCCATAGCCTTGCCAGGCACCGAGGTCAGGCTGACAGGCCTGGAGTTCCCCAGATCCTCCTTCCAGCCCTTCTTGGGGATGGGGTCACATTGGCACCTCCAGGGCTCTGGGACCTCCCTGCTGAGCCAGGACTGATGAGAAATGATGGAGAGCAGCTTGGGGAGCTCATCCAGCAGCTCCATCATGCCCCTAGGATGGATCCCATCTGGTCCCAGAGACACCTGTGAGCATCTGAGTGGCTCAGCAGGTCCCCAGCTGCTTCCTCCTGGATTACAGGGGGCTGTTCTGCTCCCTGTCCCATCTACCAGCTCAGGAGAACATCTGTCCTGAGGATGACCTGTCTTATTGTTGAAAACTGAGGCAAAGAAGGGGTTGAGTAGCTCAGCCTTTTCCTCATGTTCAGTTACTATATTCCCTACAGCTTCCAATAAAGAGTAGGGGTTCTCCTTATCAGTCCTTTTGCTATAAATTTATTTATAAAAACATTTTTTATTATCCTTTACAGAAGTGGCCAGGTTAAGCTCTAATTTAGCTTTCAGCTCTCTAGTTTTTCTTTCTGCATGACCTGACAACATTCTTAAACACTTCCTAAGTGTCCTGACCTTTTGTCCACAAGTGATACACCCTCTTTGTTCCCCTGAGTTTTCACAAAAGCTCCATGCCCAGTCAGGCCAGTCATTTTCCTTACTGGCTCATCTTTTGGCACACACAGGGACAGGCTGCTCCTTCCCCATTGAGATTACTCTCTTGAGGTGTGTCCAGCCTTCCTGGACCCCTTTCTTTTTAAGGGCTGTTTCCTTTAAAAGAATCGTTACCAGATTCAGTACTCTCCAAATCAGCATCCTGAATAGGCCAAAGTCTGCCCTCCGTAATTCCAGTGCAGAAGTTCTGTTGATGCCCCTCCTTCTTTCACAGAATATTGAAAACTCAATTATTTCATGGTCACTGTACCCCCACCGACCACCACATCTCCCACCAGCCCTTCTCTGTTTGGGAGCAGCAGGAGACAGAGCTTTCCTTGGCTGTGGGAGTGTCACCAAAAATTCAGTAAAATAAAAACTCCTTAACACCAATGCAGCATTAAGAAGCAGCATTCTTTATTCGGCCGGATGCACAGGGGATGGCTCCTCCCAAAGCTGCGCATGCTGAGAACAGGAGAGTTTCTGTTTATATTCTGTATTTTGCACACATATTCATTGATTGTCCTGCACTAAACATACATCTGAGAATCATTTCCCCACAATCATTAACATATTTCCCCTCCCCTTTACACACGCGTTCTTCTGTCCTGGGGGTCTCTCTGGTGGTCCCTGGTGGTCGTGGACCCCAGTGTTCCAGTGGGCCTGGCTGAGCTGGCAGGACACTGAGGCTGCTGAACTTCCAGTTCCCCTTCTCACACAATGGGCATTGTGTGCTTTCCATGGGCCAGTGGTTTTGGAGAACAAGCATTGTGTGAGCTCAGCAGGTGTAGGCAATTTATCATCTGGTAACATGAGGTCACTGAGGGGGGTGTGACATCACAGAGTGGGTGATGTGAGGTGAAGTGTACGAGCAGCTATGACATCATAGGCCATATCTGTGACATCACAGAGCAGGCTGTGATATCACAGTGGAGCTGTGTGACATTCCAGGAGGGCTGTGTGAGGTCACTGGGTTGGTCACTCTGCCCCAGCTCCCCCTCACAGTTTCCCCAGACAAGTCCAATGCTGTCCATGCCCAGCGGGGTCCCCTGTCCCCCAGGATCCCCCGGCCCACCTGGAGCCACAGCCTCCACCAAAGGATGTTCCACAAGATCCACCCCAGAGCCTGACACAGGGACAAGGGGCCAGGGCTGTGTGACCAGGACATCAAGGACATGGATTATCCAGGTCACTGAGGCCTGGTTTGGGCTCCCCAGGGCAGGAAAGATGTCTGGCAGCTGGAGCAGGGTTAGGGAAGGACCTCCAAGGTGGGGCTGGAGCCCTTTGGCTGTGAGGAGAGGCTGAGGGAGCTGGGCTTGTCCAGCCTGGAGCAGGGAAGGCTGAGGGGCTGATATCAATCTATATATAAACAGGAAAACAAAACTAAACAGGGCAAAAAACATCCCTGCATTTTTTTTTAATTTAGTATATTCAGTTTGAACACACTTCTGAAATCTGTCTAATTTTCCCCAAAAGATTTGAAGACTTAAAATTAAATTATTCCCAGGGGTTTGTCTTATTAGAGTGATTTGTAATATTAATGACGCTTTGGCACTGAATTCCTGAACTGAAGAGCTGAAGACTGAACAAGCCTCTGGAGATGTAAAATTCATCAGGAACCTCCAGGTTGCTGAGGATCCATCCTCAGCAGAGCAGGAATGAACAGATTCCAGGGGTTTCCAGGCTGCTAAAGAGCTCTGAGCTCACGTGCAGTCACAGGGGCTCCACGGTGACATCTCAGTTGTCTCCAGCCTGCTCAGAAGCAGAGAGGTCACAGACACACCCAGGGGCTCCACGGTGACACCCCAAGGGTCTCTGGGCTGCTGAAGAGCCGTGAGGTCACAGACAGTCCCAGGGTCCCACAGTGACAACAGAGGGGTCTCTGCACTGCCAAGGAGCCAACTTGTCACAGGCAGTGACAGGAGTGCAGTGGTGACATCCCTGTGCTCCTAAGGAACAGTGAGGTCACAGACACTCACAGGGGCTCCATGGGGACATCCCAGGAGTCCCCAGGCTGCCAAAGAGCTGGGATGTCACAGACACTCACAGGGGTTCCTCTCATGGGCACAGTGGGAGCTTCAGGCAAAGTTGATCACAGAAGCTCCTGTTGGGTCCCGAGGTGCAGAAAGGACCACCAACACCCCAATTACACCCCCAAGGTCCCCCAAACCAGCACCCCCAGGCTTTCTAAACTCCTATGAGAGGAGCCTGGGAGCAGCTGGATCCAATCCCAGCCCCAGACTTTGTCAAGGGTTTCTGTGTAAAGGATTAGACCAGTGGAATTGAACCCTTGTACAACTTTGTCCCACAACATGAAGGAGGGCAAAACAAAAGTATTTCTATAAATATAGATATGACTGATTATGATCATGATTAGAGAAACATCATCATCAGAATTACTTACTGCACAGTTGTGGTAGTTTGAAAAACAAATCAGTGAGAGGCTCAAAGTCAGAACTACAATTTAATAGGAAAAAATGTAGTAATACAAAAAAAAAAAAAAAGAAACCACTGACAGAGTCAGAATACAACCTGACACCCTGTCGGTCAGGGTGTTGGTAGTAGTCTACTTAGAAGGTGGTTGCAGTCCTCTGGGAGTGATAGATGCGGTTCTGTTGAAGCAATGATCCTGTGAAAGGTGTAGTTCTCCTCTGAAGGTCCAGTGGTGGTGTAGAAGGGTCTGGTCTTCCTCAGGGAATCCCGTGGAAAAAGCTGCCTATGGTGCTTCAGATCTCAGTTTATATGCAGATCGGGATACATTGGTTCCTCCCCCTGGGCGGGGCATCGCACAATGGGATGGTGAGCGACTATCTGCAATGTTTGGGGTGAGTGAAGTGCCCATCCGGCCCCAACGACCGGCCCATTAGCAAACCATTCTGCAGCCATCAGGAACACTGCCACGCCCAGCCCCCAACGTCCCACGAAGATGGTGATAGAATACATACCATTGTAACCTAAGACATTATCCACCCCTTATTCTATCACCATCTATGTGATACCTAAACTAGTACTCCCTTTATATATATATATACATATACAATGAAACTTTATACACAGTTCACACTTAAAATTAAGTTTCCTTGTGGTATACAATGGGTTTCCCCATCTTTCTGCATTACCCACCAAGTGTAACCAGGTCCTTGAGCAAAAACAACTCTGCGGATAGGTTTGCTTTTGTCTGAGGTGGGACTAATCTAAACAGTCTTTCCTAAAATTCTTCTCATGTGTACCACAGGGACTCTGTCTCCGTCCATTGTGTGCAAGGGTTCAGACTGGGCAGGACCAGCTCAATTGATGGAGCCTTGTGTGTTGACCATCCAGGTGGCCTTTGCTAAGTTCACTTCTCAATTTTTGAAGGTCCCCCTGCCAAGTGCCTTCAGGGTGGTCTTAAGTAGTCCGTTGCACCGTTCAACTTTCCCGGCAGCTGGTGCATGATAAGGGATATGATATATCTACTCGATGCTATGTTCTCTGGCCCAGCTGTTTATAAGGCTATTCTTGAAATGGGTCCCAAAGTCCGACTCAATTCTCTCAGGGGTGCCATGTCTCTACAAGACTTGCTTTTCCAGGCCTAAGATGGTGTTTCGGGCAGTAGCATGAGGCACAGCGTAGGTCTCTAACCATCCAGTGGTTGCTTCCACCATGGTCAGCACGTAGCGCTTGCCTTGGCGGGTTTGGGGAAGGGCGATGTAGTCAATTTGTCAGGTTTCCCCATACCTATACTTCGACCATCGTCCACCGTACCACAGAGGCTTCACCCGCTTGGCCTGCTTGATCATAGCGCAGGTCTCGCAGCCATGGATTACCTATGAGATGCTGTCCATGGTCAAGTCCACCCCTCGGTCATGAGCCCATCGGTACGTTGCATCTCGCCTGATGACCAGAGGCATCATGGTCCCAACGAGCTAGAAATAATTCTCCTTTGTGCTGCCAGTCCAGATCCACCTGTGATACTCTCAGTCTGGCAGCTCGGTCCACCTGCTCGTTGTTACGATGCTCTTCATTGGCCCGACTCCTGGGTCATGTGCATCCACATGTCAAACCTTCACAGTCAGCCTCTCTACACGGGTAGCAATGTCCTGCCAAATCTCAGCGGCCCAGATGGGTTTCCCTCTGCGCTGCCAGTTGGCCTTTCTCCAGTGATTCAACCAACCCCACAAAGCGTTAGCTACCATCCAGGAGTCGGTGTAGAGATAGAGCCGAGGCCACTTCTCTCGCTCAGCAATATCCAAAGCCAGCTGGACGGCTTTAAGCTCTGCGACCTGACTCGATCCACCTTCTCCCTCAGTGGCTTGTGCAACTCGTTGTGTGGGGCTCCATACAGCAGCTTTCCACTTCTGGTTAGCACCCACAATTCGGCAGGAACCATCAGTGAAGAGGGCATATCGTCTTTCACTCTCCGGTAGCTCGTTATATGGTGGGGCTTCCTCAGCACGTGTCACTTGCCCCTCCTCTTCTTCAGAAGATAACCTAAAAGTCTCACCTTCAGGCTAGTTTGTTATAATTTCCAGAATTCCAGGGCAATTAGGGTCTCCTATCTGGGCTCGCTGTGTGATCAGCGCAATCCACTTGCTCCACGTGGCGTCGGTGGCATGATGTGTGGAAGGAACCCTTCCCTTGAACATCCAACCCAGCACTGGTAGTCGGGGTGCCAGAAGCAGCTGTGCTTCAGTGCCAATTACTTCCGAGGCAGCTCGAACTCCTTCATAAGCCGCAAGAATCTCTTTCTCGGTTGGGGTATAGCTGGCCTCAGATCCTTTGTGTCCCTGACTCCAGAACCCAAGTGGTTGTCCTCGAGCCTCTTCAGGTCCCTTCTGCCACAGGCTCCAGGATGGACCATTCTCCCTGGCTGCAGTGTAGAGCACATTTTTCACATCCTGTCCTGTTCTGACTGGCCCAAGGGCTACTGCATGGGCAATCTCCTGCTTAATTTGTTCGAATGCTTGTTGTTGCTCAATACCCCACTGGAAATCATTTCTTTTTCGTGTCACGAGGTAAAGAGGGCTTACAATTGTGCTGTATTCTGGAATATGCATTCTCCAAAACCCGACAGCTCCTAGAAAAGCCTGGGTTTCCTTCTTGTTCGTAGGTGGGGACATAGCAGTGATCTTGTTGACTACTTCTGTTGGGATCTGGCAACGTCCATCTTGCCACTTGACTCCTAAGAACTGGATTTCTTGAGCGGGTCCCTTAACCTTACATCGCTTGATGGCAAAACCAGCTCTTAGGAGAATCTGGAAGATCTTCTTTCCTTTCTCAAAGACTTCCTCTGCTGTGTTTCCCCATACGATAATGTCGTTGATGTACTGCAAATGTTCTGGAGCCTCACCCTTTTCCAGTGCAGCCTGGATCAGTCCATGGCAGATGGTGGGGCTGTGCTTCCACCCCTGGGGGAGTCTGTTCCAGATGTATTGCACGCCCCTCCAGGTGAAAGCAAACTGAGGCCTGCACTCTGCTGCCAGAGGAATGGAGAAAAAGGCATTGGCAATATCGATGGTCGCGTACCACTTTGCTGCCTTGGATTCCAGTTCATACTGAAGTTCCAACATGTCTGGCACAGCAGCACTCAGTGGTGGTGTGACCTCATTCAGGCCACGATAATCCACTGTCAGTCTCCATTCTCCACTGGACTTACGCACTGGCCATATAGGGCTGTTAAAGGGTGAATGAGCTTTGCTGACCACCCCTTGGCTCTGCAGTTTACGAATCATCTCGTGGATGGGAACCACAGAGTCTCTGTCTGTGCGGTACTGTCGTCGGTGCACTGTCGCCGTGGCAATTGGTACCTGCTGTTCTTCAACTTCTAGCAGTCCCACAGCAGAGGGGTCATCTGAGAGACCAGGCAAGGTATTTAGCTGTTGGATGTCTTTTGTTTCTACTGCGGCTATCTCGAAAGCCCAACGATGTCCTTTTGGGTCTTTGAAATACCCATTTCTAAGATAGTCTATGCTCAGGATGCATGGGGCCTCTGGGCCGGTCACGATGGGGTGTTTCTGCCACTCATTCCCAGTTAAACTTACTTCAGCTTCTAATACAGTCAGCTGCTGGGATCCTCCTGTCACCCCAGAAATAGAAATAGATTCTGTTCTCACGTACCTTGATGGCATCAGGGTACATTGAGCGCCGGTGGCAACCAAAGCCGTGTATCTTTGTGGGTCAGATGTACCAGGCCATCGGATCCACACAGTCCAATAGATCCGGTTGTCCCTTTCCTCTACCTGGCTAGAGGCAGGGCCCCTCTATTCCTGATGGTGGTACACATTGCTCTCTTCCTGTAAATATGTTCTAGAGGTCCCTTCAAGAGGATCAGTCATATCATCATTCCTATACTGTTCAGGGTTCTGTCCACAAGAGACCGGAGCAGCGTTGACTCTAGGTGGGCTCCTTGTGGTAGCTGTTCCTCTTTTCAGTTCACGTACTTGGGCTGCTAAGAAAGAGGTGGGTTTTCTGTCCCACTTTCTCATGTCTTCTCCATGCTCCTGAAGGAAAAACCAGAGGTTACCTCGTGGAGTGTATCTTCTCTCTCTGGCTGGAGAATGTTGGCTCTTAATAGCAGAGACCCTTGTTGGTTCTGGCGAGATGTGGTGAATTTCTTGCTTCAGCTCCTTTCTGAGTTTCTCTTCTAAGTTCCAGACGTGCTCAGCCAGCTGTGTTTCCACAGATGAGACATGGGTGTGAAATGGGGCAGTGACAGTGTCCTCATAAATTCTTAGTTTGTTGACCAGTACTCCCACCTTGTCCACTCCTTCCCTCCACTGCAGTGTTGCTAGGTAACGGGAGTATATCTCTGGTCCAAGCCGTGCGAATCTCAACCACATCTGTGACGTGCATTGGAAATCATCTGGGTTCTTGGGGAATCTGTCATCTTCTGAGGAAATGATCTCCAGCACGGCCAATTCTCTCAGGCATCGGATACCTTGTTCCATTGTGCTCCATTTTCCTTGGTGCATCTGGAGGTCTTCTTTACAAAGGTATCTGTCTTTTATACTTGCCAACAGTCACCACCAGAGGCTGAGAGTTTCTTGGGTTTTCCCGATCCCCTGGTCAATGACCACATCCTGGGTCAGGGATCCAAGTTGCCTGGCCTCACTTCCATCTAGCATGGTGTCATTGGCTGCAGCGTCCCAGATGCGAAGAAGCCAGGTCAGGATGGATTCATTTGTCTGGCGGGTGAACTCCCTCCGTAGGTCACGCAGCTCACCCAGGGATAAGGAGCGAGTGATGATCTCTGGCTCTGTCTCTTCTGCTTGGTGCGAAGGTCCAGCCTCCTCCTCATTGGTCACTGTGCGGGCTGATTTGCTCCTGGTTTTCTTTTTCTGAAGGGGGGCAACTGCTACTGGCTTAGGCTGTTCTGGCTTGGTGATGGCTTGTGTGGAGACTCTGTCGTTTCTTTCAGTCTCTTTTTCCTCCATGACAGTTTGTTTAGATACGATGCCTGTTGTTCTGCTGCTTTTCTTGTCCTCATCCTGAGGATACTGTGCTGCATCGAGCATTGTTCTGACTCTAAGCATGGTGTACACAGTGCAGGTCATAGAGAGAAAAGAAAACAGAACTGACAGCAAGATTATACTATCTTTGACATCCAAAGGGAACTCAATATTTTCAAAAACTGTTGTGTCAGGTCTGAAAGGCTGAAAGAAACTATTCTCAACTCTTTCCCCTAGGGGCTGGGTGTGATTGTTGAGGAGGCCCCAGATGTAACAGCCCATACCAGGACAAGCAAACAAAATTGAGTATATATTCCGAATGGTGTTCATTGCCTCGGAGGTTATCATGTAATAGACATAGTAAACTAGTAAAGCAATTTTTATACGATACCCCGGCCTACACAGGAGCATTACCACAGGCAGGTAATTCCCTGTCTGCGGAAATATATAGAGAGCAAGGTACAGGACACATGTAAGTATGTTGAGTATCATGGTGAATAGGTGGCTTCTAGAACACAAAATTGTAATTCTGACTTTCCTCACAGCCTGGCCGCACATTGGGTGCCAAAAAATGTGGTAGTTTGAAAACAAATCAGTGAGAGGCTCAAAGTCAGAACTACAATTTAATAGGAAAAAAACGTAATAATACAAAAAAACGCTGACAGAGTCAGAATACAATCTGACACCCTGTCGGTCAGGGTGTTGGTAGTAGTCCACTTAGAAGGTGGTTGCAGTCCTCTGGGAGTGATAGATGCGGTTCTGTTGAAGCAATGATCCTGTGAAAGGTGTAGTTCTCCTCTGAAGGTCCAGTGGTGGTATAGAAGGGTCTGGTCTTCCTCTGGGAATCCCGTGGAAAAAGCTGCCTATAGTGCTTCAAATCTCAGGTTATATGCAGATCGGGATACATTGGTTCCTCCCCCTGGGCGGGGCATCTCACAATGGGATGATGAGCGACTATCTGCAATGTTTGGGGTGAGTGAAGTGCCCATCTGGCCCCAACGACTGGCCCATTAGCAAACCATTCTGCGGCCATCAGGAACACTGCCACGCCCGGCCCCAACATCCCACGAAGATGGTGATAGAATACATACCATTGTAACCTAAGACACCCAGGTTCCAGTTAGAGCAGAACACTGGAGGCAGTGATGACAGCTGGGGACAAAGAAGGCAAAGGTGTCTGTGATGCTGAGCAAAGCTGGATGTGTTTGAGGAATGCAAAGGGCCAAGGCCTGAGCCCCAGCCCCTGGCAAGGCACATCCTGTCCCTCCCTCATTGCTCAGGCCTCTTCCCGGGCCACTGCCATGTGGGCATGTGCAATGGCAAGGGCAGCACCATGGGGCGGCCCCTGCCAGGCTGCTGAGCAGGGCCAAGGAGGCAATGAGGCCCCAGCACAGCAAGGCTCACTTGTCTCCTCCTCATGCCTCACGCCCAGGGCCAGCAGCCATGGCCAAAGTGCTGCAGGAGTTGCCTCTGGCAGGGCCTTGCAGCTGCTGCCCATGCCTGTGGCCTCTGCAGCCCAGGCTGTGCTACGGTGTCCCTGCCCTGCGCCTCTGTCCCTGCAGGCTGTCCTCATGCCCTGGCTGCCCCACCTGGCTGGCCCCTTCCTTTGCTGACAGCTCTGCGTCCTGCCTGCCTCTGCCTGGCCACACAAAGCCTTGGCCTTGATATCGAAAGGGTTAATTCAATTTTTACTGTGTCTGTGAACTTTTAGCAGAGAAACAAGGCATGCAGGGGCTCTTTCCCAGCAGGGATGGCTTGAAGAGGAGATCTGGCTCAAGGGTGCTGTTATAGAACAAACAAGGACTGAATCTGAGAACTTGGGGTGGTTTTTATGGAAATGGGAAAAATTGTAATACGCATGTAGGGACTGTGTATAAGCAACACACTTGTAGAATCACGTGTCAATGTTACGTTAGGAGTTTTCCATGTTGGACCTCAAGCATGAGTCTCTTGCTGGCCTCTTTAACACCAAATTAGTGTTAAGGAGTCTTATTCTGGTATTTTGGAGATGTGGTTAAAGCAGGGTCGCATGGAACTAAGGAGTCAACTGTGACACTGGAACCTCATGGAACAAAGGGTCCGTTGTGGCACAGCAGAACCTGATGGAACCATGGAGACCATTGTGACACTGTGGGGCTGCATGGAACCTAAATCCAGTTTAACACAGTGGGGCCACATGGAGCCAAGGGGCCATTGTGACACTGTGGATCCAAGGAGACCATTGTGACATGGAGAAACCTCATGGAACCAAAAGTACATTGTGACAGAGAAAGGCTTCCTGGAACCAAGGGTCCATTGTGGCTCAGCGAGGCCTTGTTGGAACAATGGAACCATTGTTGACAGTACGGAAATTCATGGAATCAAGGGGCCATTGTGACACAACAGGGCTTGCTGGAACTGATGCCTCTTTGGTTTTTGCCTTTTTTCCTTTTATATGTTGTCTGTATTCTTATCACATATATTTGTAGCTTTGTAGCCAATTATATTAGTGGCTACTTTCCCCTGTAATTTTCCCTGGCCTTTCCCCCTGCAGAAAGACAAAACAAATTCCAGAGCTCCAAGTCCCAGAGGGTACAGGGCCCCAGTGCTATCTTGGTACTTCCTGGGAGCCAAGACTGAGAACAACTCGAGATACATTTTCATGGACAGAGCACAGCCAGTGCTGAGGGGAGAACTTGAGAGAAGGGGCTTGACCTGGGGAGGAATTGCATCACCCCTTGTCCTCCTTACTGGCACTTTTGTCAACAATGCTGATTTACTGAACTTAAAAAAATTGCATTCATCTCCTGTGGGTGGGCTTTTGTGAACATCTTTCCATAACTGCCCCTTGCAGGCATTCAAATAAAGATCCACCTTTATATTACCTCCTCACTGAAATTATCTTGAGTTTCATTTCCCGGTTGAGAAGAGTCCATTGTGACAAGGCAGATCCAAGGAGTCCATGGTGACACTGTGGAACCTCATGGAACCAAGGGGCCATTGTGACACAGCAAGGCCTTGTGGAACCAAGGGGCCATTGTGACACTACAGAACCCATGGAACCAAGGGTCCTTTGTGACAGTGTGGAGACACATGGAAACAATGGTCATTGTCATACTGCAGATCCAATGAGACCACGGTGACACTACAGCCCCTCCTGGAACCATTGGTCCACTGTGACACTGCAGGGCCACACAGAAGCAAGGAGTCCATTGTGACACTGGAGAACCTCACGGAATCAAGATGACCATGTTGTACTAGGGGTACAAAGGGTCCATGGTGACACTGCAGAACCAAGGAGAGCGTTGTTGACAGAATGAAAGCTCATGGGACCAGAAGCCCATTGTGACACAGCAAGGCCTCATGGAAGCAAGGGGCCATTGTGACACTGTGTGGCCTCATGGGACCATGAACCATTGTGACACAGTGGGACCACAAAGAACCAAGGGGCCATTGTGACACTGTGGATCCAAGGAGATCATTGGGACACTGAGAAACCTCATAGAACAAAGGGTCTGTTGTCCACTGTGGGGCCCTGTGAAACCAGGGGGACCACAGTGTCATTGTAGGGCCTCATGGAACAATGGAGACTATTAGGACACTTTGGGAGCCACTGGAGCCATGGGGCCATTGTGACACTTTGGGGCCTCATTTAACCAAGGGGCCATTGTAGCCCAGCAGGGCCTCATGGAATCAAGGGGACCACAGTGACAGTGAGGGGCTCTGTGGGACAAAGGGTCCATTCTGACACCGTGAAACCAAGGAGGCCATTGTTACACCACAGGACATGATGGAACCAAGGAGGCCATTGTGAGCCAGTGGGGCCCCATGGAACCATAGAGGTCATTATGACCCTGTGAGGCCTCGTTGGACCAAAGGACCATTGTGGCACTGCAGGGTCTCATGGAACCAAGGGCACAATTGTGACACTCTGGGATTCCAAGGAACCAAGGGGACATTCTTACACTGCAGAACCAAGGGTCCATTGTGACACTGAAAGGCCCTATGGAATCATGGAGACTGCTGTGACACTACAGGCCTCATTGAACCAAGGGGCCATTGTGACACCATGGGGGCCTTGCTGGGCCAAGGGGCAATTGTGGCACTGTGTGGCACCATTGAACCAAGGAGACCATGGTGACACTGCAGGGCCCCATGGATCTAAGGATTCATGTAACAGTGCAGGACCCCATGGAACCAAAGGTCCATTGTGACATTGTGGGGCTTCATGGAATCCTGGAGACCATTATGACACTTTGAGGCCTCTTTGAATCAAGGGGCTCTGCAGGACCTTGTGGTACCAAGGAGACCCTTCTGACATTGTGGATCCCCATGGAACCAAGGGTCCATTGTGATACTGCGGTGCAAAGGAGACCGCTGTGACACTGCAAGGACTCATAGAAGCAAGGGACCATTGTGACACTGCTGGGTCTTGTGCAGCCCAGGGGCCATTGTGATCCTGGGGAGCCCAATAGAACCAAGGGCCCATTGTGACACTGCAGGACTATGCAGAATCATGGAGATCAATGGGACACTCTGCAACCTCATGGAAGCAAGGGATCCATTGTGACACTGCTGGGCCTTGTGCAGCCCAGGGCCATTGTGATCTTGAGGAGCCCAATAGAACCAAGGGGCCATAGGGACACTGCAGGACTATGCAGAATCATGGAGATCATTGGGACACTCTGCAACCTCATGGAAGCAAGGGACCATTGTGTCATCACATGATCCCATGAATCCAAGGGAACAGGAAGCAGGTCTGGTTGTCTTGGCCTGATTGGTCCAACTGACCTTGGCATGTCAAGGGTCTCTTCCCCTGTGCCCCTGAAACACTGGGGCTCTGGGCTTTCTTTCAAATGGAAAAGAACTGTCCTTCTCCTCTAGGTGCCCATGGCCGAAATGGGATTGTGCCTCCAAATTTCCCAATATCCAGGGATTGCACCTAGACCAAAGCTGCCATTACCAACAAGTCCGGCTGCCCTTGGCTTCCTGAGAGCCGGCTCTCACCTGCCTTCAAACACTGCTTTGAATTGGCTGGCATATCTATCAATACTCAAAACTAGCTGGTTTCTGGTTCTGTCTCCCAGGAAGGAAGCTGTGCCACTTCCTGTAGAATAGGTCACCTCTGAGACTGACTCTTCCTGGGCAATCCCAGGACACTGCCCTTCTTCACCTCATGGCCAGTCCCCCTTGTCCTGTCCCTCCAGGCCTTTGTCCACAGTCCCCCTCCAGCTCTCTCGGAGCCCCTTTAGGCACTGGAAGGGTCTCCAATGTCTCCCTGGAGCCTTCTCTCCCCCAGGCTGGACAGCTGCAAATGTCCCTTGTGACACTGCAGGGGTTCATGTAACCAAGGGTCCATTGTGATACTGCAGAACAAAGGAGACCATTGGGACATTCCAGGGCCCCACAGAACCAAAGAGACCATTGTGACACTCTGGGACTCCATAGAACCAAGGGGCCATTGTGACACTTCAGGGCCTCATGGAACCATGGACACCATTATGACACTTCAGGGCCTTGTGAAGGCAAGGGGATCATTGTGACACTGTGGGGTCTTGTATAAGCAAGGGCCAGTGTGGCACTGCAGGGCCTCAAGGAACCAAGGGCCATTTTAAAACTGCAGAGCCAAGCAGACCATGTGGGGCCTTATTGAACTGATGAGAATATTGTGAGACAGTGAGACATTATAGAAACAAGGATCCCTTGTGACACTTTGGGGTCTTATGTAACCAGGAGTCCAATTGTGACACTGCAGAGTCAAGGAGATCATTGTGACACTACAGGGCCTCATGGAACCAAGGGCCATTGTGTCACTTTGGGGCCCTATGGACCCAAGGCAACCATTGTGACACTCTGGGGCATCATGGAACCAAGGAATCATTGTGACACTGTTACCAAACATCAGTAAAAATAAAACAAACTGCTTGACCCCAAGGGAGCATTAAGAAGCAGCATTCTTTATTCAGCCAGATGCACAAGGGGACAGCTCCTCCCAAAGCTGTGCATGCTGAGTACAGCAAGGTTCCTGTTTACAGACTGGATTTAATACAAATATTCAGTGATCATCTCAGAATAAACATACATTTGATAACTATTTCCTTGAAATAATTAACATATTTTCCCTTCCCTTCACGGATGTGTTCTTCTGTCCTGGGGGTCTCCTTGGTGATCCCTGGTGGTTGGTGATGCCAGAGTCACACCCGACTGCCTGGTGAAATGGTAAAAGTTGGTACAACTGGAGTTGGTCGCTTTCCAATTCTCCTTCACACACATCAGCCATTGTGCAGTTCCATGGGCCAGTGGGATGTGAAGAACAAGCATTGTGTGAGCTCACCATGAGGAGATGGTTTTTCATCTCGTAACATGCCCCCCTTTAAGGCTTGTGAAGTTTCTTGTCTCTTCAAGCCTTCCTAAGCCTCACATCAGAGTCTGCTGGAATTCAATCCCCCTCCCCATCCCACAGCAGCCCTGCATTTCCCTCCTCCAGCCTTGCTCTCCAGCACAGCCATGGAGGCTCTTTGGCCTCTTGACTTTCCCTGCAGCCACCAAGGCCAGCTGAGCTCTGCCTTTGCCACAGCCAGCCCTGCCCAGCAATTCCTTGTCTGTTCCAGGCCCAGGGGCCGTCCCAAAACTGGGGCAGCCAGAGCACTCTGCCCGTTTCTGTACATTCATGGATGGATCCTCAGCAACTTGGGGGATGATGAATTTTACTTTTCGAGAGCCTTATTGTTTCTTGAGCTCATCAGTTGAGAAATTCATTGACAAAAGATCATAACATTTGTTCAAAACACCCAAACAAGACAAGCCCATGGGAATAATTCCAGTCTTCAATTCTTCTGTGGTTAATTAGACAGTGTCGTGGTTTTAGTTTGCTTATTCAGGTTTGTGGCTAAATGCTAGCACACTTACCTAAATTTACTTGATTGCTTGTTGTGAGATAAGGATTAGGAGTAGGCAAAGCAGGCTCAAACTTTATAAAGTACAAAGAAGTTTTATTAATATATCTAAGACAAAGGGAAAAAAGAAAAAAAAACTCAAGAAACAAAACTAGAACAAACTCCCCAGACCACCCCTCCTTCCCCACCTCTCCATTTCATTCTCTCTGACAACATACAAAAGACAACACTTTGACCTCCAGTCAGTTTACCACCTCAGAAACAGCTCTTGTTCTAGTTCATTCAGGGAGAGAAGTTTCTTTTGCTTACACTATGGATCTTCTGTAAGAAAAATACAGTTTTTATGGGTCTTCTGCCTCACCATTAACCGCCGCCCGGAGTAAAGTCCAGCTTAATGGTGGATCTCTCCCACACCAGTAGCCTTCCCACAGCCACTATGGTGGGTTATGAACAGTCCACAGGGTACCTGTTTTAAGGATGCCCAGTTCAATTGCAGCAACAAAGAAAATCCCTTCTTCTGTGCTTAGCAACACAGGTTCTCTTGACAACTCAGGTTCTCTAGCATTCTCCCCGGGACCAGGGCTCTGGATCACAGCCTCTCCTCTCTCTTGGTTCTAGTTTCTCATCAGGCTGTACTTTTTCAACACTTACTTGTCTGTACTTAGGTATTTCAGTTCATTGGCTGCAATAAGAACCTCACATCCCCCTTTGGACTATATCTTCATATATTACAGAGAATTTATTAGCTCAGTCCCCAACCATGGTTCTCAAAAAGAGTTTTCAGCTTCACTCTTGAAGCAACTTCCCATGCACCTCCCTCTAGGTATCAGTTCTGCTTTCTTCACTGACTGTAAAGTCTCTGCGCTGCACTATGTAGATGTCCTCACTCGTTCCTCTCTCTGCGAGGAAGGATGGATGTCTGTGAGTTTAGTCCAGGCATGGAGAGAGTTAATTTCTGTCTCTCTCTCTCCGGCAGTGTGAGGATCACGTGCTCTTTGCCGGGCTGCTTGAACAGGTCCGAGCTGAATGCCAGACGCTCTCAGAGTCTCTGCTTGGCTCGGCCAAGCTGGCTCGGCCTGCTGGGGCCATCTAGGCCTGGGGTGACGGGGCAGGGCCTGGCCCGAGCTGGATGGAGTCCGGCCTGGTCCTTGCCTGGCCCGGAGCAGGGGCCTGGCTCTCCCTCTGGTGTAGCTGGCACACCGGCTGAGCTGTATCTGCTGAAGATTCCAGCCGTTCCTCCCCCATGCCCGGCTGCAGCGGCACGGCTGCCATAAAACCTCCCTTCCCCCCCACCATCCCTCCTTCGGAAGGAGGTGGGGGGGGGGGGGGCCTTACCAGTGAGAGAAGCAGGAGCTGCTCCTCTCTACACAGCAGCAGCAGGTCCAAAGAGGAAGAGCGTCAGAGAGTCTCTGCTTATATATAGTTTTTTCCTTGAAGGCGGAGCAACTTTTTAATTGGTTTACCTACCTATCAATTCTTAAAACTACCTGATTATTGGCTCTCTCTCTCGCAGGAAGGAAGTTGTATTTCTTCCTGCATTCCTGCAGCCCAGATCACTTCCTAGATTTTGACCCCTCTGGCCTAACCCAGGACAGACAGATTTCAGAAGTATACTCAAAGTAGATATACAATATTGAAAACAATGCAGAGAGAATTGTTTTGTCCTTGTTAGTGTTCTTTTCCTGTTTATAGATTGATATCACCAATCTCCTTTTGATATTGATCCTGAACCCCTCCTAATGCAGCTGGAAAAGACATGAAAATCAAGACCCTTAATGGCTGACAGTCAATCAGATTTTGTCCCTACCCCCTCCCCACCATTTCCCTCATCCAAGCCCTGGCACTCAGAGCAGCCTTGTGCAAATCTGAGCTTCCTCCACTCCAGGCTGTGCCTGCAGCTTTCAGCTCCTTGGCACCACCTCCCACCTGCTTTCCTTGCAGAAGGAGCTGCCCGAGACACACAGGGATGTTCATTTCTTGTCAGCAAACAAAACCAAGGCAAGGCACAGCTCCATAAAAAGCAAAAGTCATTCCTCTGCTGGATATTAAATCCACTTTCCACAGCAGACAGTCTCACACCAATGGAAAACACGTTCTGTGCCCAGCACTGATCCCAGGATTCCCCTCAAACCCTCCCTGCCTGAATTCTGTCCAGATTTTCTCTTTGCACACACGAGTCACACGCTGGAGTCACGAACTCACTCCATGCCCAGAGGGAGGAAAAGAGAGAAAGTGGCTGAAGAGCTCTCTTGTGCAGAGCTACAGCTGCACTAATCCCAATATTCTGGGCTCACAGGAACTTGATCCAACAGCCTCTGCAGCATCTGTTCCCTGGGTCAAAATCTGCCTGCATGGCCAGGCCCAGGGAGTGCTGGGGAATGGAGTCACATCCAGGGCTGTCCCCAGGGCTCAGGATTGGGGCCAGCTCAGTTCAATCTCTTTATTGCTGATCTGGATGAGGCCATCGAGGGCACCCTCAGTCAGTTGCCAGGTGAGGCCAAGCTGGGTGGGAGTGTGGCTGTGCTGGAGGGCAGGAAGCTCTGCAGAGGGATCTGCACAGGCTGGAGCAGGGGGAGAAGCCACAGGTGATGAACTGACCATAACCCCCATTCCCTGTCTCCCTACTCTGCCAGGGTAGGAGGTAGAGCTGGAAGGATGGACAGGTGGGGGGAAAGGCATTTTTAAGGGCTTCTTATCCTGCTCTGAGTTTGTTAGCAAGAAATGCATTTCCTACCTCTAAGCTGAGCCTGTTTTGGCCATGACAGGATTTGCTGAGTGATCTCACCCAGTCCTTATCTCAACCCATGAACCCTTTCTTAAATTTTCTCTCTTCTGTCCACCTGCAGAGGGCAGTGAGTGAGTGAGTGGCTCTCGTGAGTGCCTGGCATCTGGCCTGGGCCAGCCCCCGACACCTTGGTACCACAGGGTCACAGTGGACCCTTGGTTCTATGGGGTCTCATTGGTTCCTGTTGAAGGTTGGTTCTAGTTCTTTTCCTCAGGAATTTTTTCTCCCATGGGTTGCTAAGACACAAATGACTGGGTACTTAAGAGAAACAAAGCACAAGGGTAGAGCCTTTCTCCTTGGCAGGGTGGGGCAAAATTGCCCCTCATGGAAGCAGAGCCTGGTAATGCGAGATTTGGAGAGACTGAAAAGCAAGGGCAGAGGGAGGTCACGCCCTCTTGCTCAGGACCCTCGGAGCTGGACGGTCAGAGCTGCTGTCTGCTGAACCCACGGCCCCTGAGAAGCCAGCGCGGAGCTGCCGGTCTGTCTGCTGTGAGTCTCTGCCCTCTGCCCCATCCGGAGCCGACCTGCCTGCCACCAGCCCGCTCTGAGTTTTCTCCGCTACATTGTAGCGGGGTTTTCCCTGCACGTGGAGACCCCTTACCGTCCCAGCTCCCTGTGTCCGGGGATCCTGCTGTGGCACCAACACCAGCTGCCCCTCCCGAGGGTCTGTGGAGCAAGGGCTCTCCTCCATCCCTCCCTGCTTCGGGCAGTCGCCATTCGCCGTGTGCTACCTGAGCTCACGCCGGAGCGCCCCTGCAGGCACCGGGGAATCACCGCACCCAGAGCGCCCCTGCAGGCTGTGACTGGAACTGCACCAAAGGGAAAGGTGCCTGAAGCCGAGCAGGCTGCCACTGGGTTTCTGGTTCTGTTTGTTGGTTAACGTTATAGTTGTTGTTATCTGTTATCCTTGTTTTAGATAGTAGTAAAGAACTGTTATTCCTATTCCCATATCTTTGCCTGAGAGCCTCTTGATTTCAAATTTATAATAATTCGGAGGGAGAGGGGTTACAGTTTCCCATTCCAAAAGAAGCTCCTGCCTTCCTTAACAGACACCTGTCCTTCAAACCAGGACAGTTCCATGAGGCCCTACAGGGCCCCTTGATTCAACAAGGCCTGGGAGTTTCCCAGTGGTCTCCAGGATTCCATGAGGCCCTGCAATGTCAGAATGGACCTTTGGTTCCATGAGGGCCCTCAGTGTCACATTGGGCTCTTTTGGTTCCTCAGTGTCACAATGGCCCCTCAGTTCCATGTGTCCCACACTGTTACATGAATCCTCAGTTCCATGGGGTCCTGTAGTGTCACAATGCCCTCCTTGGTTCCATGGTGCCACAGGTGCCACAATTCCCATGGTACCACAACTGCCCCTTGGTCCCACGAGGCCCCACAGTGTCACAATGGCCCCTTGGTTCCATGAGACCTTGTAGTGTCACAATGGTCTCCATGACTCCACAAGGCTCTGCAGTGTCACATGGAGGTTGATTGGTTCAATGAGGCTCCACAATGTCACCATGGCTCCATGGGGGTGGTTCCATGGAGCCCCACTATGGTTACCTTGGTTTCACAAGGCCCTGCAGTGCCACAATGGCCCTTTGGTGCCATCAGGCCTCAAAGTGACAAAATGCTCTCCATGGCTTCATGAGTGCCCCCTGTGTCACAACAGACTCTTGGTTCTCTCGGGTTCTTCAGTGTCACAAGGGCCCCTTGGTCCCATGAGGTTTGGCAGAGTCACAATTCACTCCTTGGTTCCATGAGGCCCTGCTGTGTCACAGTGCCCATGGTTCCATGAGTTTCCATGGTGTCCCCAGGGTCTCCTTGGGTCCCCAGGGTCACAATGGTCTCCTTGGCACTATCCAGCCCCAATATGTCACAGGGGCTTTTTGGTTCCATCAGGAGACAAAAGCTCTGCATAAACATTGAGCAACACCTGCTTAACACACCTGGGAACATCTGTCTGCATCAAAAGAGGGCTTAAAGCTGAGAATGGCACCAGCAGCTCCCATCTGCAACAGAGACCCAGGCAAAGGACAGGGACAGAGAATTCAGCTGGAAGACTCAGAGAATTCTGCTGACAGAGATCATTTCTGCTCACACTGTCCCTTGGAGAAAGGTGACATCATTCCAGGCAGCCTGGACTGAGCATGTGCTTCCTGAGTGGGGTTTGTTGTTCAGGAAACCTGCTCAGGCTTTTCCATACTTTTCTCCCAAACAGGAAACTTCTCCTGGGCCTGTGTGCAGGCAGAGCCCTGAGGAGAGCAGGTGGGACATGGTGCAATGGGCTGGGACACGCAGCTGCAGAGCTCAGGGGACAAGGTTGTGATGCAGGGGACAGGGATGTCAGTGCCAAGTGGGCGATGTCAGACATGGTGAGGTTGGGGCTGAGGAGCAGCTTGTCCAAACAGGGTCAGCCTGCAAGGGGCTCATTCTTCTCTGTGCCCACACCTCCTAAGGACACATTCAGCATCAACATCACTTGGGGAATGGTTCTGTCACCGCTTCTATGAAGTGGAAAGTAAAAAAATACTCATGTGATTAAAAAGCAACATTTGTGAGGTGCATGTTGAAATCTCCCTCCTTAAGAGAACTCCAAACTGACTGCCATCAGCTGCACAAGCCCTGGACACTTGAAGACAACTGAAGGAAGACAAGGAGCTCCTGAGGCCTTTCTGGATTTGAATCAGCCCCATGGTGGATTTGGGGCTGAGTGCAGGAGCCTCAGGCACTGAGAGAAGGATGAAGAAGCTGCTCAAGGAGTCAGAAGCAAAACTCCAAGTGCCCTGGAGCATCAATGGGCCCCAGTGAGGGCAGGGAGTGGCAAAGGCTGCGCAGGGAGGGGTGAGAGCAGATCCTTGAGGCCAGGATTGCAGGGAGCCAAAGGCTGTGAGCAGGGAAGTGCAATGCTGAGAAAGGCCTGGCTTGGCTGGAGGAAGCAGAAAGGCCAAGGCCTGAGGCCAGGCCTGGCACAGCAGCGACTTTCCCTCACAGGTGGGTCTGCACAAGCCTGAGTTTATGAACTTTGGGGTAAAATGACAGGTTCAAAGGGGGATATGGGGCAGGCAGTTCAGGAAGGCTGAACCTTCCTTGTACCTCAGGCAATGGGGAATGGAAAGGGCAACGTGCAGCCAGAAGTTTGGGATAAAAGGAGTCTGCACCCTCTGAAACCCCGAGACAGAAAACCCCGTGGACGTGTGCCCCAGTGGACTCTCTCCCTTTATTTCAATAAAGTTTCAAGACTCCTCTGTCTCCTTTATGGACACTGGCTTTTCATAGCAAGATTTTCCATCCATGACACTGTGGAACCTCACAGATCCAAGGGTCCATTGTTACACATCAAGGCCTCATTGGAACAAAGGAACCATTGCTGACAGTACAGAAACTCATGGAACCAAGGGTTCATTGTGACACTGCAGATCCAAGGACACCATGGCGACACGATGGAACCTCATGGAACCAGAGACCATTGTGAAACTCAGGGGCACTGTGGAACCAAGGGTCAGTGATGAAACTGTGGGACCCATAGAACCAAGGAGCCATTGTGACACAGCGGGGACTCATGGAGCCAAGGGGCCATTGGGACACTTCAGGGCTTTGTGGAACCAAGAAGCCACTGTGACATTGCAACGCCTCATGGCAGCAAGGAGCCATTGTGACACTAAAGAAATAAGGAGAATATTGTGACACTACAGGACATAATGGAATCAAAGGAGACCATTGTGACACTGTGGGGCCCCCATGGAACCAAGGGAACATGGAACAGGCATGGCTGGATTGGCCTCGTGGGGATCACCTTAAAGGTCAGTCTGACCTTGGTACTTGGAGCGCCACTGTCCCTGAAGAACTGGGGCTCTGGGCTTTCCTTGCTATGGAAGAGAACTGTCCTTCTCCTCCAGGTGCCCATGGATAAAAGTGGAATTCCTCCTCCAAATTTCCTGAAATGCAAAGATTGTTCCCAGATGAAATCTGCCAGGACAGACAGATCTGGCTGGTTTGGCCTTCTGGGGGCCACCTCTCATCTGCCTCTGAAACACTGGGACCATGTGCTTTTCTTTCCTATTGGAGAACACCTTTCACATGCATGGCCAAAATTTGGAATCTGCCCACAAATTTCCCTATATCCATGGATTGCCCTCAGAAGAAAGGTGCCAGGAGAGACAGGTCTGGCTGCCTTGGCCCATTGTGGCCACCTCTCATCTTCTTCCAAAACACTTGGACTTTGTGCTTTTCTTTCCTGTGGAAAACCCATCCATCTCAACCAGGTGCCCATGGCTGAAATTGGCATTCCACCTCCAAAACTCCATCCATCCAAGGATTGCTCCCAAGTGAAAGCTGCCAGGACAAACAGGTCTGGCTGCCCTTGGCTTCTTGGGGGCTGCCTCTCATCTGCATTTGAAACACTAGAGTTTGGTGCTTTCCTTCCCAATGGAAAAGAAACTGTCCTTCTTATCAATGCAGAAATTGAGATTCTACCTCCAAAATTCCCTATTTCCAAGGGTTGCTTTCAGACAACAGCAGCCAGGACAGAGATGACTGCGTGGCCCTGGTCTCTGATAGTCACCTTTCATCTGCCCCTGAAACCCTGGTGTTCCATGCTTTCCTTCCTATGGAAAAAAACCATCCTCCTCTTGCAGGTGTCCCTGCCCGAAATTTCTGTTGTGCCTCTAAAATTCCCTATATCTGGGGATTGCTCCCAGATGAAATCTGCCAGTACCATCAAGTCTGGCTGGCCTTGCCCTCTGGTGACTGGCCCTCATCTGCCCCTATAACAATGGGACTTGGTTGCTTGCTTCCTATGGAGACCATGGTGACACTGCGGGGCCTCGTGGAACCAAGGGGTCATTGTGGGGCCGCATGGTCCCAAGGGGCCAGTGTGAAGAAGCAGGGCTTTGTGGAACAAAGAGGCCATTGTTGCATTACAAGCCCTGGTGGAAACAAAGGGCCATTGTGATCCTGCAGGGCACCGTGGATCCATGCAGACCATTGTGACACTGTGAGGCCCCACAGAACCAAAGGGCCATTGTGACACTTCAGAAGCAAGGAGACCATTGTGACACTGTGGGGCCTCATGGAATCAAGGGAACATGGAACAGGTCTGGCTGGCTCAACCACCCAGGAGCTGCCTGACAGGTCTGGCTGATCTTGGCAAGTTGAGGGCTGCCTCTCATCAGCCCCTGGAGCACTGGGGCTCTGTGCTTTCCTTCCTCCAGAACAGAACTGTCTTTCTCCCCCCAGTACCCATGGTTGAAATTGGTACTCCTAATAAAATCTCTATATGAAGTGTTTCTCCCAGACAAAACCTTCCACATCTTGCTGGCCTTGGACTCTGGTGGTCACCTCTCATCTGCCCCTGAAACACCAGAGCTTTGTTCTTTCCTTCCTATGGAAAAGAACCGTCCTTCTCCTCCAGGGGCCATGACCAAAATGGGGATTCTACCTCCCAAAATTCCATCTATCCAAGGATTTCTCCCAGCCAAAAGCTGCCAGGACAGACAGCTCTGGCTGGCCTCGGCCCTCTGTGGCTACCACTTATGTTCCCCTGAAACACTGGGACTCTGCTTTCCTTCCTATGGAAAAGAGCCATCCTTCTTCTCCAAGTGCCCGTGGGCAAAACTGGAATTTGGCCTCCAAAATTCCATCTATCCAAGGATTGCTGTCAGACAAAAGCTGCTACAAGACACAGGTCTGGCTGGCCTTGTCCTCTGCTCAGTTTCTTAGACTATGAGCAGAAGGCCATTTCTTTCCCAGGGGAAGGAAAGCGCAGAGCCCCGGTGTTTCAGGGCCAGGTTAGAGGCAGGCACCAGAGGCCAAGGCCAGCCAGAGCTGTCTGTCCTGGCAACTTTTGTCTGGGAGAAACCCTTGGATATAGGGAATTTTGGAGGAGAAGTACCAGTTTTGGCCATGGATGCCTGGGCAGGATGGATGGTTCTTTTCCATAGGAAGGAAAGCCCAGAGTCCCAGTGTTTGAAGGAAGGTGAGAGATGGCTCTGAGGAAGCCAAGGGCAGCCAAACTTGTTGGTAATGGCAGCTTTTGTCCAGAAGCACTCCCTGGATATAGGGAATTTTGGAGGTGGAATCCCATTTTGGCCATGGGCACCTGGGGAAGAAGGACAGTTCTTTTCCATTTGAAGGAAAGCCCAGAGCCCCAGCGTTTCAGGGGCACATGGGAAGAGACCCTTGACATGCCAATGTCAGTTGAGCCAGTCAGACGAAGGCAACCAGACCTGTTACCTGTTCCCGTGGATCCATGGGGCCCTGTGGTGCCACAATGGTAGTGTCATATTGGATCCTTGGTTCCACGAGGCCCTGCTGTGTCACACTGGCCCCTTGTTTCCATGGGGTGCCAGAGTGTCACAATGGTTTCCTTGGTTCCATGGAGCTGCACAGTGACCCAATGGCCCCTTGCTTCCATGGGGCCACAGAGTGTCACAATGGTCTCCATGATTCCATGAGGTCCTGCAGTATCACAATGGTCTCCTTGGTTCAATGGTGCCACACAGTGCCACCATTGCCTCTTGGCCTGACAAGAACCAACAGTGTAACAGTGGCTCCTTGCTTCCATGGTGCTGCAAAGTGTCACAATGACCCCTTGGTTCAATGAGGCCTGTAGTGTCACAATGGTCTCCATGATTCCACAAGGCCCTGCAGTGTCACAACAGACCACTGGATCCATGTGACCCCACAGTGTCACAATGGTCCCCTTCTTCCATGAGGCCTTCCTGTGCCACAATGGCCCTTTGGTTCCATGAGGCCTCAGTGTCACAATGGCCTTGGTTCCTTGATGTCCTGTGGTGTAACAATGGCCTCCTTGGTTCCACAGTGTCAGAATGGAACCATCATCCCATGGAGCCCCTCACTGTCACTGTAGTCCCCTTGATTCCATGAGACCCTGCAGTGCTACAATGGCCCCTTGGTTCCAGTGGGTCCCAAAGTGTTCCAATAGTTGCTGTTGTTCGATGAATCCCTGCAATTTCACAATTGATGTTTGATTCCATGAAGCCCCACAGTGTCACAATGGACCCTTGGTTCCATGAGGCCTTGCTGTGTCACAATGAACTTCTCTTTCCATGAGGTTTCACACTGTCAACAACATTCTCCTTGGATCTGCAGTGTCACAATGGACCATCAGTTCTATGTGTCACAATGGCACTTTAGCTCCATCAGGTTCTGCAGTGTCACAATGGACCCTTTGTTCCATGAGGTTCCACAGTGTCACAGTTGTCTGCTCACTTCTGTGAGGTTCTGTAACCAAATCTCTGAAACATCAGAATAAGACTCCTTAATACTAGTTTGGTGTGTAAGAGGGTGTCATTTATACAGGACTGAGCTCCAGTAGGGGATAACCCCTAACCTTAGGTGGACACATGATTCTACAATTGTGATGCTTATAAACAGTCACAACATGACTATTACAATTTCTCTGTTACCATAAAATCCATCCCAAGTTCCCAAATTCAGTCCTTGTTTTTTCTATCACCGCACTCTTGTGCCAGATGACCTCTTCACTTTCAACTGTCCTGACTGAGAGGGCAGCCTATGTATGACTGGTTTTTCTCCTAAAAGTTCACAGGCACAGTAAAAATTGAAATAACCCATCATGCATCAAGGCCAAGGCTTTGTGTGGCCAGGCAGAGGCAGGCAGGACGCAGAGCTGTCAGCAAAGGAAGGGACCAGCCAGGTGGGGCAGCCAGGGCATGAGGACAGCCTGCAGGGACAGAGGCGCAGGGCAGGGACACCGTAGCACAGCCTGGGCTGCAGAGGCCACAGGCATGGGCAGCAGCTGCAAGGCCCTGGACAGAGGCAACTCCTGCAGCACTTTGGCCATGGCTGCTGGCCCTGGGCGTGAGGCATGAGGAGGAGACAAGTGAGCCTTGCTGTGCTGGGGCCTCATTGCCTCCTTGGCCCTGCTCAGCAGCCTGGCAGGGGCCGCCCCATGGTGCTGCCCTTGCCATTGCACATGCCCACATGGCAGTGGCCCGGGAAGAGGCCTGAGCAATGAGGGAGGGACAGGATGTGCCTTGCCAGGGGCTGGGGCTCAGGCCTTGGCCCTTTGCATTGCTGAAACACATCCAGCTTTGCTCAGCATCACAGACACCTTTGCCTTGTTTGTCCCCAGCTGTCATCACTGCCTCCAGTGTTCTGCTCTAACTGGAACCTGGGGACACTTTCTCCATTGTGTCTCTCAGTGGGACCCATTAAAACTTCAAGAAACTTGAGAATTCAATTCTAACTTTGAATTCTTGAGAGGTTTCTTCAAGTCCCTCTCAGGGCCTGATGTTCAGGGCCTCAGCACCAAAGCCCTGAGAGGATCATTCCAGTCCTTGTGCTGTGTCTGTGCTGCTGAGCTGGGCCGGGCTCCTGGCACAGAGGCAGCTCCTGGCAACCAAGAAGAGCTTCAAAAAGCCATTTCTCCTGAGGAGCAGCTCCTCTCCCAGCCCAGTAGGGCTGAGGGCACTGCCTGCAGACACCTGAGAGGGGTGAAGCAGACTGAGGCTGAAAGCAGCTGGAAGGACAATTCTGAGCTCATTCATGGAGAAATCTTCACCACTTGTGACACAGTCAGTCTCTGGCTGCAGGGATCTTGTAAAGCTGCCCCAGGACACGAGTGCTGTGAGTGTAAGGATGGCTGTGCTGCCGTTTGTGGTTTGGGGCAGGATGTGGTGCAGAGCGGGGTGCCCTGGGCACCGTCAGAGGGACAGGGCAGGACGGCTCCTGCTGCCAGGGACGGCTGCAGGGACAGCTGAAGGTGGGGGTGCAGCCAGGGCTGCCCAGGGCTGTCCTGCACAGCAGCTCCTGCAGCCCTCAGGGCTCTTGGCCAGCCCAGGCCATCTGCCACCTGCCAGGGGCAGCTCTCAGCCTGCCTGGCAGCTCCCCATGGCCGCTGGAGGGAAGCTGTGGATGCAAGGAGTGACTCCTGCCAGGGCAGGTGCTGCTGCTGTGCAGAGGCTGCTGTGTGGGCCAGGGCTGCTCAGAGCTCCAGCTCATGCCCAGCTCATTTCTGAGGGCACTTTTCAGGAGCACATTCAGGCCAGGGCTTTCCTGCTTGACTCTCTGCTTTCCTCAATCTCTGCTCCCACTTTTCCTGGCTCAGCTTGGTGGCAATGGAAACTCAGCTGTGCAGGGCAGAGCAGAGGCTGAGGCTCTTAAACCATCACACTGAGCATTCCTGGGACCCTCAGCAAGTGCCTGCACCTGCTCAGCCTCCAGACCCATCCAGCATCACCTTTCCATGGTGGCCAGGCCTGGGGGAGCTGTTCTTTAATCCCTGCAGCCCCCAGCAGCTGCAGGGCAGAGCTGGCCCAGGGGCTGGGCTGGGCTCTGGCAGCTGTGGCAGGGAAGGAGCCCGGGCCCACAGGAACAGCTCCCGGCTGAGACAGCTCCAGCAGCAGAGCCATGGGCAGGGAGGGAGGGAGGCAATGCTGAGGGAAGCCCTGCTGCAGGGGACATGTGGCACCTGCGGGCCCTGGCCTGCAGTGCAGACACTGGCCTGAGCAGCACAGCTCTTGTGTCCCCTGGCAGCCAGCACAGCCCTCAGCCCGGGGGCTCGGGGCCCTCAGTGCCCTCCTGGGCCGGCAGAGCAGCAGCAGAGATGAAGGGCATCTCTCCTGCCATGTGCCCATTCCCTGCTGCCCGGGCCTCAGGGCCACTGTCCTGCCCTGCTGCTGCCTGGCAGGGGCTGTGCAGGGCTGGCCAGGGAAAGGCTTTTCCTCAGGGCCCGGCTCTGTCTCTCCTTGCCTTGCTCAGGTGCTGCTGGCATTGCTGAGGGGCTCTGTGGCAATGGCAGCTGCAGCTGCAGGGTCAGGCCCAGCCCTTGGGCTCCTCCTGTGCAGGGTGAGCCCAGCAATGGGGTGTCCCAGCTCCCTGTGGCCTGGGCAGCTCTGGACAGGGCAGCCTGGGAGGCTGGCAATGAGCCCACTCTCCTCCAGCAGTGCCATGGACAGGACCCTTGGTGTGTCCTCGGGATGCATCCAAGCTGTGAGCTGCCTTCCAGGGGACACTGGGGGACAGGAGTGTCCTTGGCCAGAGTGGGGCTGAGACTCTGAGAAAGGCTGAGCCAGTTTGCTCTGCTGTGGCTCCCTCTGCTCTCAGCTGTGTCAGGTTGATTTTCAGGGGAGCACAGTGACTGCCCTCGATCTCAGAAAGGGCATCTGGGGACAGATGGAGCAACAGAGCAGCTCCCCTCACCCTTCACTGAGTTACAGCCAATGCTCCTGCACTGCACAGTTCTCTTTGTTCTCCCTGAGCACAGCAGAAAATCCTCTCCAAGTGCCTTTGGCCATCACGATTCCTTAGCCCTGGGACAGGAGATGCTGCCAAGCCCCTCTGCCTCAGGAGCAGTTTGGGCTGATGGAATCCAACCCCAGGACTGGCCCCTATCCCCATTCCCTTGACCCCACTGCTGCAGAGCAGAGCTGACCCCTCGGTGTCCATGGGCAGAGCCCCTGCTGGTGACAGCAACGGGGCCAGATCCCAGCAGAGCTCCAGGCACGGGGCTGAAGGAAGGGCTCTGAGAAAAAGGAAAACGGAGTGGCCCAGTGCAGCAGGGGCAGGGCTGGGAGAAAGGGCTTGGACATTGCTCAGGAAAGTCTCCCCCGATTTTTCACTGTCTCCTCCTTCAACAGGTGCCCGTGACCAGAGACAGCAAATGTCCAACAGCAGCTCCATCAGCCACTTCCTCCTGCTGCCATTGGCAGACACGCGGCAGCTGCAGCTCCTGCACTTCTGCCTCTTCCTGGCCATCTCCCTGGCTGCCCTCCTGGGCAACGGCCTCATCATCAGCGCCGTAGCCTGCGACCACCACCTGCACACCCCCATGTTCTTCTTCCTGCTCAACCTGGCCCTCAGCGACCTGGGCTTCATCTGCACCACTGTCCCCAAAGCCATGCACAATTCCCTCTGGGACACCAGCACCATCTCCTACTCAGGATGTGCTGCTCAAGTGTTTTTCTTTCTGTTCTTCATTTCAGCAGAGTTTTCCCTCCTGACCATCATGTGCTACGACCGCTACGTGTCCATCTGCAAACCCCTGCACTACGGGACCCTCCTGGGCAGCAGAGCTTGTGCCCACATGGCAGCAGCTGCCTGGGCCAGTGCCTTTCTCTACGCTCTGCTGCACACAGCCAATACATTTTCCCTGCCCCTGTGCCAGGGAAATGCCCTGGGCCAGTTCTTCTGTGAAATCCCACACATCCTCAAGCTCTCCTGCTCACACTCCAAACTCAGGGAATTTTGGCTTCTTACAGTTAGTGCCTGTTTAGGACTTGTCTGTTTTGTGTTCATAGTTTTCTCCTATGTGCAGATCTTCAGGGCTGTGCTGAGGATCCCCTCTGAGCAGGGACGGCACAAAGCCTTTTCCACGTGCCTCCCTCACCTGGCTGTGGTCTCCCTGTTTGTCGGCACTGGCTTTTTTGCCTACCTGAAGCCCCCTTCCATCTCCTCCCCATCCCTGGATCTCTCACTGTCAGTTCTGTACTCGATGGTGCCTCCAGTCCTGAACCCCCTCATCTACAGCCTGAGGAACCAGGAGCTCAAGGCTGCAGTGTGGAGACTGATGAATGGGCGATCTCAGAAAGATTAAACTGGTTGCCTATTTCTTCAAACCATTTGTAATAAAAGTAATCTTTTTATGTTCTTCTTGGGTTTGCTTGTTTGTTTGTTCTATTCCTTCCTTTGTTTTTGTTTTTTAGTATTTTTATTTTTTTATATTGTCCACAAAGAAATGCCATTGTTTTGCCATTTCTCATTTTGTTTCTCTGCACTTTTCTGTAGCCCCAGACTCTGTCAATGAGGAGTTGTGCTCTCCATAGCTTTAAATGAACTAAAGAATCTCCCAGCAAAGTTTTCACTACAGATCCCCCTTTTGTTCCCTTCTCTGGGGCTGCAGCAGCAATGTCTGTGTGCAGAGCTGGGGGCAGATCAGGGCTGGCACAGCAGCTCTGCCCAGGAGCAGCAGCACTTGGTGTTGCCAGTGCTGCTCCCGTGCCACTGGCCCTCGTGCTGCCCTCCTGGCCCTGCTGTTGCTGTAGGGCCTGAGTGCTCTGGGGCTCGCTCCCAGCCCTGGGGGTGGCAGTGCCGGGGCTGCAGCAGGGACAGGCCATGGGCACTGCTGGGGCAGCGCTGACGCCTCAGGCCAGGGCCTGGGGGCTCCAGGCTCCTTGCCCAGGCTCTCTCAAGAACACGCCCAGGCCAATGCTCAGCACAGAAAAGCCCCGTGAGCAGCCCCAGGCTGGCCGTGGGCAGGCTGGGGACAAACAGCATGGCTGGGGCTCTGCAAGGTCCCTGGGGGAGACAGGGAAGGAGCAGCAGAGCAGGGGCTGATCCATCCCCACTGCGCTGGACAGCCCAGGGCAGCGTCCCAGAGTGTCCTCATGCACCTGCCAACAACATCCCCCCTCTGCAGCCCTGGCCTCTCCCCAGCTCACAGAGCTGCTGCATCCTTGCAGGCACACACACGGCAGCACTGGCTCACCAGCCCCTGTTTGCATTGCACAGAGCAGGCATGAGAACCCCATGGTGTTGGTGTGGGGACATGAACCTGAGGGAGCACAAATGCCATCAGCCCCTGGGGGCCACCAAGGGCTGGGGGATGGCAGGGAAACCACTCAGGTTTGTCGTGGCCTCTGAAGTCAGCCAGAAAGTTTGTTCCCATCAGCTGTGAGTTTCCTGTCCCACTGCAGACGTTGTTGCTCAGAGCCAGGGCTGCCTGGCAGCCACTCCCAAACAGCCCTGAGCATTTCCTTGGCTTCACCTTTGCTTTCTTTCCTCTTTCCTGATCCACATTTCTTCCTCTTCCCCATCCCTGTCCCCTCTCCTGCAAACAGCCCATCCCTGTTTGCCCTTTCCTCTCTGGCTCCACTCCCCATTTCAGTTCCTGACTTGGCACCATGGGAACGGCCCTTGGGGAGCAGGATCATCCTACAAGTGCTTCAGGAATTGTCTGCAGGCTCCTGCAGTGCCTCCTGCTGTTCCCTGGCCAGAGGCACCACAGACCAGGGGCCACATCTGGGCTGGTGTGTCTGGGTGTGGGGCTCCCTGTTCTGGGGCAGTGAGGAGGAGCTGCAGAGGCTCTGCAGGACTGACAGGATGGGCTTTGGGGCCTGTGTGGAGAAGCTGAGGCACCTGGGCTGCTGGAGCTTCTGAAGAGGAGGCCCAGGGCTCATCCTGCAACTGCTTCAAGGGTGCTCCCAGAGAATCACGGAATCAGCCAGGCTGGAAAAGACCTTGGAGATCATCAAGTCCAACCTGTGCCCTGACACCACCTTATGTCCCCTGAGCCTCCTCTTCTCCAGGATAAATAACCCCAGCTCCCTCAGACACTCCTCACAGGACTTGTGTTCCACACCCCTCACCAGCCTTCTTGCCCTTCTCTGGACACACTCCAGCCCCTCCATGTCCTTCCTAAATTGGGGGCCCAGTTCTGGACACAGCAGTCGAGGTGTGGCCTCACCACTGCCTAGTGCAGGGGAAGAATCCCTGTCCTGGTCCTGCTGGCCACACCATTCCTGATCCAGGCCAGCTGCCATTGGCCTTCTTGGCCACCTGGGAACACTGCTGCCTCATGTCCAGCCTGCTGTCCATCAGTGCCCCCAGGTCCCTTTCTGCCTCGCCACTGTCCAGCCACTCTATCCCCAGCCTGTAGCGCTGCAGGGGTTGTTGTGGCCAAAGTGCAGGACCTGGCACTTGGTCTTCTTAAACCTCACCTTGTTGGATTTGGGTCTTGGATCCAGCCTGTCCAGGTCCCTCTGCAGAGCCCTTATACTCTCCAGCAGATCAAAATTCGCCGCCAACTTGGTATAACCATGGTTCCGTGAGGCTCTAGAGTTCCACAATGATCTGCATGATTCCAGGAGGCTCTGTAGAGTCACAATGGCCCTTGGTGCCCCAAGGCTCTGCAGGGCCACTTTGGACCCTTTGTTCTATAAGGTTTCATACTATCAAAAGGTGTCCTTGGTTCCACAAGGCCTTGGTGAGTCACAACAGCCCCTTAGTTCCATGAACTGCTGTAGTGTCATGGTCTCTTGGATCTGCAGTGTTACAATGGACAATTGGTTACAAGCAGCCCCCCTGTGTCACAATGGCCCTTGGGTTCCATGACCTTCTGTACCATCAACAATGGTCTCCTTATTTGCATAGTGTCAAAAAGGCCCCTTGGTTCTGTAACGTTCCACAGTGTCACAGTGGTCTCCTTGGGTCTCCTTCGGTCTCCTTGGGTCTACGAGGCTCTGCAGTGTCACAACACCCCATAGTTTCCATGAACTTCCATACTCTCAACAATGTCCTTTGTTCCAATGAGGCCCTGCAGTGTCACAATGGCTCCTTGGCTTAATGTGGAGCTCCTGTGTCACAATGGCCCCTTGGTTCCATGAGCTTCTGTAGCATCACCATGGTCTCCTTGGTTCCATGTGGCCTTGCACTGTCACAGTGGCCCCTTGGATCCATGAGGTTCTGTGGTGTCGCCATGATCTCTTTGCATCCACATTGCCACAATGGACAATTGGTTTCATGGGACCCCACTGTGTCACAATAAACCCTCAGTGCCATGACGTTCTGTAGTGTCACAATGATCTCCCTGGTTCAATGAGGCCCTGGAGTGTCACAACGTCCCCTTGGTTCCATGAGCTTCCATAGTGTCAACAATGGTCTCCTTGTTTCTGCAGTGTCATAATGGACCCTGGGTTCCCTAAGCTTCTGTACTGTCGCCAATGGTTCCTTTGTTCCAATGAGGCCCCACTGTGTCACAATGAACCCTGGGTTCTGTGAAGTTCTTCAGTGTCACAGTTGCCCCTTGGATCCATGAGGTTCTGTAGTGTCACCACTGTCTTCTTGAATCCACAGTGTCACAATGGACAGTTGGTTCCATGCAGCCTCACTGTGTCACAATGGTCTCCTTGGTTCCATGAGGAACACAAAAAGCTTTGCCTAAACAAAGAGCAACACCTGCTTGACACAGCTGGGCAGATTTATCTGCATTAAAAGAGGGGTTAAAAGTGAGAATTGCACCATCAGCTTCTGTCTGCAACAGAGATCCTGGGAACAGGCAGGGATATGAGCTAAGGCCTGAGCAGCAGCCTCAGCCAGAGCTGACTTACAAGGTGAATCCTGGGCACTGTGTGAACACCATCCGTGTTATTTAGCTCAAAATAGATGACAAAGATGCTTATACTAGCTTTGTATAACCTTGTGTAGTTATCTGCAAGAAATGTATCATGTTAAGAAACTTTCCCAAGTGACATGAATAGAGGTTTGTTTGTAGGGTATTTTAGGGGAAATTGTCCCAGCCAAGGTCTGGGCCCTGGCCAAGCCCTGGCCCTGGGTGGTCAGGACATGTGCCATCAGATGCAGGAGTTTCTGTGCTAAAAATATAATTGACTTGCTGATTTGGATCTATCAAAGCTGGACCCACATTCAGGGTGAATTTGGAGACCTCACCTACAGGTGGATGCACCTATGTAGGATTTTCCCAATTGCTGGGAAGGGTTCTCTCAAACCTCGCTGTGAAATGGGGCTCCCCAGGCACTGTGGACTCTGGATGATGGTAAAGTATTGAGGCAATTGGTGATGTATCTTTCTCAATCCCTGATGTATCAATGATGTATCTATCACTATCCTTTCTCTCCTATAGTAATGATTAGGTGCATTCCCTTGCTTATTTTTGCTTGTTGCTAAAGCCAAGTAGGTAGTAAGCTGATAATTTTATTAAATATATCATTTTACTGTTGTGTTGCCTACTATTCATAGTGAAATCAAACCGTTTTTCTATTGGTTTCTGTGTCCTTTAAAGCACCTCTGTCAATTGACAAAACACCCACTGAAAGGAATCCACTGCTCTAATCCCAGCCTTGACGTTACCTCAAAGGCAAAGCCCAAGCCCAAATCCAGAACTCTCTGACATCTATCCTAATCCCAAAGTGACATTGCCTGTATGAAAACCCAAGCTTTTATCCTAACCTGACACAAAAAGCTCTTCCCCTAAACATGATCCAGACACTGACAAGCTCCCTGAGCTTCTGCCTAGTCCCTACCCTGAGCTCTGAACCCCAACCATGACCTTTAACCACCCTCACACACCCCTGGGAGCTGGGCAAGGACCCTGAGGGCCCAGAGCAGGCACAGGGTGTTGGAAGAGGATTGTGAGGTGACCTGTACCTGATCAGCTCATGGGACACGAGGAGGAGAGGGGTGGGAATGCTGTGAGGAGTCAACTGTGCCTCAGGGTCTCAAGGAGGGCCATGGCTGGGAAGGGGCTGTGAGGCCACATCTGTCACATCCCTGCCAGGCAGCAGCAGCAGTGGGCACCAAGAGTCAGATGAGCCATCTGTGCCACACATTGAGAGCTGCACCAGTTGAGAGTCACTGTGAGGGGCTGTGAGCTGCCTTAGGGGAACGTGGTCACCCAGACAAGGGACTTGTCACCGCCCTGGACTCAGCAGTGGGGTAACCACATCTGGACTGGTCTGTCTGTGGGGCTCCCCATTCTGGAGGAATGAGGAAGAACTGGAGAGAGTCCACAGGAAATCTGCCAGGTTGGAGATTTTCTTGGCACTGGAAATAGAAGAAAAACTCGGTAAAGAGCAGCTTTTGGAAGGTTCATACTGTCAGTGAGGAAAAAGAAATGTCAGTGAGAAGACAGCCTGGTGATGCCAGAGATGACCCAGAGGGAGCCTGGCCCATGCCATGGCTCTGTGTGCCAGGAGCCGGCAGTGCTGGGTGCAGGGACCCCAGGGAGGGCACAGAAATGCTGGGTGACAAATGCTGGGGGGGACAGCGAGATGGGCATGTGCAGCCGGCCAGGGCACAGGAGCAGCACGCACAGGGGGCACAGCCTGCAGGACAGATGGCCACGGGCTGGGCAGGGCTGGCAGGGCCAGGGGCACCCAGGGCTTTGTCCCCTGGGCTCTGGCACTGCCCCTGGAGGCCCCAGAGAATGAACTTTCCTGTGAGGGGCTGCACTTTGGTTCTCCCTCGCCCCTCCCTGAGGAGGCTGGCAGGGGTTGCAGTTTCAGGACATTTGTCCTTGCTGCCCCTCCCATCCCCCTGCCCCACAAACAGCCCCGAGGCACCCGGGAGGGACAGGCCCTGCTGTGCCAAGCCTGGCCTCAGGCCTTGGCCTTTCTGCTTCCTCCAGCCAAGCCAGGCCTTTCTCAGCATTGCCCTTCCCTACTCACAGCCTTTGGCTCCCTGCAATCCTGGCCTCAAGGATCTGCTCTCACCAGTCCCTGCGCAGCCTTTGCCACTCCCTGCCCTCACTGGGGCCCATTGATGCTCCAGGGCACTTGGAGTTTTGCTTCTGACTCCTTGAGCAGCTTCTTCATCCTTCTCTCAGTGCCTGAGGCTCCTGCACTCAGCCCCAAATCCACTGTGGGGCTGATCGAAATCCGGAACAACCTCAGAAACTCCTTGTCTTCCAATCTTCAGGGGTTGTGCAGCTGATTGGAATCAGTTTGGGGTTCTCTTAAACAGCAAGATTTCAAAGCAAACCTCATGACTTTTTAAAATTGAGTACTTCTGTTTTTCATTTCAGAGAAATGGTGGTTGAAGCATTCCCCAAGTGATCTTGATGCTGAAAGTGTCCTTAGGAGGTCTGGGCACAGAGAAGAATGAGCCCCTTGCAGGCTGACCCTGTTTGGACAAGCTGCTCCTCAGCCCCAACCTCACCATGTCTGACATCGCCCACCTGGCACTGACATCCCTGTCCCCTGCATCACAACCTTGTCCCCTGAGCTCTGCAGCTGCGTGTCCCAGCCCATTGCACCATGTCCCACCTGCTCTCCTCAGGGCTCTGCCTGCACACAGGGTCAGGAGAAGTTTTCCTGTTGGTGAGGAAAGAATGGAAAAGCCTGAGCAGGTTTCCTGAACAACAAACCCCACTCAGGAAGCACATGCTCAGTCCAGGCTGCCTGGAATGATGTCACCTTTCTCCAAGGGACAGTGTGAGCAGAAATGATCTCTGTCAGCAGAATTCTCTGAGTCTTCCAGCTGAATTCTCTGTCCCTGTCCTTTGCCTGGGTCTCTGTTGCAGATGGAAGCTGCTGGTGCCATTGTCAGCTTTAAGCCCTCTTTTGATGCAGACAGATGTTCCCAGGTGTGTTAAGCAGGTGTTGCTCATTGTTTATGCAGAGCTTTTGTCTCCTGATGGAACCAAAAAGCCCCTGTGACATATTGGGGCTGGATGGTACCAAGGAGACCATTGTGACCCTGGGGACCCAAGGAGACCCTGGTGACACCATGGAAACTCATGGAACCATGGGCACTGTGACACAGCAGGGCCTCATGGAACCAAGGAGTGAATTGTGACTCTGCCAAACCTCATGGAACCAAGGGGCCCTTGTGACACTGAAGAACTTCACAGAACCAAGAGTCTGTTGTGACACAGGGGGCACTCATGAAACCATGGAGAGCATTTTGTCACTTTGAGGCCTGATGGCACCAAAGGGCCATGGTGGCACTGCAGAGCCTTGTGGAACCAAGGTAACCATAGTGGGGCTCCATGGAACCACCTGCATGGGGCCATGGTGACACTGTGGAGCCTCATTGAACCAATCAACTTCCATGTGACACTGCAGGGCCTTGTGGAATCATGGAGACCATTGTGACACTGCAAGGCCTCATGGAAGCAAGGGGCCATTGTGCAATTGTGGAACCTTGTGGAACCAAGGGGCAGTTGTGGTACCATGGGAATTGTGGCACCTGTGGCACCATGGAGCCAAGGAGAGCATTGTGACACTACAGGACCCCATGGAACTGAGGATTCATGTAACAGTGTGGGACACATGGAACCGAGGGGCCATTGTGACACTGCAGAACCAAAAGAGCCCAGTGTGACACTGAGGGCCCCCATGGAACCAAAGGCCCATTCTGACCTTGCAGGGCCTCATGGAATCCTGGAGACCACTGGGAAACTTCCAGGCCTTGTTGAATCAAGGGACCCTGCAGGGTCTCATAGAACCAATGAGACCTCATAGAACCAAGGGTCCATTGTGACCCTGTGGTACCAAGGTGTCGGGGGCTGGCCCAGGGCAGATGCCAGGCACCCATGAGAGCCACTCACTCACTCACTGCCCTCTGCAGCTGGACAGAGGAGAGAAAATTTAACAAAGGGTTCATGGGTTGAGATAAGGACTGGGAGAGATCACTCAGCAAATCCTGTCATGGCCAAAACAGGTTCAACCCAGACCTAGGAAATGAATTTATTGCTAACAAACTCAGAGCAGGATAAGAAGCCCTTAAAAATGCCTTTCCCCCCACCTGTCCCTCCTTCCAGCTCTACCTCCTACCCTGGCAGTGCAGGGAGACAGGGAATGGGGGTTATGGTCAGTTCATCACCTGTGGCTTCTCCCCCTGCTCCAGCCAGTGCAGATCCCTCTGCAGAGCTTCCTGCCCTCCAGCACAGCCACACTCCCACCCAGCTTGGCCTCACCTGGCAACTGACTGAGGGTGCCCTCAATGCCCTCATCCAGACCAGAAATAAAGAGATTGAACTGAGCTGGCCCCAATCCTGAGCCCTGGGGACAGCCCTGGATGTGACTCCATTCCCCAGCACTCCCTGGGCCTGGCCATGCAGGCAGATTTTGACCCAGGGAACAGATGCTGCAGAGGCTGTTGGATCAAGTTCCTGTGAGCCCAGAATATTGGGAATAGTGCAGCTGTAGCTCTGCACAAGAGAGCTCTGCAGCCACTTGCTCTCTTTTCCTCCCTCTGGGCATGGAGCGAGCTCGTGACTCCAGTGTGTGACTCGTGTGTGCAAAGAGCAAATCTGGACAGAATTCAGGCAGGGAGGGTTTGAGGGGAATCCTGGGGTCTGTGCTGGGCACAAGATGTGTTTTCCATTGGTGTGAGACTGTCTGCTGTGGAAAGTGGATTTAATATCCAGCAGAGGAATGACTTTTGCATTTTATGGAGCTGTGCCTTGCCTTGGTTTTGTTTGCTGACAAGAAATGAACATCCCTGTGCGTCTCGGGCAGCTCCTTCTGCAAGGAAAGCAGGTGGGAGTTGGTGCCAAGGAGCTGAAAGCTGCAGGCACAGCCTGGAGTGGAGGAAGCTCAGATTTGCACAAGGCTGCTCTGAGTGCCAGGGCTTGGATGAGGGAAATGGTGGGGAGGGGGTAGGGACAAAGTGTGATTGATTGTCAGCCATGAAGGGTCTTGATTTTCGTATCTTTTTCGGCTGCATTAGGAGGGGTTCAGCATCAATATCAAAAGGTGATTGGTGATATCAATGTATAAATAGGAAAAGAAAACTAAACAGGACAAAACAATTCTCTCAGCATTGTTTTCCATGCTGTATATCTACTTTGAGTATACTTCCAAAATCTGTATAATTAACCAGAAAGGAATTGAAGACCTCAATTATTCCCAGGGGCTTGTCTTGTTAGGGTGTTTTGAACAAATGTTATGATCTTTTGACGATGAATTTCTCTACTGATGAGCTCAAGAAACAATGAGGCTCTCGAAAAGTAAAATTCATCATCATCCCCCAAGTTGCTGAGGATCCATTCAGGAATGAACAGAAATGGGCAGAGTGTTCTGGCTGCCCCAGTTTTGGGATGGCCCCTGGGCCTGGAACACACAAAGAATTGCTGGGCATGGCCTGTGCTGGGCAGGGCTGGCTGTGGCAAAGGCAGAGCTCAGCTGGCCTTGGTGGCTGCAGGGAAAGTCAAGAGGCCAAAGAGCCTCCATGGCTGTGCTGGAGAGCAAGGCTGGAGGAGGGAAATGCAGGGCTGCTGTGGGATGGGGAGGGGGATTGAATTCCAGCAGACTCTGATGTGAGGCTTAGGAAGGCTTGAAGAGAAGAGAAACTTCTCAGGCCTCAAAAAGGGGGATTTTACCTGATGAAAAACATCTCCTCGTGGTGAGCTCACACAATGCTTCTTCAAATCCCACTAGCCTGTGGAACTGCACAATGCCCATTGTGTAAGAAGCAGAATTGGACAGCCACCAACTCCAGGTGTGCCAAGTTTTCACATTTCACTGGGCAGTCAGGTGTGACTCTGGCATCACCAACCACCAGGGACCACAAAATAGACCCCCAGGACAGAAGAACACATCCATGAAGGGGAGGGAAATAATATAAATTATTTCAGGGAAATTATTAATATATATGTGTTTGTTCTGGGACAATCACTGAATATGTACGTTAAATCCAGTCTGTAAACAGGAACCTTGCTGTACTCAGCAAGCACAGCTTTGGGAGGAGCCATTCCCTTGTGCATATGGCTGAATAAAGAACGTTGCTTCGTAATGCTCCCTTGGTGTCAAGCAGTTTATTTTATTTTTACTGATGTTTGGTAGCAGTGTCACAATGGTCCCTTGTTTCCATGATGCCCCACAGTGTCACAATGGCCCCCCTTGGTTCCATGAGACCCTGTAAAGTCACAATGATCACCTTGGCTCTGCAGTGTCACAATTGGACTCCTGGTTACATGAGACCCCAAAGTGTCACAATGGATCCTTGTTTCCATAAGGTCTCACTGTGTCACAATATTCTCATCAGTTCAATAAGGCCCCACATGGTCTGCTTGGCTCTGCAGTTTTAAAATGGCCCTTGGTTCCTTGAGGCCCTGCAGTGCCACACTGGCCCTTGCTTATACAAGACCCCACAGTGTCACAATGATCCCCTTGCCTTCACGAGGCCCTGAAGTGTCATAATGGTCTCCATTGTTCCATGAGGCCCTGAAGTGTCACAATGGTGTCTTTGGTCCTATGGGGCCCTGGAATGTCCCAATGGTCTCCTTTGTTCTGCAGTATCACAATGGCCCCTTGGTTCTATGGAGTCCCAGAGTGTCACAATGGCTCCTTGGTTCTATGGGGCCCCAGACTGTCACAATGGCCCCTTGGTTCTATGGGGCCCCACAGTGTCACAATGGTCTCTTTGGTTCTATGGGGCCCTGGAATGTTCCAATGGTCTCCTTTGTTCTGCAGTATCACAATGGACCCTTGGTTACACAAGGCCCCGAGGAGTCACAATGGACTGTTGGTTCTATGGGGATCAGCAGTGTCACAATGGTGTCCTTGGTTCCCCACTGTCACAATGGGCTCTGGATTTCATGATGCCCTGTGGTGTAACAAAGGCCCCTTGGTTCCATGAGGTTGCGTTTTGTCACAGTGGTGTCCTTGGTTCCATGGGACCACAATGATTCCCTTGGTTCCACGAGTCCACACAGCCTAACAATGGTCCCTTGGTTACACGAGGCCCTGCAGTGTCACAACTGATTCCATTGGTTCCGTGGGGCCCTGCAGTGTCACAATGGTCTCCTTGATTCCATAAGGCCTCACAGTGTCACAATGGATTCCATTGTTCCATGAAGGTCCGCAGTGTCACAATGGCCTCTTGGCCTCATGGGGCTCCATAGAATCACAATGGTCTCCTGGCTTCCATAGGACCCTGTAGGAGTACAATGGTCTCCTTGGTTCCACAGTGTCACAGTGGCCCATTGGTTCCAAGGGGCCCCTACAAATCACAACGGGCTTCTTGTTTCCAACAGCCCCCACAGTGTCACAGTGGCCCCTTGGTTCCATGAGGCCCAACACTGTCCCTTGGTTACACGAGGCCCCACAGTGTCACACTAGTCCTTACAAGGGGCCATCCAGTGTCACAGTGGCCTCTTGGTTCTATGGGGCTCCAGAGTGTCACAATGGCCTCTTGGTTCTGCAGTGTTAAAATGGTTACTTGATTCCTTGAGTGTCACAGTGGGGTCCTTGCTTCCATGGGGCCCCACAGTGTCAAAATGGCCCCTTGATTCCATGAGGCCCTGCCGTGCTATAATGGCCCCTTGGTTATATGAGGCCCCACAATGTCACAATGGCCCCATTTTTCCAGAGGGTCCCAAAGCCTCTAATAATGGTCTCCATTGTTCCATGAGGCCCTGTAGAGTTACTGTGGTCCCCTTGGTTCCACAGAGCCCAGGAGTGTAACAATGGACCTTTGGTTCCATGAGGTTCCTCAGTCACAAGGGTCTCCTTGGATCCGCAGTGTCACAATGGCCCCTTGGCTCCATGTGGCCCTGCTGAGTCACAGAGGTTCATGGTTCCATGAGGCCACACAGTGTCACAATGGATCCTTGGTTCCATGGGACCTTGCTGTCTCACAATGGGCTTCTGGTTCCAGGAGCTTTCATATTGTCAACAATGGTCTCTTTGGTTCTGCAGTGTCACCATGGATCCTTGGATCTGCATTGTCACAATGGACCCTTTGTTCCATGCAGCCCCATTGTGTCACAATGGTCTCCTTGGTTCCACAAGGCCCTGCAGTGTCACAATGGCCTCCTAGTTCCATGAGTTTCTGTACTGTCACGATGTACTTTTGGTTCCATGAGGTTTCTCAGTGTCACAGTGGTCTCCTTAGCTCCATGTGGCCCCATTGTGTCACAATGACTCCTGTTTGCATGAGGCAACAAAGTGTCAAAATGGCCCCTTTGTTCCATGAGGTTCCAGAGTGTCACAATGGTCTCCTTGGATCTGCAGTACCACAATGGACCCATGGTTCCACGTGGCCCCACTGTTGCAAAATAGATTTTGGTTACATGCAACCCCACAGTGTCAAAATGGCTCCATCGGGTTCTGCTGCATCACAATGGACCCTTTGTTCTATGAGGTTCCACAGTGTCACAGTTGACTCCTTGGTTCCATGAGGCCCCACTGTCACTAAATCTCTGAAATACCTGAATAAGGCTCCTTAAAACTAATGTGGTGAGAAAGATGCCATCATTTATCCAGGCCTGAGGCCCAACACGGGATAACCCCTAACCTTATATGGACACGTGATTCTAACAAGTGTGTTGCTTATAAACAGTCGCTACATGTGTATTACAATTTAGCCTTAACCATAAAACCCACCCCAACTTCTCAGATTCAATCCTTCTTTTTTCCATACAGGCACTCTTGATCCAGATGTTTCCTTCTCCTTCTCTTCCAACAGTCCCTACTGGGAAAGCAGCCACTGCATGCCTTGTTTCTCGGCTAAAATTCACAGGCATGGTAAAAATTGAATTAACCCTTTTGGTATCAAGGCCAGGGCTTTGTGTGGGCAGGCAGAGGCAGGCAGGAGGCAGAGCTGTCAGCAAAGGAAGGGGCCAGCCAGGTGGGGCAGCCAGGGCATGAGGACAGCCTGCAGGGACAGAGGCGCAGGGCAGGGACACCGTAGCACAGCCTGGGCTGCAGAGGCCACAGGCATGGGCAGCAGCTGCAAGGCCCTGCCAGAGGCAACTCCTGCAGCACTTTGGCCATGGCTGCTGGCCCTGGGCGTGAGGCATGAGGAGGAGACAAGTGAGCCTTGCTGTGCTGGGGCCTCATTGCCTCCTTGGCCCTGCTCAGCAGCCTGGCAGGGGCCGCCCCATGGTGCTGCCCTTGCCATTGCACATGGCCACATGGCAGTGGCCCGGGAAGAGGCCTGAGCAATGAGGGAGGGACAGGATGTGCCTTGCCAGGGGCTGGGGCTCAGGCCTTGGCCCTTTGCATTGCTGAAACACATCCAGCTTTGCTCAGCATCACAGACACCTTTGCCTTGTTTGTCCCCAGCTGTCATCACTGCCTCCAGTGTTCTGCTCTAACTGGAACCTGGGGACATTTTCTCAGTTGTGTCCCTCAGGGGGACCCATTAAAACTTCAAGAAACTTCAGTGTTTCAATTTAACTTAGAATTCTTGAGAGATTTCTTCAGCTCCCCCTCAAGGACTGATGTTCAGGGACTCAGCACCAAAGCCCCAGAGGGTCATTCCAGTCCTTGTGCTGTGTCTGTGCTGCTGAGCTGGGCTGGGCTCCTGGCACAGAGGCAGCTCCTGGCAAGGGCAGCGCTGCAGAGAGACAGCTCTGGCCAGGAGCAGCTCCTGTGCACAGCCCAGCAGGGCTGGGGCACTGCCTGCAGCCACCCCGGGCACAGCACAGAGGCACAGAGAGCTTCAATCAGTTAGGGCTGGAAGATGCTGAGAAGTGCCTGGGGGAGAATCATTGGCAGCCCTTGACACAGGAAGCCTCTGGCTGCAGGACAAGGCAGCTGCAGCTCCTGGAGTGATCTCCTAAAGCTGCAACATGCCAATGACTACAGATCCTGTAAGTGCATTCTCTGATTCTCTCTTGTGTAGAGCAGCCAGAGGTGCCCAGGGCTGTCCTGCAGAGCAGGGTCCTGCAGCCCAGGGCGCTGTGCTGGGGCAGGGACTCTGCTGCCTGCCAGGGGCAGCTCTCAGCCGGCCTGGGGAGCTGCTGCCAGTGCTGGGGATAAGGTCTGGGTGGAAGGAGACATCTGGTAAGGCTTGGAAGTGTTCTTCTTGTGTGGTGAGAAGGATGCATTGCTCAGGACTGCTCCCAGCATGATATTTAAATCCCGGATATTTCCTAGTAAATTATACAGGGAGCACAGCAAGACAGGGACTGCGTAAGTGGGAAAAATCCTGCTTTTCTAATCTACTGCTTTGTGTTGCCTGGATGGGAAATTGCACACAGATATTCTCTCACTTCAGGTTGAAAAAAATGCAGAACTTTTTCTCTCAGCTGTGAATAATCTGGGCAGTGACAGAAATCAGTACACGGTCCCTTACAGGCAGCATCAGTGTCACTTTTCCAGCCTCCTCAGGGTTTCTCTGACTTTGCCTTCAGAACCTGCAGAGCCAGAGCTGCCCCTGGGCAGTGCCCTGTGCTGGGAGGGGTCTGCAGGGCCAGAGCCGAGCCCCCAGGGCTGGGCTGGGCTCTGGCAGCACTGGCAGGGCCCAGCCCTAGGCACAGGGAAGCAGCTGCTGGCAGGGACGGCTCCAGGCAGCAGAGCCCTGGGCAGGCAGTGGGGGGAAAGTACCACCAAACTGTGCTTGGATATTAAATTCCTCTGCAAACCAAACTATTCCATGATTGCTTTTTTACAGATCCCCTCGCCAAAACACAGCAAATGTGCAACAGCAGCTCCATCAGCCACTTCCTCCTGCTGCCATTGGCAGACACGCGGCAGCTGCAGCTCCTGCACTTCTGCCTCTTCCTGGCCATCTCCCTGGCCGCCCTCCTGGGCAACGGCCTCATCATCAGCGCCGTAGCCTGCGGCCACCACCTGCACACCCCCATGTTCTTCTTCCTGCTCAACCTGGCCCTCAGCGACCTGGGCTCCATCTGCACCACTGTCCCCAAAGCCATGCACAATTCCCTCTGGGACACCAGGACCATTTCCTACTCAGGATGTGCTGCACAGGTCTTTTTTTTCCTGTTCTTCATTTCATCAGAGTATTCTCTCCTGACCATCATGTGCTACGACCGCTATGTGTCCATCTGCAAACCCCTGCACTACAGGACCCTCCTGGGCAGCAGAGCTTGTGCCCACATGGCAGCAGCTGCCTGGGCCAGTGGCTTTCTCAATGCTCTGCTGCACACAGCCAATACATTTTCCCTGCCCCTGTGCCAGGGCAATGCCCTGGGCCAGTTCTTCTGTGAAGTCCCCCAGATCCTCAAGCTCTCCTGCTCCAAATCCTACCTCAGGGAACTTGGGCTTATTGCGGGTAGTGCCTGTTTGGTATTTGGTTGTTTTGTGTTCATAGTTTTCTCCTATGTGCAGATCTTCAGGGCTGTGCTGAGGATCCCCTCTGAGCAGGGGCGGCACAAAGCCTTTTCCACGTGCCTCCCTCACCTGGCTGTGATCTTCCTCTTTGTCAGCACTGGGATTTTTGCGAACCTGAAGACTCCCTCCATCTCCTCTCCATCCCTGGATCTCGTGGTGTCAGTTCTGTACTCAGTGGTGCCTCCAGCCCTGAACCCCCTCATCTACAGCCTGAGGAACCAGGAGCTCAAGGCTCAAGTGTGGACACTGATGACTAGAAGATCTCAGAAGCATTAATCTGGTTGCCAATTTCTGAAAATCATTTCTAATAAAAAACATCTTTGATAATTCTTCCTGCGCTTGGTTTTTCGTTTGGTCTATTCTTTCCTTTGTTGTAGTTTTTTTAATATTTTCCACAAAGAAATGCCATTGTTTGTGCCATTTGTCATTTTGTTTCTCTCCACCTCTGCTGTGGCACCAGACTGTGTCAATGAGGAGCTCGGCTCTCGGGGACTTTAAACGAATTAAACGATTTCCCAGCAAAGTTTTCTGTGCAGATCCACTTTTTTCCCCTTCTCTGGGGCCACAGCAGCAATATCTGTTTGCAGAGCTGGGGGCAGATCAGGGCTGGCACAGCAGCTCTGCCCAGGAGCAGCAGCACTTGGTGTTGCCAGTGCTGCTCCCGTGCCACTGGCCCTCGTGCTGCCCTCCTGGCCCTGCTGTTGCTCTAGGGCCTGAGTGCTCTCAGGCTCACTCACAGCCCTGGGGGTGGCAGTGCCGGGGCTGCAGCAGGGACAGGCCATGGGCACTGCTGGGGCAGCGCTGACGCCTCAGGCCAGGGCCTGGGGGCTCCAGGCCCCTTGCCCAGGCTCTCTCAAGAACACACCCAGGCCAATGCTCAGCACAGAAAAGCCCCGTGAGCAGCCCCAGGCTGGCCGTGGGCAGGCTGGGGGCCAACAGCATGGCTGGGGCTCTGCAAGGTCCCTGGGGGAGACGGGAAGGAGCAGCAGAGCAGGGGCTGATCCATCCCCACTGCGTTGGACAGCCCAGGGCAGCGTCCCAGAGCGTCCTCATGCACCTGCCAACAACATCCCCCCTCTGCAGCCCTGGCCTCTCCCCAGCTCACAGAGCTGCTGCATCCTTGCAGGCACAGACATGGCATTACTGGCCCACAAGCCCCTGTTTGCATTGTAGGAGGCCACACAGGCCAGGGGCCACATCTGGGCTGGTGTGTCTGTGTGTGGGGCTCCCTGTTGTGGGGCTGTGAGTGAGGAGGAGCTGGAGAGGCTCTGCAGGACTGACAGGATGGGCTTTGGGGCCTGTGTGGAGAAGCTGAGGCACCTGGGCTGCTGGAGCTTCTGAAGAGGAGGCCCAGGGCTCATCCTGCAACTGCTTCAAGGCTGCTCTCAGAGAATCACAGAATCAGCCAGGATGGAAAAGACCTTGGAGATCATCAAGTCCAACCTGTGCCCTGACACCACCTTGTGTCCCCTGAGCCTCCTCTTCTCCAGGATAAACAACCCCAGCTCCCTCAGACACTCCTCACAGCACTTGTGTTCCACACCCCTCACCAGCCTTGCTGCCCTTCTCTGGACACGCTCCAGCCCCTCCATGTCTTTCCTTAATTGGGGGCCCAGAGCTGGACACAGCACTCAAGCTGTGGCCTCACCAGTGCCGAGTCCAGGAGAAGAATCCCTGCCCTGCTCCTGCTGGCCACACCATTCCTGATCCAGGCCAGCTGCCATTGGCCTTCTTGGCCACCTGGGCACACTGCTGGTTCATGTCCGGCCTGCTGTCCATCAGTGCCCCCAGGTCCCTTTCTGCCTGGCCACTGTCCAGCCACTCTGTCCCCAGCCTGTAGCACTGCAGGGGTTGTTGTGGCCAAAGTGCAGGACCTGGCACTTGGTCTTGTTAAACCTCACCTTGTTGTATTTTGGTCCTGGATCCAGCCTGTCCAGGACCCTTTGCAGAGCCCTCCTACACTCCAGCAGATCCACACTCCCACCCAGGTTCGTGTCCCCATGGTTCCACAAGGTCCTTGAGTGTCACAATGGTCTCTCTGATGCCAGGAGGCTCTGTAGTGTCACTGTGTCCCCTGGTTCCTTGAGCCCCACATTGTCACAGTGGTTCCTTGGTTCCATGAGCTCTCCCAGTGCAGCAATGCTCTCCTTGGTTCCACAGTGACACAAATGCCTCTTGGTCCCATGGGACACCTCAGTTTCAATATTGTTTCATTCATTCCATGATTCCCTGCAGTGTAACAATGGCCCCGTGGTTGTACGAGGTCCTGCAGTGTCCCAGTGATCTCTGTGGTTCCACGAGGACCATTGTGTCCTGCACAGCAGCCCTGGCCCCCTGGTTTCATGGGGCCCTGCAGTGTCACAATCACTACACTAGGTCCTGCACTGTCATATTGTTTCCACAATGCCACACATCAGAGACTGAAATAGTTCATGCCTCAAACATTAATATAGAAGTGTTTTGCCCACTATAACAAAACCTGTATAAAGAAGCAAACAATACAACCAAAGCAGTCTCTCTGAAGATTCCTGGCTGGAACATTGCACTGTAAGTTCAGCCGCCAAGATAACGCTATTGTTCAATCATCCCAGCCTAGGGAAAAACAAACAAGGTTAAAGGAGAGGAATGCATCCACAAGAAAGCCAAACACAGCAGAGATTCTTCCCTGGCCGAGTTTGGGGTGGGGGAGACCACAGTCCACAGAAGCCAGGTTTACCAAAAGGAGGTGAGGGGAGGAGGTTTCAGGTGTAACCTCTGGTGGGAGGCAGTGAACACCCATCCTCCCTTACACAAACTGGCCCAGCTGTGGAACCCCCAACCCCACAGGCCATATCCAGGGGACAATCAAGTGAGAGGCAGCTGAGGGGGTGTCATAATCCAACAACCCCCCCGGAGCACTCCCCAGAGGCCTGGCACCACAGGACAGCATGTGATGTAGCAGATCCAGTCTGTTGCAAGAGACTGCCTCCCCATCCCCCAGGGGGGACACACCTGGACATTGCCACCTGGCCTGAGCGTATGTTGACCCATCAGATTCTGTGCTTTGCAGGGGACCTTCACCATCCAGAAGATCATAAGAAGACGATTAATGGAATGCCACTGGGATCTGTGGAGTGGTGATACTTTCTACACAGTCTGTCTCCACCTCACTCTCTCCCTTCCCCCACATTCTCCAAGCTCCTCTTTCCCTACTTCTTTCTCTCCCCTTTTCTTTCCAACATATTTACTAGCAAATAAAATCCATACTATTGTCACTGGACTCTTTTGGTCTTGTTTGCACCTTAATTCAGGCCTGTGGAGGCTGCTGGGCCTGCTGACCCAACTCCTGTGAGGGCCTACAGGAAGCACAGCCCCTAGGGCTGTGCAAATCTCCACAGACAGGGTGACTAGAAATGTTTCCCCCACAATGCCTTGAGTTTTTATGTTGATATATTTCAATTCTGTTACCCCAGCTGGCCCGTTGGCCTCTCCACCCCTTTTTCCCATACATGTACCCCATCTGGAAAGTTCCCTGTACTTCGATGTCCCATTGGTCCCTGCTCCCTGGCCACTCCCTCAGACCTTCCCTATTGGATCCCTGGCCCTCACATCACTCTTGTACCGCCCCCGAGCCCTCATCCTATTGGACGCTGATGCTCCCGCCCTTGCTGTATATAACCCCCAGGCTTTCCTTTGTTCCTGTCTTTGTCCCTGGTCCCTCCTGGGTATGGAACAAACCACACCCTTGGAACCCACCCAGCAGAGAGGCCGGGCAGGGCTGGCCATTGCCGGCAACAGGCCCTGAGCCCTGCAGGAGGATGGAGCTAGGCCACAGCCAAACTCAGCCCAAACCTGGGCTCAGCAGCCAGGGCTGCCAAGGGCTGCACACAGAGGCTGCTGCTGACAAATGACCTGGGCCCCCTCCCTGCTCTGTGCATGCCACCAAGGGCACAGAGCAGCCTCCTCTCTGGGCCACTTGCCTGTTTGCAATGCCTTGCACAGGCCCTGGCCCTGCCCCAGCAGCCCTGGGCTGAGTCCTGCCCCTGCACGCTCAGCCAGGCTGAGATGGACACTGATGCCTGGCTCTGGCAGCTTCTCTCAGCCCAGCCCAGCTCCCTGCAAGCTCTGCCAGCTGCCCTGAGCTCTGTGCAGCACCAAGGGCCTCTCCCCAGCACAGCCCAGCCGCCTCTGGCCCCACAGCTCGGCTCAGGCCAGGCTGCTCTGGGCAGTGGCCCCACGGCCTCAGCCCCTCTCAAGGGCACAGCAGCAGCTGCAGCTCACACAGGACTCAGCCCCAGCCATGGGGGAACCATGGGCCTGGCCAATGGAAAAGGAGGCTCCCTGTGTGCCCTGCTCTCCTCTGCAGGAGATGCTGAGAGCTCTGCAGCCCCTGCTGCCATCCCATCTCCCCAGGCCAGCACAGCAGCCACGGCCTTGTGGCCCTCAAGAGCTGTTCCTGCTCCAGGCCCAGGGCCCATCCCAGAGCTGGGGCAGCCACAAAGCTGTGCCCATTTCTGTTCATTCCAGCATGGATCCTCAGCAACTCAGAGGTTGCTGATGAATTTTATCTCTCCAGAGGCTTGTTCTTTCTTGAGGTCTTCAGTTGAGAAATTTGTTGACAAAGGCTCAATAACATTTGTTCAAAACACCCAAATAAGAGAGGCCCCTGGGAATAATTCAAGTCTTCAATTCTTCTGTGGTTAATTAGACAGATTTCAGAAGTACATTCAAAGTGAATATAGTATATTGAAAACAACGCAGAGAGAATTGTTTTGTCCTGTTTAGTTTTCTTCTCTTTTCCTGTTTATAGACTGATATCAGCAATCCTCAGTTGATATTGATCCCAAGAACCTCTTAATGCTGTCTGGATATGAAAATCAAGAACCTTTATGGCTGACAATCAATGAGACTTTGTCCCTACCCCCACCCCACCATTTCCCCCATCCAACCCCTGGCACTCAGAGCAGCCTTGTGCAAATCTGAGCTTCCTCCACTCCAGGCTGTGCCTGCAGCTTTCAGCTCCTTGGCACCAACTCCCACCTGCTTTCCTTGCAGAAGGAGACACACAGGGATGTTCATTTATTGTCAGCAAACAAAACCAAGGCAAGGCACAGCTCCATAAAAAGCAAAAGTCATTCCTCTGCTGGATATTAAATCCACTTTCCACAGCAGACAGTCTCACACCAATGGAAAACACGTTCTGTGCCCAGCACTGATCCCAAGGTCCCCCCAAACCCTCCCTGCCCCGATTCTGTCCAGATTTGCTCTTTGCACACATGAGTCAAACGCTGGAGTCATCAGCTCCCTGCATGCTGTCACGATCCGCTCGTAGGAGCGGGGGTCGTGATGGTTCGTTACTTTGAATCTCAGAGTGCAAAAGAAAACAGGGCCAAGTATTTTTGCTTCAATCAAAATCAAAAGCACTTTATTGAGTGCCAACAACACGCTTATGCGATAGAGGAGAGAGAGAGAGAAGAAAGAAAGAAAGAGGAAAGGAGGGGCATAGCTACCACGGCACGACGAAATCCTCGTTGTCCAGATCCGATGGATTCGTCTCGTCCGTAGGGAGTACTCGTAGGGGTACTTTTTGAGAGTCTCTTTATAGTCTTTTTGAAAGCAAGGGGCAGGTAACCAAGAGATGAGGCAATCCCTCCAGAGACGAGGGGCAAGTAGCCAGCAGGTGGGGAAATAGGGCCCATTGTTTTAGGGTACAGGTACAGCGGTACTAGACAGATTGTTCTTGTGCAGTCCTTTCCGCCCCGTTAACCGAGCGGCACGGTTCTCTGCAGCACAGCTCAGCAGCACCGCTCTGCAGCACACCCAGGCACCTGGCAGGCATCCCACCAAGATCTGGCTGGACCTCATTGTGCAAAAGTCCTTTTCCCCCTCTTAGGGTCTCTGGGTTTTCGGCCTCTGCTTCTGTCGATGGTCGTGAGGCAGGTAGGGATTTCCGTCCAGACTCTTACACCACCCCGTGGCTCACGATCGTCGTCAGGAACCTGTAGCGTTGTCACGATGCCTTCTGGAGTCTGTAGTGTTGTCACGATGTCTTCAGGACTCTGTAGTGTTGTCACGTGCCAGTAGCATACCCCGGAAAACAGAGACAAAAGAGAAAGAGAGAAGGGAAAAGAAAAAGGGAAAAGAAAGCAAAAGAATAAGCAATTTTAATCACATAAAATTTTGTTTAAATTTCAACAGGGTAACAATTGTCTTATTATAATCAAATAAACTAGTTTAATTTCTTATTGTAACTTAAAATCATATTAATCAACAGGGCAACAATTGCCTTATTAAAATAAAATTTCATTAATAATTATTCAAATAAGCCAGCTTAATTTCTTATTATGGCTTAAAATCATATTAATAATTATTTAAATCATTATACTTTAGGATTACATTAATACATTGTTACACCTTAAAATTACATTAATTGATTGAATCACAAAACAATAAAAATACCTTAAAATTTCATTAAGAATTGATTAAATTACAATAAGCAGTAAAGTATTTATCCAATTTCTTATTACACCTTAGCTCGCCTTGCATCAATAATGTCAGGGGTGTCCACAGAGGATGAAACATCAACCAGATTATGCATATTCATTATGGATGTCAAGTATGCTACTCGTTTCATCATTCTCCAGTTCAGGATATACAAAATTGCCGATAAGACAAAACCTACTAAAACTAAAATCAAGAGAACAATGATGGGATGACACAATTTATTCAGGACCCCTGTGGCAGTAGGTGACCACCCAAAAAGGGTATCCCACCAACTGTGGTCAGCATCCTTTCTTACCCTTTCCAGAACACGATGTATTTTGTTTACATTGTGATGAACAGTTACCAAGGTTTTCTGTCCGTTCTTCTTGATCTTCTCCAAAATTTCGATTAAATCCTGATGAAGCAACAATTGCTTTACCAAGGTAAGGTTCATCCCAATGCGGGTAGGCACAACTTGGTGTATCAGCGAGTAATTGGATTGCAAAAGGTGATAAGAAGTAACTGGAGCTGAATAAGAAAAATCACATCCTATGATTTTAGTAAAATTACAAACACAAAAATTCGAATGATTTTTAGTGTCCATCACCAAATTTTCTACAACTATTTGATCACAAGCAGTTCTCAAGCATGCACATCCATTGCCTATATACACAAGCACTGTTTCAGGATTCTCTTTAAGATGAATTTCAAAATGACAGATATTCTGCTCCGTGTCTAAGCAAATGTCCTGAGCTCTGATTGCATTACTTTCGCAAATGAACCCTAGTTGTTCCCGGACAACACAAGTTTCTAAATCCACAGTTTGCCATTTTTTGCCAATTTGACGGGCCCACTGCTTATGCCCAAAAGGGTAAAGAATAGTTCCATTCCGGTTCAGCCCCAGAGGAACAATGGGAAAGATTGAATGCACTGAAGCATTGCGTATAGTTAGCACAAAAGCTGTGGCTGTGTTTGTAGCAGGGTTGTAAGTGAAATTCACTAAGTTCCACCACGATTGGAATTCTCTTTCAAATTTAGTGGCACTATCCCAAATTATTTTCCGAATTTCAGTAGGAAAAGTGCCTTCTTCGCCTTCTCTTATAATTGAGGCGGCAACTGACTGCATCCACAATTGAGCCTGGATGCAGCTAAGGGCTAAAGAAACATTATTTTGTGTGGCACCAAGTGCATCAATTATCAATTTGTGGTCATTCACATTTATCCTTTCCCAATCTGGTAGCACGTTTGATAACAGCCACTGGTGAGTTCCTAAAGCCAATAATGATGATTGCAGTGGTTGTTGTAATTTGGTCAAATCTGCAGTAGTGGTAGCCAGTTTATTCATTAACACTTCTGAATCAATGCTATTCAAAATTCCCAATCCTGTTCCCACAAAACCGGTTATGTCGCTCTGCATTCTTTTCTTAATAAAGTTTCTGTTTCGCAGCCAGGTTGTCCACCCTTCAAAAGAAGTTTGCAAGAAAGGTGAACAAGCCGGCTGGATTTCCGAAACATTGCTTTTCATGAGTAATTTGACATGTTTGAGGGACCATACCGGGTTAAACAATAATTGTTGTTGGCCTGTTTTCCTGATTATATATGGTCCAATTTTGAAAATTTTTGGGCTCAACCTAACCGGTGGTGGGGTTGTAGGCACAAATACTTCAATATCAAATTCCCCCCAGTAGTTAGTATTGTTCTTGCTACATGTCACTTTATAAGAAAACTGCACAGCAGTTAGGTTTAGCCAACAATCCCGATTTTTAACTTTGCAAAATGAAATTTGGCTGTGTGGCCCCATACTATAACTGGGTACAGACTCAGTAAAAGTTCCAGTAATTAACCTACATCGTATTGAAACATCATCACCCTGAGTTACCATAAAAGGAGGGAAAACATTATTGTGATCCAACACAAAGGGGGTATCAACATTGTGGTATGTGACTATTACATTCAGTGTGGGCTTGGGCACAATTCTCATTTTGAATTGGTGGACCAAACCTCTCAGGCTTGACTGATCTGCCGAATTATTTTGCCAAATACATGTTACATAGGTCGGCCTGGTTAAAGTAAAATTGTGCCAGCATTCCTTGGGCTCGTCCTTACAGAGCTTTGTAATTTCAACGTTAACGGTACTACGATCTAAAGTGTCGCTACCTACATTCTTCTGACGGCAGCACAATACGTAGGGGGCTTGTTTGTTACATGTCCACTCAGCTGTGGGACATAATTCTGCTGTAATGTTGGGGTGTAATTTACTTGTCACATCTTGTTCCAAAAAATTTCCTGAAATTGCAATGGTGGAAGCTTTCTCATAAAGGGACCCGTCCACTTTTCTGCATCCTACCTTTATTTGTTCACCAATTGTTCCATTTAGGACTCTGGCCCAATCCCTCCGGTCCCATTCCCATTCATCTCGACCGTATACCTTGGAATCGTGCAGTATTACCATCAGGAGGCTTGGGTGACGACCTTTGGGGTATGGTCCTTGAGCACTAGTATGCCTGAGGGTAGCTTTGGACCACGGCCACTCTGCTGGGTATTGGCCATGGTATTGTGGTAGGATGCAGAAAAGCAACACTAGTCTTATCATGGCTTATCTGGTTTCATGTCCCTCGGAGTTCTCCTGTGAAAAGCAAACACAACAGAGCCTGCCACCAAGGGGCAGAAAAGGTTAAAATGATGGGATTATCCAACGTGTATTTATCCGATGCTCTTTCCCTAGGGCATCAGATGCTACCCATGCATATTTATTCAGAGGGGTCTTTAGGACTAGTGGTACCTCACCCACAGTAGGGAGATCCACTAGGACAGGCTGTCCAGGATAGTGTGCTGGATTTGCTGAATCATCTGGTCCCTGTAGTGAAGGGATTATGGTTGGAGCTGTTGGGCAAAAGGCAGTGATTTTGGGACACCCGTTCACCCCCCATCTATCATTCACACCTTTTACAGCTTCCCATAGCCGGATATCCCAATTTCCCTCCTGTGGTTTTAGGAATCTTTTTAGAAGACCATTGCTTCTTTCCACAATCCCATTAGCTTGAGGGTAGTAAGGGGTATGAAAAGTCCATTTAATCCCTTCCCCCTTAGCCCAGTCTTGTACTACCCTGGCGGTGAAGTGAGACCCGTTGTCTGATTGGATTTCTTGTGGTTTTGGGAAAGTGCCAAACCATTCCTGCAAAGCTTTGACAGTGTTTTCTCCTGTAGCTCTTTTAAAAGCATTAGCTTGGACCAGTCCGGATACAACCTCTACTCCCACCAACACAAAGTGTTTACCTCCTGAACTCTTGAAAGGACCGATGTAATCTACCTGCCATGCATCCCATAAACCTTTACCTTCTCTTAAATGCAGAGGGTCATCCTCTAAAGGGTGTCTCTCTAGTCGCCTGCGACACTGTTCGCAGGCTGATATGCATGTTTTACACATCTCTCTGGTAACAGGCCAGCCGCGAGCAAGGGCTTCTTTATAGAGATCCTTTGCACCTGTGTGATGTCTTTTTACATGCAGCCACTCTAACAAGTGTTCCCAGTCCTCTGTAATTTGATCCTTTTTTACAGTGCTCAGTCTTGCTAGCTCATCGGCTTTATTGTTCCACTCTCCTGCTGGATTCCCATCTGCCTGGTGAGAGGCTACCCACCCCACGGCAAAGTTTCCTTGTCCTGCAATGTTCAATATTTCCTGCCACTTCTCCTTTTGCCATACTGGAATTCTGTTGACTTCCCAGTCATTCTGTTGCCAAAAAGAGAGCCACTCGGTACATCCCTTGAACACAGCATAAGAATCAGTGTAAATGTGGATGGGAGAAGTGTTCTGTGCCTCCCGTTGGAAAACACTCCAAACAGCTATCAGCTCGCCAACTTGTGCACTGCCCTCCCCCTCTGTGATGATTTGTTCACCGGAGGACGTGTGGAGGGCTACAGCCTTATATCTCCACGTTTTTCCCTCACGTCTGGCAGACGCGTCAGTGAACCAAGAATTAGCTGACTGCTCGGGGGAGAAAGGAGGGGCTACCTTAATAGCTGAGGCAGGTTTGTCTTGGTTGCTACTTAAGCTCTCTTGTATTGCCAGGTTTTTTACAGCTCCTTCAGTTATGGAGAAAGTGTTACAATAGTGTTCAATCTGAGCATACCACTTTCTAACTGAGGCTCTCTGAGCCACCCCGTCAGGTGGGGGGGTCCCAGTAGAAACAGTTTTAATGACTTTGAAAGGGCCTCTTAAAACAATTGGTTGCTGTCGTGTAATTTTCTCCACTTCTATCAGAGCTAAGCTAACTACAAACAGCCCCTTTTCCCAGATAGTGTATCTTTTCTCGGCATCTCTGAAGCCACGGGAGTGAAAACCAACAGGTCTTGTTGGGCCCTCAGGGCCCCGCTGCCAGATGTGAACTGACAGCCCTGAGGAAGCAAATCCCCATTCCACTTGGAAAGGATCTGTAGGGTGAATAGGGCCTAGGGCTTGGTGAGCTGTTGCTTCAAAAATCAGCAATTGTAAGGCTTCTTCTTGGGAAGTATCCCATTCCCATTTTACCCCTTTTCTCAGCAAGTTATAAAGGGGCCTGGCAATTATGGAAAAATCAGGGATGTGTTTTCTCCAAAACACCAATAAGCCTAGAGCATGTTGTAGATCTTTCCTAGATTCAGGCATTTTAATCTGATCTAAAGATGTTAAGGTATCAGGTGGAATACATGTCATGCCGCCCTTCCACCAAATTCCTAAGAACTTTACTTCCTGAGAGGGTTTCTGTACCTTTTCTGAGGGAATCTGCAAATTAAGGCTTTCTAAGTGAGAGATTATTTTCTGTTGGGTATCCCCCACTTCTTCTATTTCTTCCCCTCCCACAAGAATATCATCAATGTATTGGTAAATAGCTACATTGTCAGGTTTTGATATTTTCTCTAACTCCTTGGCTAAAGCGTGATGAGCCAGGGTTGGGGAGTGTCTGTAACCCTGGGGAAGCCTGGTGAAAGTGTACTGTTGTCCCTCCCAAGTGAAAGAAAAGCGATCTGTGTCCTCTGGTTGTAAAGGTATCATGAAAAACATGTCTTTAACATCTATGGTTGCCATGATGGAGTGTGCTTTTTCTTGAATCAGTGTTATCAGTTCAGCTAGGTTTGGAACTGCAGCTGTAAGAGGATCTGTGTTAGCATTTAGTCTGCGGAAATCTATTGTTAGTCTCCATTTGCCATTAGGCTTTTTCACCGGCCACACCGGGGAATTAAAAGGAGAATGTGTGTTAATTATTACTCCTTGTTCTCGGAGCTCCTGTATAACTGGTTTGATACCTTCTTTGGCACCCAGGGGAAGGGGGTATTGTTTTACATTAGTTACTTTGCTGAATGGTAGAGAGGGCGCTGTTTGGAGTAGGTTGATGTTAAAGCGGGGTGCTCCAAAAGACCACAGAAAGCCTTCTGAGTCTTCCCACTGCCTCCCTGCAAGTGCATTCATCCCCAATAAATTGGTTGGAATATCTCCAATCACCATATAGATAGAAAGTTGGTTTTCTTCCCCTGGTAATGTGAGTTTGACTAAAGCTATGTTCATGGATTCTGTTGTTCCTAAAGCATTTAAAACACAGTATTGGTTCTTTGTTGGAACAACTCCACACCTTCGGGCATCCCTTTTTGTTAGTGCAGAAATTTGTGCCCCGGTGTCAATCAAAAAGGTTACAGGTGCCCTTTTAGGACCTGTAATGGCTGTGATCATGATGTCTCCTGTTTGATGGTTTCTAGTGAGCTTTCTCAGATATATCCATGCTCCATTCCTTCGCCCACTGTTAAGGAATGGAGAAATTAGTTTCCCTGGTTCTGTTGGGAAAAGGGTTTTGGCCTTTTGTCTATATTCTGTGGGAGAGACTTTGGTTCATCACCCGGGCTCTGAGGGGAAAATTTTGGCTTGTAGCCTGGGCTTTGTGAGGAAAATTTCGGCTTGTAGCCTGGGTTTTGTGGGTGAGGTGGTGCACTAGGTATAGTGTTTTTACTGTGGTACCAGTTAGACACTACTTTTGCTAATTTATTCAGAGGCAAACCATCCATGATATCTCTAGGAATTCCCTTTTTGATGCCTAGTGACCACCAGTGTTGACGGTTATTGAGTTGTTTCTCATTGTCCTGATCTTCATTGTGAGGAGCTCCAATGTACCTGACACCCTTTGTTTTCTCTGACTTTTCTTCGGTGGTTTTTATGGGTCCATATTTTAGATTGTAGTTAATCAGGTCTTCTGCTACCTCACTCCATGTGTAAATTTTGCGATCACCAGTAGGTGAATTCGAGTGTGAACCCGAAGGCTGAGAGGGTGAGGTATATGGGACATTACCGGGATCAGTAGATCCGGTTCGATCTGCTGAGTTTTCAAGGAATCTTTCCAGCTTCTCTACGGGGCCCACAACTGCTATGGTTTTCTGTAAGACAATCGCTGTGGGTTTGAGTGATTCTGGGGGACCCCGAATTAAAGGGGTCTTCATTTCAGGTTTCACAGGCATTTGCACAGGGGATTCATATTCAGGAATCAACTTCTTTTCATGTATTGTTTGCAGACAAGCGGCTTTGTGGACGCTTTCTAGAAGTTGATCAGGGGTACTAACAATAGCTAAAGGGTCTCCCCTTTCTAGAGGGTTGAGTCCCCCAGCCCAATAGGCTGCTCGTTGAGTTAGGGACCATGTGTGTCGTCTGTCTCCTGTTGTTAAGAAGACTCCATGTCCCCAGTATCCACTGGCTTCGTGCTCAGTTAACTGAATTTGGTCTCCTCCGGTGAGTGACACTCGGAAGACATATTCTGTTTCAGATTCATGGGGAAGCCGCCCATACTCCTTTTTCAACTTAGCTAGTTCAGTGGCAGTGAATGGAATTTGTTTAGTGGTAATGTGTGGATCATCATCCTCATCATTAAGATAGTTGTATTCTGTTTTAATTAAAGGTCTTAGATGAGGACAACAGTTTTCCCCACAATTTTTTACTTGTTTTAATTCCTTGTGGGGGTAAAGTGATTCCTTTTCCTTTGTGTCTTGTGGTGGATCGGTGTTCCTTGAGTCTTTTGGACATTTTTCTCTCAAAAGATCTTGTAACAAGAGAATATAATTCTCTTTTTCCTCTAATTGTTTCTGTAAAATTTCTACTAAGTTTTGCAGGGAGTCTATTATTGTTTCCTGCTCACTGCACCGCTTAAAGCGGTGATCTATAGCCGATGTAAGGCATGCTCCTAGTACAGAGCAAATTACAGCTTTATCTCGGCCAAGTTTGAATTTTGACCCACGCTGTAAAGAGTGAATTCTATCAATCACATTTTCTAAACTAAACCAGTTGTTTTGTGCCCACTCCTCCCCTCCTGAAGAGGGTCGGGCATTGTGTTTTGCTAACAAAGCATAAAATGCAGCTGTTTGTTTTGTTTTAGTGTTTGAGGTCATGTTTTCGAAGGGACAATGAAAACCGCTTTAGGGAGGTAAAACTTAGTTGCATCCACAGTCCCGAGAGCCGGGCTGTGTTCCCCTTCTCTTCCCTAAAGTGGCGAAGAGACTGAGTCTACTGGAGGCTCTGTTTAGTTACAATCCGTTGCCTCTCCTAACACCCAGTAGACTAACTCCTTACACACCCACCTTAAAAAGAAACACAACACTCCCCCTTTTGCACCAAGAGATTCTTTTGTGAAATTCTGAAGACAGAACCCTCAACAGAGTATAGGGGTGCTTTTCACCTAGGCATGTGCAGTTTGCGGGAAATTCGAGATGCCCCCCTTGCTTTCTAGACACCGCTCACCCTTTTGGAGTGTCGGGCTAGGTGCGGCTGGAGCAAAACGTCCTTCCCCTGTTACAAATTACACAAAACCTTGCAGCCCCTTCTGCCTCAGAATCCTGTCCGTGACGCCAATTGATGTCACGATCCGCTCGTAGGAGCGGGGGTCGTGATGGTTCGTTACTTTGAATCTCAGAGTGCAAAAGAAAACAGGGACAAGTATTTTTGCTTCAATCAAAATCAAAAAAGCACTTTATTGAGTGCCAACAACACGCTTATGCGATAGAGGAGAGAGAGAGAGAAGGAAGAAAGAGAGAGGAAAGGGGGGGCATAGCTACCACGACACGACGAAGTCCTCGTTGTCCGGATCCGATGGATTCGTCTCGTCCGTAGGGAGTACTCGTAGGGGTACTTTTTGAGAGTCTCTTGATAGTCTTTTCGAAAGCGAGGGGCAGGTAACCAAGAGATGAGGCAATCCCTCCAGAGACGAGGGGCAAGTAGCCAGCAGGTGGGGAAATAGGGCCCATTGTTTTAGGGTACAGGTACAGCGGTACTAGACAGATTGTTCTTGTGCAGTCCTTTCCGCCCCGTTAGCCGAGCGGCACGGTTCTCTGCAGCACAGCTCAGCAGCACCGCTCTGCAGCACACCCAGGCACCTGGCAGGCATCCCACCAAGATCTGGCTGGACCTCATTGTGCAAAAGTCCTTTTCCCCCTCTTAGGGTCTCTGGGTTTTCGGCCTCTGCTTCTGTCGATGGTCGTGAGGCAGGTAGGGATTTCCGTCCAGACTCTTACACCACCCCGTGGCTCACGATCGTCGTCAGGAACCTGTAGCGTTGTCACGATGCCTTGTGGAGTCTGTAGTGTTGTCACGGTGTCTTCAGGACTCTGTAGTGTTGTCACGATGTCTTCAGGACTCTGTAGTGTTGTCACGATGTCTTCAGGACTCGTCCGTGCCAGTAGCATACCCCGGAAAACAGAGACAAAAGAGAAAGAGAGAAGGGAAAAGAAAAAGGGAAAAGAAAGCAAAAGAATAAGCAATTTTAATCACATAAAATTTTGTTTAAATTTCAACAGGGTAACAATTGTCTTATTATAATCAAATAAACTAGTTTAATTTCTTATTGTAACTTAAAATCATATTAATCAACAGGGCAACAATTGCCTTATTAAAATAAAATTTCATTAATAATTATTCAAATAAGCCAGCTTAATTTCTTATTATGGCTTAAAATCATATTAATAATTATTTAAATCATTATACTTTAGGATTACATTAATACATTGTTACACCTTAAAATTACATTAATTGATTGAATCACAAAACAATAAAAATACCTTAAAATTTCATTAAGAATTGATTAAATTACAATAAGCAGTAAAGTATTTATCCAATTTCTTATTACACCTTAGCTCGCCTTGCATCAATAATGTCAGGGGTGTCCACAGAGGATGAAACATCAACCAGATTATGCATATTCATTATGGATGTCAAGTATGCTACTCGTTTCATCATTCTCCAGTTCAGGATATACAAAATTGCCGATAAGACAAAACCTACTAAAACTAAAATCAAGAGAACAATGATGGGATGACACAGCTTATTCAGGACACCTGTGGCAGTAGGTGACCACCCAAAAAGGGTATCCCACCAACTGTGGTCAGCATCCTTTCTTACCCTTTCCAGAACACGATGTATTTTGTTTACATTGTGATGAACAGTTACCAAGGTTTTCTGTCCGTTCTTCTTGATCTTCTCCAAAATTTCGATTAAATCCTGATGAAGCAACAATTGCTTTACCAAGGTAAGGTTCATCCCAATGCGGGTAGGCACAACTTGGTGTATCAGTGAGTAATTGGATTGCAAAAGGTGATAAGAAGTAACTGGAGCTGAATAAGAAAAATCACATCCTATGATTTTAGTAAAATTACAAACACAAAAATTCGAATGATTTTTAGTGTCCATCACCAAATTTTCTACAACTATTTGATCACAAGCAGTTCTCAAGCATGCACATCCATTGCCTATATACACAAGCACTGTTTCAGGATTCTCTTTAAGATGAATTTCAAAATGACAGATATTCTGCTCCGTGTCTAAGCAAATGTCCTGAGCTCTGATTGCATTACTTTCGCAAATGAACCCTAGTTGTTCCCGGACAACACAAGTTTCTAAATCCACAGTTTGCCATTTTTTCCAATTTGATGGGCCCACTGCTTATGCCCAAAAGGGTAAAGAATAGTTCCATTCCGGTTCAGCCCCAGAGGAACAATGGGAAAGATTGAATGCACTGAAGCATTGCGTATAGTTAGCACAAAAGCTGTGGCTGTGTTTGTAGCAGGGTTGTAAGTGAAATTCACTAAGTTCCACCACGATTGGAATTCTCTTTCAAATTTAGTGGCACTATCCCAAATTATTTTCCGAATTTCAGTAGGAAAAGTGCCTTCTTCGCCTTCTCTTATAATTGAGGCGGCAACTGACTGCATCCACAATTGAGCCTGGATGCAGCTAAGGGCTAAAGAAACATTATTTTGTGTGGCACCAAGTGCATCAATTATCAATTTGTGGTCATTCACATTTATCCTTTCCCAATCTGGTAGCACGTTTGATAACAGCCACTGGTGAGTTCCTAAAGCCAATAATGATGATTGCAGTGGTTGTTGTAATTTGGTCAAATCTGCAGTGGTGGTAGCCAGTTTATTCATTAACACTTCTGAATCAATGCTATTCAAAATTCCCAATCCTGTTCCCACAAAACCGGTTATGTCGTTCTGCATTCTTTTCTTAATAAAGTTTCTGTTTCGCAGCCAGGTTGTCCACCCTTCAAAAGAAGTTTGCAAGAAAGGTGAACAAGCCGGCTGGATTTCCGAAACATTGCTTTTCATGAGTAATTTGACATGTTTGAGGGACCATACCGGGTTAAACAATAATTGTTGTTGGCCTGTTTTCCTGATTATATATGGTCCAATTTTGAAAATTTTTGGGCTCAACCTAACCGGTGGTGGGGTTGTAGGCACAAATACTTCAATATCAAATTCCCCCCAGTAGTTAGTATTGTTCTTGCTACATGTCACTTTATAAGAAAACTGCACAGCAGTTAGGTTTAGCCAACAATCCCGATTTTTAACTTTGCAAAATGAAATTTGGCTGTGTGGCCCCATACTATAACTGGGTACAGACTCAGTAAAAGTTCCAGTAATTAACCTACATCGTATTGAAACATCATCACCCTGAGTTACCATAAAAGGAGGGAAAACATTATTGTGATCCAACACAAAGGGGGTATCAACATTGTGGTATGTGACTATTACATTCAGTGTGGGCTTGGGCACAATTCTCATTTTGAATTGGTGGACCAAACCTCTCAGGCTTGACTGATCTGCCGAATTATTTTGCCAAATACATGTTACATAGGTCGGCCTGGTTAAAGTAAAATTGTGCCAGCATTCCTTGGGCTCGTCCTTACAGAGCTTTGTAATTTCAACGTTAACGGTACTACGATCTAAAGTGTCGCTACCTACATTCTTCTGACGGCAGCACAATACGTAGGGGGCTTGTTTGTTACATGTCCACTCAGCTGTGGGACATAATTCTGCTGTAATGTTGGGGTGTAATTTACTTGTCACATCTTGTTCCAAAAAATTTCCTGAAATTGCAATGGTGGAAGCTTTCTCATAAAGGGACCCGTCCACTTTTCTGCATCCTACCTTTATTTGTTCACCAATTGTTCCATTTAGGACTCTGGCCCAATCCCTCCGGTCCCATTCCCATTCATCTCGACCGTATACCTTGGAATCGTGCAGTATTACCATCAGGAGGCTTGGGTGACGACCTTTGGGGTATGGTCCTTGAGCACTAGTATGCCTGAGGGTAGCTTTGGACCACGGCCACTCTGCTGGGTATTGGCCATGGTATTGTGGTAGGATGCAGAAAAGCAACACTAGTCTTATCATGGCTTATCTGGTTTCATGTCCCTCGGAGTTCTCCTGTGAAAAGCAAACACAACAGAGCCTGCCACCAAGGGGCAGAAAAGGTTAAAATGATGGGATTATCCAACGTGTATTTATCCGATGCTCTTTCCCTAGGGCATCAGATGCTACCCATGCATATTTATTCAGAGGGGTCTTTAGGACTAGTGGTACCTCACCCACAGTAGGGAGATCCACTAGGACAGGCTGTCCAGGATAGTGTGCTGGATTTGCTGAATCATCTGGTCCCTGTAGTGAAGGGATTATGGTTGGAGCTGTTGGGCAAAAGGCAGTGATTTTGGGACACCCGTTCACCCCCCATCTATCATTCACACCTTTTACAGCTTCCCATAGCCGGATATCCCAATTTCCCTCCTGTGGTTTTAGGAATCTTTTTAGAAGACCATTGCTCCTTTCCACAATCCCATTAGCTTGAGGGTAGTAAGGGGTATGAAAAGTCCATTTAATCCCTTCCCCCTTAGCCCAGTCTTGTACTACCCTGGCGGTGAAGTGAGACCCGTTGTCTGATTGGATTTCTTGTGGTTTTGGGAAAGTGCCAAACCATTCCTGCAAAGCTTTGACAGTGTTTTCTCCTGTAGCTCTTTTAAAAGCATTAGCTTGGACCAGTCCGGATACAACCTCTACTCCCACCAACACAAAGTGTTTACCTCCTGAACTCTTGAAAGGACCGATGTAATCTACCTGCCATGCATCCCATAAACCTTTACCTTCTCTTAAATGCAGAGGGTCATCCTCTAAAGGGTGTCTCTCTAGTCGCCTGCGACACTGTTCGCAGGCTGATATGCATGTTTTACACATCTCTCTGGTAACAGGCCAGCCGCGAGCAAGGGCTTCTTTATAGAGATCCTTTGCACCTGTGTGATGTCTTTTTACATGCAGCCACTCTAACAAGTGTTCCCAGTCCTCTGTAATTTGATCCTTTTTTACAGTGCTCAGTCTTGCTAGCTCATCGGCTTTATTGTTCCACTCTCCTGCTGGATTCCCATCTGCCTGGTGAGAGGCTACCCACCCCACGGCAAAGTTTCCTTGTCCTGCAATGTTCAATATTTCCTGCCACTTCTCCTTTTGCCATACTGGAATTCTGTTGACTTCCCAGTCATTCTGTTGCCAAAAAGAGAGCCACTCGGTACATCCCTTGAACACAGCATAAGAATCAGTGTAAATGTGGATGGGAGAAGTGTTTTGTGCCTCCCGTTGGAAAACACTCCAAACAGCTATCAGCTCGCCAACTTGTGCACTGCCCTCCCCCTCTGTGATGATTTGTTCACCGGAGGACGTGTGGAGGGCTACAGCCTTATATCTCCACGTTTTTCCCTCACGTCTGGCAGACGCGTCAGTGAACCAAGAATTAGCTGACTGCTCGGGGGAGAAAGGAGGGGCTACCTTAATAGCTGAGGCAGGTTTGTCTTGGCTGCTACTTAAGCTCTCTTGTATTGCCAGGTTTTTTACAGCTCCTTCAGTTATGGAGAAAGTGTTACAATAGTGTTCAATCTGAGCATACCACTTTCTAACTGAGGCTCTCTGAGCCACCCCGTCAGGTGGGGGGGTCCCAGTAGAAACAGTTTTAATGACTTTGAAAGGGCCTCTTAAAACAATTGGTTGCTGTCGTGTAATTTTCTCCACTTCTATCAGAGCTAAGCTAACTACAAACAGCCCCTTTTCCCAGATAGTGTATCTTTTCTCGGCATCTCTGAAGCCACGGGAGTGAAAACCAACAGGTCTTGTTGGGCCCTCAGGGCCCCGCTGCCAGATGTGAACTGACAGCCCTGAGGAAGCAAATCCCCATTCCACTTGGAAAGGATCTGTAGGGTGAATAGGGCCTAGGGCTTGGTGAGCTGTTGCTTCAAAAATCAGCAATTGTAAGGCTTCTTCTTGGGAAGTATCCCATTCCCATTTTACCCCTTTTCTCAGCAAGTTATAAAGGGGCCTGGCAATTATGGAAAAATCAGGGATGTGTTTTCTCCAAAACACCAATAAGCCTAGAGCATGTTGTAGATCTTTCCTAGATTCAGGCATTTTAATCTGATCTAAAGATGTTAAGGTATCAGGTGGAATACATGTCATGCCGCCCTTCCACCAAATTCCTAAGAACTTTACTTCCTGAGAGGGTTTCTGTACCTTTTCTGAGGGAATCTGCAAATTAAGGCTTTCTAAGTGAGAGATTATTTTCTGTTGGGTATCCCCCACTTCTTCTATTTCTTCCCCTCCCACAAGAATATCATCAATGTATTGGTAAATAGCTACATTGTCAGGTTTTGATATTTTCTCTAACTCCTTGGCTAAAGCGTGATGAGCCAGGGTCGGGGAGTGTCTGTAACCCTGGGGAAGCCTGGTGAAAGTGTACTGTTGTCCCTCCCAAGTGAAAGCAAAGCGATCTGTGTCCTCTGGTTGTAAAGGTATCATGAAAAACATGTCTTTAACATCTATGGTTGCCATGATGGAGTGTGCTTTTTCTTGAATCAGTGTTATCAGTTCAGCTAGGTTTGGAACTGCAGCTGTAAGAGGATCTGTGTTAGCATTTAGTCTGCGGAAATCTATTGTTAGTCTCCATTTGCCATTAGGCTTTTTCACCGGCCACACCGGGGAATTAAAAGGAGAATGTGTGTTAATTATTACTCCTTGTTCTCGGAGCTCCTGTATAACTGGTTTGATACCTTCTTTGGCACCCAGGGGAAGGGGGTATTGTTTTACATTAGTTACTTTGCTGAATGGTAGAGAGGGCGCTGTTTGGAGTAGGTTGATGTTAAAGCGGGGTGCTCCAAAAGACCACAGAAAGCCTTCTGAGTCTTCCCACTGCCTCCCTGCAAGTGCATTCATCCCCATTAAATTGGTTGGAATATCTCCAATCACCATATAGATAGAAAGTTGGTTTTCTTCCCCTGGTAATGTGAGTTTGACTAAAGCTATGTTCATGGATTCTGTTGTTCCTAAAGCATTTAAAACACAGTATTGGTTCTTTGTTGGAACAACTCCACACCTTCGGGCATCCCTTTTTGTTAGTGCAGAAATTTGTGCCCCGGTGTCAATCAAAAAGGTTACAGGTGCCCTTTTAGGACCTGTAATGGCTGTGATCATGATGTCTCCTGTTTGATGGTTTCTAGTGAGCTTTCTCAGATATATCCATGCTCCATTCCTTCGCCCACTGTTAAGGAATGGAGAAATTAGTTTCCCTGGTTCTGTTGGGAAAAGGGTTTTGGCCTTTTGTCTATATTCTGTGGGAGAGACTTTGGTTCATCACCCGGGCTCTGAGGGGAAAATTTTGGCTTGTAGCCTGGGCTTTGTGAGGAAAATTTCGGCTTGTAGCCTGGGTTTTGTGGGTGAGGTGGTGCACTAGGTATAGTGTTTTTACTGTGGTACCAGTTAGACACTACTTTTGCTAATTTATTCAGAGGCAAACCATCCATGATATCTCTAGGAATTCCCTTTTTGATGCCTAGTGACCACCAGTGTTGACGGTTATTGAGTTGTTTCTCATTGTCCTGATCTTCATTGTGAGGAGCTCCAATGTACCTGACACCCTTTGTTTTCTCTGACTTTTCTTCGGTGGTTTTTATGGGTCCATATTTTAGATTGTAGTTAATCAGGTCTTCTGCTACCTCACTCCATGTGTAAATTTTGCGATCACCAGTAGGTGAATTCGAGTGTGAACCCGAAGGCTGAGAGGGTGAGGTATATGGGACATTACCGGGATCAGTAGATCCGGTTCGATCTGCTGAGTTTTCAAGGAATCTTTCCAGCTTCTCTACGGGGCCCACAACTGCTATGGTTTTCTGTAAGACAATCGCTGTGGGTTTGAGTGATTCTGGGGGACCCCGAATTAAAGGGGTCTTCATTTCAGGTTTCACAGGCATTTGCACAGGGGATTCATATTCAGGAATCAACTTCTTTTCATGTATCGTTTGCAGACAAGCGGCTTTGTGGACGCTTTCTAGAAGTTGATCAGGGGTACTAACAATAGCTAAAGGGTCTCCCCTTTCTAGAGGGTTGAGTCCCCCAGCCCAATAGGCTGCTCGTTGAGTTAGGGACCATGTGTGTCGTCTGTCTCCTGTTGTTAAGAAGACTCCATGTCCCCAGTATCCACTGGCTTCGTGCTCAGTTAACTGAATTTGGTCTCCTCCGGTGAGTGACACTCGGAAGACATATTCTGTTTCAGATTCATGGGGAAGCCGCCCATACTCCTTTTTCAACTTAGCTAGTTCAGTGGCAGTGAATGGAATTTGTTTAGTGGTAATGTGTGGATCATCATCCTCATCATTAAGATAGTTGTATTCTGTTTTAATTAAAGGTCTTAGATGAGGACAACAGTTTTCCCCACAATTTTTTACTTGTTTTAATTCCTTGTGGGGGTAAAGTGATTCCTTTTCCTTTGTGTCTTGTGGTGGATCGGTGTTCCTTGAGTCTTTTGGACATTTTTCTCTCAAAAGATCTTGTAACAAGAGAATGTAATTCTCTTTTTCCTCTAATTGTTTCTGTAAAATTTCTACTAAGTTTTGCAGGGAGTCTATTATTGTTTCCTGCTCACTGCACCGCTTAAAGCGGTGATCTATAGCCGATGTAAGGCATGCTCCTAGTACAGAGCAAATTACAGCTTTATCTCGGCCAAGTTTGAATTTTGACCCACGCTGTAAAGAGTGAATTCTATCAATCACATTTTCTAAACTAAACCAGTTGTTTTGTGCCCACTCCTCCCCTCCTGAAGAGGGTCGGGCATTGTGTTTTGCTAACAAAGCATAAAATGCAGCTGTTTGTTTTGTTTTAGTGTTTGAGGTCATGTTTTCGAAGGGACAATGAAAACCGCTTTAGGGAGGTAAAACTTAGTTGCATCCACAGTCCCGAGAGCCGGGCTGTGTTCCCCTTCTCTTCCCTAAAGTGGCGAAGAGACTGAGTCTACTGGAGGCTCTGTTTAGTTACAATCCGTTGCCTCTCCTAACACCCAGTAGACTAACTCCTTACACACCCACCTTAAAAAGAAACACAACACTCCCCCTTTTGCACCAAGAGATTCTTTTGTGAAATTCTGAAGACAGAACCCTCAACAGAGTATAGGGGTGCTTTTCACCTAGGCATGTGCAGTTTGCGGGAAATTCGAGATGCCCCCTTGCTTTCTAGACACCGCTCACCCTTTTGGAGTGTCGGGCTAGGTGCGGCTGGAGCAAAACGTCCTTCCCCTGTTACAAATTACACAAAACCTTGCAGCCCCTTCTGCCTCAGAATCCTGTCCGTGACGCCAATTGATGTCACGATCCGCTCGTAGGAGCGGGGGTCGTGATGGTTCGTTACTTTGAATCTCAGAGTGCAAAAGAAAACAGGGACAAGTATTTTTGCTTAAATCAAAATCAAAAAGCACTTTATTGAGTGCCAACAACACGCTTATGCGATAGAGGAGAGAGAGAGAGAAGGAAGAAAGAGAGAGGAAAGGGGGGGCATAGCTACCACGACACGACGAAGTCCTCGTTGTCCGGATCCGATGGATTCGTCTCGTCCGTAGGGAGTACTCGTAGGGGTACTTTTTGAGAGTCTCTTGATAGTCTTTTCGAAAGCGAGGGGCAGGTAACCAAGAGATGAGGCAATCCCTCCAGAGACGAGGGGCAAGTAGCCAGCAGGTGGGGAAATAGGGCCCATTGTTTTAGGGTACAGGTACAGCGGTACTAGACAGATTGTTCTTGTGCAGTCCTTTCCGCCCCGTTAGCCGAGCGGCACGGTTCTCTGCAGCACAGCTCAGCAGCACCGCTCTGCAGCACACCCAGGCACCTGGCAGGCATCCCACCAAGATCTGGCTGGACCTCATTGTGCAAAAGTCCTTTTCCCCCTCTTAGGGTCTCTGGGTTTTCGGCCTCTGCTTCTGTCGATGGTCGTGAGGCAGATAGGGATTTCCGTCCAGACTCTTACAGGGGCTCATTCTTCTCTGTGCCCACACCTCCTAAGGACACATTCAGCATCAACATCACTTGGGGAATGCTTCTGTCACCTCTTTGCGAACTGGAAAATAAAAGTATTCCATTAAAAAAAGAAAATCTCATGAGGTGCACGGTGTATTTGGGGCTGAGTGCAGGAGCCTCAGGCACTGAGAGAAGGATGAAGAATCTGCTCAAGGAGTCAGAAGCAAAACTCCAAGTGCCCTGGAGCATCAATGGGCCCCAGTGAGGGCAGGGAGTGGCAAAGGCTGCGCAGGGAGTGGTGAGAGCAGATCCTTGAGGCCAGGATTGCAGGGAGCCAAAGGATGTGAGCAGGGAAGTGCAATGCTGAGAAAGGCCTGGCTTGGCTGGAGGAAGCAGAAAGGCCAAGGCCTGAGGCCCGGCCTGGCACAGCAGGGCCTGTCCCTCCCGGGTGCCTCGGAGCTGTTTATGGGGCAGGGGGATGGGAGGGGCAGCAAGGACAAATGGCATCAACCTGGGTGACACTGCAGATCCTCCTGGAACCAAGGGCCAGTGGGACACAGCAGGGCCTCATGGAAACAAGAGGCCATTGTGAGCCTGCAGGGCTGCAACAGCCCAGAACACTCCAATGCTGGGGGAACCAAAGGTTCCTTTACTGGAGTTTGGTGCACAGGAGAAACACCAACCTGATATTCTCAAGAGGTCAAAATGACACAATATTTTACTGGCATAATATAGAAAATCAAGGAACTTAGGCAAAGTATTTAATACAACATCCAATTCAACATCACACAATTTTCATAGCAGGAACTTCATTAACTTAGCTCATTTAACCTCGAAACCTTTAAACCATGATGTTGTTTAGTTACCCAAAAATGTTCTGGGTAAAGAGGAGTAGAAGGAGAGGAAAGAGAGAGAAACACAGAAAGACAAAACATGTCAAGAAAGACACACACACAGCTACCAACTGCTCAGATTCCAGCGTGGGTGAGACACAAACCCCAGGAGAAGGCAGGGACCAGACCATGGGCTGACCTCGTGCTCCATCTTTGAAGCCCCTGGGCCTTTGTGGGGCTCCCCCCAGGTGGGACTTGTGATTGCTGGGGCAGTCAGAGCCTGGGTTAGCACTGCCCTGGTGTGACTGATTGACAGCTCATCCCAAGGTGTCTCGGGACATTGATCTCATCCAGCCTCTGACAGCGACCATGGTGACACTGCGGAACCTCATGGAACTATGGGTCAGGTGTGACAATGTGGATCCAAGGACACCATGGTGGCACTATGGAACCTCATGGAAGCAGGGGGACATTGTGACTCTGTGAGGCCCCATGGAACCAAGGGGACATTGTGACTCTGTGGAGTCTCACAGAACTGAGGAGTCCATTGTGAGTGATAGGGAAGATGTCTTTAGAGACAATTCCATGGGTGAAGGTGTGGGTGTTAACATCTTTGAAATGGGTTTTAATGTCTCTATTAACTTCAAGCAACAGGTTTATTACAGAAACAGACAAGTGGGTCTGCACAAGCCTGAGCTTATGAACTTTGAGGTAAAATGAGAGGTTCAAGGGGGGATATGGGGTAGGCAGTTTGGGAAGGCTGTACCTCCCTAGTACCTCTGGCAATGTGGAAAGGAAAGGGACAATGTGCAGCCGGGAGTTTGGGATAAAAGGAGGCTGCACCCTCTGAAACCCCGAGAAAGAAAACCCCGTGGACGTGTGCCCCAGTGGACTCTCTCCCTTTATTTGAATAAAGTTTCAAGACTCCTCTGTCTCCTTTACGGACACTGGCTTTTCATAGTGTGATTTTCCATCCATGACACTGTGGAACCTCACAGATCCAAGGGTCCATTGTGACACATCAAGGCCTCGTTGGAACAAAGGAACCATTGCTGACAGTACAGAAACTCCTGGAACCAAGGGCCCATTGTGACAATGCAGATGCAAGGATACCATGGTGACACTATGGAACCTCATGGAACCAAAGAGACCATTGTGAGACTCTGGTGCCTCATGGAATCATGGAGACCATTGTGAAACTCAGGGGCCCCATGGAACCAAGGGTCAATGATGAAACTGTGGGACCCATGGAACCAAGAAGCCATTGTGACACAGCAGGGACTCATGGAGCCAAGGGGCCATTGTGACACTAAAGAAATAAGGAGAACATTGTGACACTACAGGACATAATGGAATCAAAGGAGACCATTGTGACACTGTGGGGCCCCATGGAACCAAGGGAACATGGAACAGGCCTGGCTGGATTGGCCTCGTGGGGATCACCTTAAAGGTCAGTCTGACCTTGGCACTTGGAGGGCCCACTGGTGCTGAAGCACTGGGCTCTGGGCTTTCCTTCCTATGGAAGAGAACTGTCCTTCTCCTCCAGGGGACCATGGACAAAAGTGGGATTCCTCCTCCAAATTTTCTTTTATGCAAAGACTGTTCCCAGATGAAATCTGTCAGGACACACAGATCTGGCTGGCTTGGCCTTCTGGGGGCCACCTCTCATCTGCCTCTGAAACACTGGGACCATGTGCTTTTCTTTCCTATGGGAGAAAACCTTTCACGTCCAGGTGCCCATGGTCAAAATTGGGAATCTGCCTTCGAATTTCTCTATATCCAAGGATTGCCCTCAGAAGAAAGGTGCCAGGAGAGACAGGTCTGGCTGCCTTGGCCCATTGTGGCCTCCTCTCATCTTCTTCCCAAACACTTGGACTTTGTGCTTTTCTTTCCTATGGGAAAACCCATCCATCTCAACCAGGCGCCATGGCCCGAATAGGGATTCCACCTCCAAAACTCTGCACATCCATGGATTGCTCCCAAGTGAAAGATGCCAGGACAGACAGGTCTGGCTGCCCTTGGCTTCTGGGGGCTGCCTCTCACCTGATTTTGAAACACCAAAGTTTGGTGCTTTCCTTCCCAATGGAAAAGAAACAACCTTCTTATCAACACAGAAATGGCCTAAATTGGGATCCCACCTCCAAAATTCCCTATTTCCAAGGGTTGATTTAAGACAAAAGAATCCGGGACAGAGAGGTCTGGCTGGCCTTGGCCTCTGATACTCACCTTTCATCTGCCCCTGAAACCCTGGTGTTCCATGCTTTCATTCCTATGGAAAAAAACCATCCTCCTCTTGCAAGTGTCCATATCCAAAATTCCTGTTGTGCCTCTAAAATTCCCTGTATCTGGGGATTGCTCCCAGATGAAATCTGCCAGTACCATCTAGTCTGGCTGGTCTTGCCCTCTGGTGACTGCCCCTCATCTGCCCCTGCAACACTGGGGCTTGGATTCTTCCTTCCTATAGAGACCATGATGACACTGTAGGGCCTCGTGGAACCAAGGGGATCATTGTGGCTCTGTGGGGCCACATGGTCCCAAGGGGCCAGTGTGGAGCAGCAGGGCTTTGTGGAACCAAGAGGCCATTGTTGCATTACAGGGCCTGGTGGAACCAAAGGGCCATTGTGATCCTGCAGGGCACCGTGGATCCATGGAGACCATTGTGACATTGCAAGGCCCCATGGAATCATGGAGACCATTGTGAAACTTTGGGGCCTTCTGGAAGCCAGGGGCCATTGTGGCACTACAGAAGCAAGGACACTGAAACCTAAGGAACATGGAACAGGCCTGGCTGGCTTGGCTTCTGAGGGGCCACCTGACAGGTCTGGCTGAGCTTGGCCTGTTGAGGGCTGCTGCTCATCTGCCCCTGGAGCACTGGGGCTTTGTGCTTTCCATCCCATGCAAAAGTACTGTCATTCTCCTCCTGGTGCCCATGGTCAAAATTGCTACTCCTCCTGAAGAATTCTCTATATGAAGGGTTTCTCCCAGACAAAACCTCCCAGCTCTTGCTGGCCTTGGACTCTGGTGGTCACCTCTCATCTGCCCCTGAAATACCAGAGCTTTGTTCCTTCCTTCCTATGGAAAAGAACCCTCCTTCTCCTCCAGAGGCCATGGCCAAAATTGGGATTCTACCTCCCAAAATTCCACTTATCCAAGGATTTCTCCCAGCCAAAAGCTGCCAGGACAGACAGCTCTGGGTGGCCTTGGCCCTCTCTGGCTATCACTTATCTGCTTCTGAAACACTGGGACTCTGCTTTCCTTCCTATGGAAAAGAGCCATCCTTCTTCTCCAGGTGCCTGTGGGCAAAATAGTAATTTGCCGTCCAAAATTCCATCTATCCAAGGATTGCTGTCAGACAAAAGCTGCTACAAGACACAGGTCTGGCTGGCCTTGTCCTCTACTCAGTTTCTTAGACCATGAGCAGAAGGCCATTTCTTTCCCAGGGGAAGGGAAGCCCAGAGCCCCAGTGTTTCAGGCCAGGTTAGAGGCAGGCACCAGAGGCCAAGGCCAGCCAGAGCTGTCTGTCCTGGCAACTTTTGTCTTTGAGAAACCCTTGCATATAGGGAATCTTGGAGGAGAAGTACCAGTTTTGGCCATGGATGCCTGGGCAGGAGGGATGGTTCTTTTCCATAGGAAGGAAAGCCCAGTGCCCCAGTGATTGAAGGCAGGTGAGAGATGGGTCTCAGGAAGCCAAGGGCAGCCAAACTTGTTGGTAAGGGCAGCTTTTGTCCAGAAGCACTCCTTGGATACAGGGAATTTTGGAGTCACATTCCCATTTTGGCCATGGGCACTTGGAGGAGAAGGACAGTTCTTTTCCATTTGGAGGAAAGCCCAGAGCCCCAGTGTTTCAGGGGCACATGAGAAGAGACCCTCGACATGCCAGGGTCAGTTGAGCCAGTCAGGCCAAGCCAACCAGACCTGTTACCTGTTCCCTTGGATCCATGGGGCCCTGTGGTGTCACAATGGTAGTGTCATATTGGATCCTTGGTTCCACATGGCCCCGCTGTGTCACACTGGCCCCTTGTTTCCATGGGGTGCCAGAGTGTCACAATGGTTCCCTTGGTTCCATGGAGCTGCACAGTGATACAATGGCCCCTTGCTTCCATGGGGCCGCAGAGTGTCACAATGGTCTCCATGATTCCATGAGGTCCTGCAGTGTTACAATGGTCTCCTTGGTTAAATGGTGCCACTCAGTGCCACCATTGCCTCTTGGCCTGACAAGAACCAACAGTGTAACAGTGGCTCCTTGCTTCCATGGTGCTGCAAAGTGTCACAATGACCCCTTGGTTCAATGAGGCTGCAAAGTGTCACAATGGTCTCCATGATTCCACGAGGCCCTGCAGTGTCACAACAGACCACTGGATCCATGTGACCCCACAGTGTCACAAAGGCCCCTTTGTTCCATTGAGCCCTACAATGTCACAATGGTCCCCTTGTTCCATGAGGCCCTGCCGTGCCACAATGGCCCTTTGGTTCCACGAGGCCTCAGTGTCACAATGGCCTTGGTTCCATGATGTCCTGTAGTGTAACAATGGTCTCCTTGGTTCCATAGTGTCAGAGCGGACCCTTCATCCCATGGAGCCCCTCACTGTCACTGTGGTCCCCTTGATTCCATGAGGCCCTGCCATGCTACAATGGCCCCTTGGTTCCAGTGGGTCCCAAGGTGTCCCAGGAGTAGCTGTTGTTCCATGAATCCCTGCAATTTCACAATTGATGTTTGATTCCATGAAGCCCCACAGTGTCACAATGGACCCTTGGTTCTATGAGGCCTTGATGTGTCACAATGGACTTCTCCTTCCATGAGGTTTCATACTGTCAACAACGTTCTCCTTGGATCTGCAGTGTCACAATGGTCCATCAGTTCCATGTGTCACAATGGCTCTTTGGCTCCATCAGGTTCTGCTGTGTCACAATGGACCCTTTGTTCCATGAGGTTCCACAGTGCCACAGTTGTCTCCTCGGTTCTGTGAGGTTCTGTAACCAAATCTCTGAAATATCAGAATAAGACTCCTTAATACTAGTTTGGTGTGTAAGAGGGTGTCATTTATACAGGACTGAGCTCCAGCAGGGGATAACCCCTAACCTTAGGTGGACACATGATTCTACAATTGTGATGCTTATAAACAGTCACTACATGAGTATTACAATTTCTCCATTACCATAAAATCCATCCCAAGTTCCCAAATTCAGTCCTTGTTTTTTCTATCACTTCATTCTAGAGCCAGATGACTTCTTCTCTTCCAACAGTCCTGACTGAGAAGGCAGCTGTCGTGGGCCAGGGGCCAGGTGCCCACTCAGTCACTCTATCACTCCCCCTCCCGCTGCGAGAGGGGAGAGGGTAATATTGAAAAAGACTATCAGGGTGAGTAAAGGCAGTTTTATTACAGTGGAGGAAAAAATAGAACAAGCAAGTTGAAAGTTGCGCGCGCAAGAGCAAGAAGAGAAAACAATCAATCTCTACTTCCCATCAGCAGCGATGTCCGGACACTTTCTGGGAAGCAGGGCTCCAGCACGCGTGGTGGTTGCTCGAGGAGGCAAACATGGACAAGTCCCGAATGCCTCCTCCTCCTCCTCTCTTCCTTCCCTTATATATCTGAGCTGATGTCATATGGTATGGAATATCCCTTTGGCTGACTGGGCTCAGCTGGCCTGCTGGTGTCCCCTCCCAGGATCTTGCCCCCCCCCTATCCCCTTCAGTGGGGGAAGGAATGTCAGAGGGACAGCACAGCTTGGCAGTAGCCAAAACACTGCTCTGTTATCAACACCAGCTACCAAAGCAAAGTACAGCAGTGTAAGGCCTGTGAGCTTTACCCCAGTCAGACCCAATACAGCAGCCTACGTATGACTGGTTTTTCTCCTAAAAGTTCACAGACACAGTAAAAATTGAATTAACCCATCAGGCATCAAGGCCAAGGCTTTGTGTGGGCAGGCAGAGGCAGGCAGGACGCAGAGCTGTCAGCAAAGGAAGGGGCCAGCCAGGTGGGGCAGCCAGGGCATGAGGACAGCCTGCAGGGACAGAGGCGCAGGGCAGGGACACCGTAGCACAGCCTGGGCTGCAGAGGCCACAGGCATGGGCAGCAGCTGCAAGGCCCTGCCAGAGGCAACTCCTGCAGCACTTTGGCCATGGCTGCTGGCCCTGGGCGTGAGGCATGAGGAGGAGACAAGTGAGCCTTGCTGTGCTGGGGCCTCATTGCCTCCTTGTCCCTGCTCAGCAGCCTGGCAGGGGCCGCCCCATGGTGCTGCCCTTGCCATTGCACATGGCCACATGGCAGTGGCCCGGGAAGAGGCCTGAGCAATGAGGGAGGGACAGGATGTGCCTTGCCAGGGGCTGGGGCTCAGGCCTTGGCCCTTTGCATTGCTGAAACACATCCAGCTTTGCTCAGCATCACAGACACCTTTGCCTTGTTTGTCCCCAGCTGTCATCACTGCCTCCAGTGTTCTGCTCTAACTGGAACCTGGGGACACTTTCTCAGTTGTGTCCCTCAGTGGGACCCATTAAAACTTCATGAAACTTCGGAGTTTGATTCTGACTTTGACTTCTTGAGAAGTTTCTTCAACTCCCTCTCAAGGACTGATGTTCAGGGACTCCGCACCAAAGCCCCAGAGGGTCATTCCAGTCCTTGTGCTCTGTCTGTGCTGCTGAGCTGGGCCGGGCTCCTGGCACAGAGGCAGCTCCTGGCAAGGGCAGCGCTGCAGAGAGACAGCTCTGGCCAGGAGCAGCTCCTGTGCACAGCCCAGCAGGGCTGGGGCACTGCCTGCAGCCACCCCGGGCACAGCACAGAGGCACAGAGAGCTTCAATCAGTCAGGGCTGGAAGATGCTGAGAAGTGCCTGGGGGAGAATCATTGGCAGCCCTTGACACAGGAAGCCTCTGGCTGCAGGACAAGGCAGCTGCAGCTCCTGGAGTGATCTCCTAAAGCTGGAACATCCCAATGTCTACAGATCCTGTAAGTGCATTCTCTGATTCTCTCTTGTGTAGAGCAGCCAGGGGTGCCCAGGGCTGTCCTGCAGAGCAGGGTCCTGCAGCCCAGGGCGCTGTGCTGGGGCAGGGACTCTGCTGCCTGCCAGGGGCAGCTCTCAGCCGGTCCGGGGAGCTGCTGCCAGTGCTGGGGGAGAAGATCTGGGTGGAAGGAGACAGCTGGAAAGGCTTGGAAGTGTTCTTCTTGTGTGGTGAGTGTGATGCATTGTTCAGGACTGTTCCTGGCATGATGTTTAACGCCAGGACATTTGCAAACAGATGGTGCATGAAAACAGCATGTTTATCACCACATAAACAAGGGAAATCCTCCTTTTCCAATCTATTGCTCTGGGTTGCCTGTATGGGAAATTGCACACAGATATTAATCTCTCAGTTCAGGTTGAGAAAAATCCAAAACATTTTCTCTGAGCTCTGAATAAACCAGCCAGTGACAGAAATCTGCACAGAGTCCCTTACAGGCAGCATCAGTGTCACTTTTCCAGCCTCCTCAGGGTTGCTCTGACTTTGCCATCAGAGCCTGCAGAGCCAGAGCTGCCCCTGGGCAGTGCCCTGTGCTGGGAGGGCTCTGCAGGGCAGAGCTGAGCCCTCAGGGCTGGGCTGGGCTCTGGCACCACTGACAGGTCCCAGCCCTGGGCACAGGGAAACAGCTGCTGGCAGGGACAGCTCCAGGCAGCAGAGCCCTGGGCAGGCAGTGGGGAGAAAGAGCGACCAAACTGTGCTGGGATATTTAAAGTCCCCTGAAAACCAAATTATTCCATGATTACTTTTTTACAGATTTGCATGCCAAGACAGAGCAAATGTCCAACAGCAGCTCCATCATCCACTTCCTCCTGCTGCCATTGGCAGACACGCGGCAGCTGCAGCTCCTGCACTTCTGCCTCTTCCTGGCCATCTCCCTGGCTGCCCTCCTGGGCAACGGCCTCATCATCAGCGCCGTAGCCTGCGGCCACCACCTGCACACCCCCATGTTCTTCTTCCTGCTCAACCTGGCCCTCAGCGACCTGGGCTCCATCTGCACCACTGTCCCCAAAGCCATGCACAATTCTCTCTGGGACACCAGAGACATCTCCTACTCAGGATGTGCTGCACAGGTGTTTTTCTTTATGTTCTTCTTTGGAACAGAGTATTGTCTCCTGACCATCATGTGCTATGACCGCTACGTGTCCATCTGCAAACCCCTGCACTACGGGACCCTCCTGGGCAGCAGAGCTTGTGCCCACATGGCAGCAGCTGCCTGGGCCAGTGCCTTTCTCAATGCTCTGCTGCACACGGCCAATACATTTTCCCTGCCCCTGTGCCATGGCAATGCCCTGGGCCACTTCTGTGAAATCCCCCAGATCCTCAAGCTCTGTTGCTCACACTCCAGCTACTTCAGGAAAGTCTGGGTTTCTGTTTTCACTGTCTCCTTAGCAGTTGGCTGTTTTGTGTTCATAGTTTTCTCCTATGTGGAGATCTTGAGGGCTGTGCTGAGGATCCCCTCTGAGCAGGGACGGCACAAAGCCTTTTCCATGTGCCTCCCTCACCTGGCTGTGGTCACCCTGGCTGTGAGCACTGCAGCATTTGCCTACCTGAAGCCTTCCTCCATCTCCTCCCCATCCCTGGATCTGGCAGCGTCAGTTCTGTACTCGGTGGTGTCTCCAGCCCTGAACCCCCTCATTTACAGCCTAAGGAACCAGGAGCTCAAGGCTGAAGTGTGGAGACTGATGATTGGGCGATCTCAGAAGTATTAAACTGGTGGCCAATTTCTGAAAACCGTTTGTAATAAAGTCATCTTTGATAATTCTTCTTGGGCTGGGTTGCTCGTTTGTTCTATTCTTTCCTTTGTTTTAGTTTTTAAATATTTTCCACAAATAAGTGCCATTGTTTTGCCATTTCTCGTTTTGTTTCTCTCCACCTTTGCTGTGGGACCAGACTCCGTCAATGAGGAGCTGTGCTCTCCATAGCTTTAAATGAAATAAAGCATCTCCCAGCAAAGTTTTCATTTCAGATCCCCTTTTGTTGCCTTCTCTGGAGCTGCAGCAGCAATGTCTGTGTGCAGAGCTGGGGGCAGATCAGGGCTGGCACAGCAGCTCTGCCCAGGAGCAGCAGCACTTGGTGTTGCCAGTGCTGCTCCCGTGCCACTGGCCCTCGTGCTGCCCTCCTGGCCCTGCTGTTGCTGTAGGGCCTGAGTGCTCTGGGGCTCGCTCCCAGCCCTGGGGGTGGCAGTGCCGGGGCTGCAGCAGGGACAGGCCACGGGCACTGCTGGGGCAGCGCTGACGCCTCAGGCCAGGGCCTGGGGGCTCCAGGCTCCTTGCCCAGGCTCTCTCAAGAACATGGCCAGGCCAATGCTCAGCACAGAAAAGCCCCGTCAGCAGCCCCAGGCTGGCCGTGGGCAGGCTGGGGGCAAACAGCATGGCTGGGGCTCTGCAAGGTCCCTGGGGGAGACGGGAAGGAGCAGCAGAGCAGGGGCTGATCCATCCCCACTGCGCTGGACAGCCCAGGGCAGCGTCCCAGAGCGTCCTCATGCACCTGCCAACAACATCCCCCCTCTGCAGCCCTGGCCTCTCCCCAGCTCACAGAGCTGCTGCATCCTTGCAGGCACACACACGGCAACACTTGCTCACCAGCCCCTGTTTGCATTGCACAGAGCAGGCGTGAGCACCCCATGGTGTTGGTGTGGGGACATGAACCTGAGGGAGCACAAATGCCATCAGCCCCTGGGGGCCACCAAGGGCTGGGGGACACCAGGGAAACCACTCAGGTTTGTCGTGGCCTCTGAAGTCAGCCAGAAAGTTTGTTCCCATCAGCTGTGAGTTTCCTGTCCCACTGCAGACGTTGTTGCTCAGAGCCAGGGCTGCCTGGCAGCCACCCCAAAACAGCCCTGAGCATTTCCTTTGCTTCACCTTTGCTTTCTTTCCTCTTTCCTGCTCCACATTTCTTCCTCTTGCCCATCCCTGTGCCCTCCCCTGCAAACAGCCCATCCCTGTTTTCCCCTTCCTCTCTGGCCCCACTCCCCATTTCAGTTCCTGACTTGGCACCATGGGAACGTCCCTTGGGGAGCAGGATCATCCTACAAGTGCTTCAGGAATTGTCTGCAGGCTCCTGCAGTGCCTCGTGCTGTTCCCTTGCCAGAGCCACCCCAGGCCAGAGGGCCACATCTGGGCCGGTGTGTCTGGGTGTGGGGCTCCCTGTTCTGGGGCAGTGAGGAGGAGCTGCAGAGGCTCTGCAGGACTGACAGGATGGGCTTTGCGGCCTGTGTGGAGAAGCTGAGGCACCTGGGCTGCTGGAGCTTCTGAAGAGGAGGCCCAGGGCTCATCCTGCAACTGCTTCAAGGGTGCTCTCAGAGAATCACAGAATCAGCCAGGCTGGAAAAGACCTTGGAGATCATCGAGTCCAACCTGTGCCCTGACACCACCTTGTGTCCCCTGAGCCTCCTCTTCTCCAGGATAAACAACCCCAGCTCCCTCAGACACTCCTCACAGCACTTGTGTTCCTGACCCCTCACCAGCCTTGTTGCCCTTCTCTGCACACGCTGCAGCCCCTCCATGTCCTTCCTAAATTGGGGGCCCAGAACTGGACACAGCACTCAAGGTGTGGTCCCACCAGTGCCAAGTACAGGGGAAGAATCTCTGCCCTGCTCCTGCTGGCCCCACCATTCCTGATCCAGGCCAGCTGCCATTGGCCTTCTTGGCCATGTGGGCACACTGCTGGCTTATGTCCAGCCTGCTGTCCATCAGTGTCCCCAGGTCCCTTTCTGCCTGGCCGCTGTCCAGCCCCTCTGTCCCCAGCCTGTAGCGCTGCAGGGGTTGTTGTGGCCAAAGTGCAAGACCTGGCGCTTGGTCTTGTTAAACCTCACCTTGTTGGATTTGGGCCCTGGATCCAGCCTGTCCAGGTCCCCCTGCAGAGCCCTCCTACCCTCCAACAGATCCACACTCACACCCACCTTGATGTCAGCTGCAAATTTGCTGATGGATTCAATCCCCTCACCCAGACCATCAATGACTGTTGCTCTGAATTTTTAGTGTGCTGTGTTGATACTTAGTAGAAAAGGTTCTCATAGATTTTATGTAAACATAGTCAATGTTTTGCTAACTGGCAAAGGATTGTTTTGTACCTTTAGTATTGTTTGTCATTCCTTTCCCAAAGGCAGGGAAAGTTGGTAGACTGTGTTCCTTACCTATGGAGTTGGAGAAGTGGTAACCTCATTGTCCAATCCATAGCTGTCTGTGACAAGATATATAAATGTAAGAATAAAGAGGGCTGGGCGCTCTTCTGCTCTCCTGCCCAGCCTTGGTAGCTCTGACCTAACCTGAGTGCCTGATTTCTTCACGTCCAACCGTGCGACAAATGACGATATTGAAATCCACACTGGCTGGCTCTGAGCCCTCGGCCATCCTGTAGGTGCCGTGTGATGGCACTCAATGTGATCTGTTCCATAGCCTTGCGAGGCACTGAGGTCAGGCTGGCAGGCCTGGAGTTCCCCAGATCCTCCTTCCAGCCCTTCTTGGGGATGGGGCCACATGGGCACCTCCAGGGCTCTGGGACCTCCCTGCTGAGCCAGGACTGATGAGAAATGATGGAGAGCAGCTTGGGGAGCTCATCCAGCAGCTCCCTCATGCCCCTAGGATGGATCCCATCTGGTCCCAGAGACACCTGTGAGCATCTGAGTGGCTCAGCAGGTCCCCAGCTGCTTCCTCCTGGATTACAGGGGGCTGTTCTGCTCCCTGTCCCCATCTCCCAGCTCAGGAGAACTCTTGTCCTGAGGATGACCTGTCTTAATGTTGAAAACTGCGGCAAAGAAGGGGTTAAGTACCTCAGCCTTTTCCTCATGTTCAGTGACTATATTCCCTACAGCTTCCAATAAAGAGTAGAGGTTCTCCTTATCACTCCTTTTGCTATAAATTTATTTATAAAAACATTTTTTATTATCCTTTACAGAAGTGGCCAGGTAAGGCTCTAATTCAGCTTTCAGCTCTGTAGTTTTTCTTTCTGCATGACCTGACAACATCCTTAAACACTTCCTAAATGTCCTGACCTTCTGTCCACAAGTGATACACCCTCTTTGTTCCCCTGAGTTCTCACAAAAGCTCCATGCCCAGCCAGGCAAGTCATTTTCCTCAGTGGCTCATGTTTTGGCACACACAGGGACAGGCTGCTCCTTCCCCATTAAGATTACTCTCTTGAGTAATCCTTCCTGGATCCCTTTCTTTTTAAGGGCTGTTTCCTTTAAAAGAATCGTTACCAGATTCAGTACTCTCCAAATCTGCATCCTGAATAGGCCAAAGTCTGCCCTCTGTAATTCCAGTGCAGAAGTTCTGTTGATGCCCCTCCTTCTTTCACAGAATATTGAAAACTCAATGATTTCATGGTCACTGTACCCCCACCGACCACCACATCTCCCACCAGCCCTTCTCTGTTTGGGAACAGCAGGAGACAGAGCTTTCCTTGGCAGTGGGAGTGTCACCAAAACTTCAGTAAAATAAAAACTCCTTAACACCAATGCAGCATTAAAAAGCAGCATTCTTTATTCGGCCGGATGCACAGGGGATGGCTCCTCCCAAAGCTGTGCATGCTGAGAACAGGAGAGTTTCTGTTTATATTTTGTATTTTGCACACATATCCATTGATTGTCCTGCACTAAACATACATATGAGAATCATTTCCCCACAATCATTATCGTATTTCCCCTCCCCTTTACACACGTGTTCTTCTGCCCTGGGGTCTCTCTAGGGGTCCCTGGTGGTCGTGGACCCCAGTGTTCCAGTGGGCCTGGCTGAGGTGGCAGGACACTGAGGCTGCTGAACTTCCAGTTCCCCTTCTCACACAATGGGCATTGTGTGCTTTCCATGGGCCAGTGGTTTTGGAGAACAAGCATTGTGGGAGCTCAGCAGGTGTAGGCAATTTATCGTCTGGTAACAAGAGGTCACAGAGTGGGCTGTGACATCCCAGAGTGGGTGATGTGAGGTGAAGTGTATGAGCAGCTATGACATCATAGGCCATATCTGTGACATCACAGAGGTGGTTGTAACATCACAGGGCAAAGCTCTGAAATCATAGAGCAGACTATGACATCAGAGAGAAGGCTGTGACATTACAGAGTTGGCTATGTGGCCTCAGATTATGGGCTCTGACATCACAGAGTTGGCTGTGACATCACTGAGCAGGTTGTGACATTATCAAGCAGACTGTGACATCACAGTGTGGCTGTGTGACATCACTGAGCAGTCTGTGACATCACAGTGGAGCTGTGTGACATCCCAGCAGGGCTGTGTGAGGTCACTGGGTTGGTCACTCTGCCCCAGCTCCGCCTCACAGTTTCCCCAGACAAGTCCAATGCTGTCCATGCCCAGCGGGGTCCCCTGTCCCCCGGGATCCCCCCAGCCCACCTGGAGCCACAGCCTCCACCAAAGGATGTTCCACAAGATCCACCCCAGAGCCTGACACGGGGACAAGGGGCCAGGGCTGCGTGACCAGGACATCAAGGACATGGATTATCCAGGTCACTGGGGCCTGGTTTGGGTTCCCCAGGGCAGGAAAGATGTCTGGCAGCTGGAGCAGGGTTAGGGAAGGGCCTCCAAGGTGGGGCTGGAGCCCTTTGGCTGTGAGGAGAGGCTGAGGGAGCTGGGCTTGTCCAGCCTGGAGCAGGGAAGGCTGAGGGGCTCCTCATCCCAGCCAGGACATGAGGAGATAAAATGAGTCAGGCTGGTTTCAGCATTTCCCAAACAATGAAAGACACGTGATTCCCCTCCTTCTCTATCCACCACTGACAGCTTTGCAAATAGAGCACTGTTTGAGCTGTTTTACCCCCATGCCAGGCAAAGCATCCTGATACAACTCCATTATTGTGTTCATATCTATCACAGAATCATGTCTTTTGTACAGAATTTTGTACAAAATTCTTTGTGGATGGTAGACATGTCAGATGCTGCTGAGATGTCTGATATTGTTGCGGGAAGAGTTTTAATGTTTATTAAATTTTTTCATACTTGCATTTTTTTATGTTGGCCATGAAGAGAAACCTTTCTGTGCCTCTGAGTCTCTCAAGTTTCTGACCCCAAAGGACACAAACCTGATGAGGTGTGGTTCCCACTCCAGTGGTGGCACTTGCACCTCCCTCCATACCCAGAGCAGAGCTCCCTTGTCCCAGAAAGTCCCCGGCAATGCAGGGATGAAGAGAACAGGACAGGCTGTGGGGATCAGGGGCAGGGCACAGCCAGGGATTTGGGGTGGTTGTGAGGCCAGGGCAGGAGCCGGCCCTTGGCCTTGGTGAAGCTCATCCAATTGTCCTGGGCCCATGGCTGCAGCCTGTGCAGATCCCTCTGCAGAGCTTCCTGCCCTCCAGCACAGCCACACTCCCACCCAGCTTGGGCTCACCTGGCAACTGACTGAGGGTGCCCTCCATGCCCTCATCCAGATCAGCAATAAAGAGATTGAACTGAGCTGGCCCCAATCCTGAGCCCTGGGGACAGCCCTGGATGTGACTCCATTCCCCAGCACTCCTTGGGCTGGGCTTGTGCTTTTTATGGAGCTGTGCCTTGCCTTGGTTTTGTTTGCTGACAAGAAATGAACATCCCTGTGTGTCTCGGGCAGCTCCTTCTGCAAGGAAAGCAGGTGGGAGTTGGTGCCAAGGAGCTGAAAGCTGCAGGCACAGCCTGGAGTGGAGGAAGCTCAGATTTGCACAAGGCTGCTCTGAGTGCCAGGGCTTGGATGAGGGAAATGGTGGGGTGGGGGTAGGGACAAAATCTCCTTGATTGTCAGCCATGAAGGGTCTTGATTGTCATATCAGTTCAGACTGCATTAGGAGGGATTCAGCATCAATATCAATTGGGGATTGCTGATGTCAGCCTATAAACTGGAAAAGAATAATCAGGGAAAAAAGATCTTCTCTCATTCTTTTTAAAATGTAATATATTCACTTTGAACACACTTCTGGAATCTGTCTAATTAACCCCAAAAGAATTGAAGACCTCAATGATTCCCAGAGGCTTGGCTTGTTAGGGTGTTGTGAAATGTTAATGAGCCCTCAGGCACTGAATTCCTGAACTGAAGAGCTGGAGGCTGAACAAGCCTCTGGAGAGGGAAAATTCAGCAGCAACCTCCAAGTGTCTGAGGATGTCAACAGCCCCCACTGAGGCCATCCCTGCCCAGAGACCGTGGGGGCAATGAGCAGACAAGGAGAGCGTCCCTGGGGCTGGGCAAGCAGGAACTCAGAGGCAGCACGGGCTCCAGCTGGGAAATGGACTCTGGAATGGGGCTGTGAAAGCCCTGCCTGGGCTTGGCCCAGCAGCACAGCCAAGCCCTGAGCCCATCCCCTGGGAATGGGCATCAGGGGCCTCCCAGGATGCTGGTGGCTGTCCCGGAGCAGGGGGATGTGGGCTGTGGGATGGTGAGGGCAGGAGAGCAGCAGGAGCCCTGCAAAGCTCTGGGGGCTGGGGGAGGAGGCCACAAGCCCTGGGGCTGCCAGGAACTGGTGTCTCCTCATGGGCCTCAGTGCCAGGGACAGCAGCCACAGCCAGGGGACACAAATCTCATTGCTGTTGACAGGGGGTGCTCCCAGCCCCCGCAAGGCCTTTGCTCACCCCCACTGCAGCTCTCCTAGCCTGGCCTGGGCCTGTGCTGCTTCCCTTGCAGACTTTCCCCAGTGCCCCATTTCCCCACCTCCCTCTGACCCTGGCAGCTCCTAAAGCTTTCCTGATGTCCCTCTGTCCTCCCTCGCTGTTGCTTCAAACAAAAAGTTGTGTTTGGCTGAGGAATGGCCAATTCCTCTGGGATTCCCAACTCCTGCCTTCTTCCCACACCCTGCTCAAGCTCCTGTGGCCCCCAACCTGTCCCAGGCACAGCCTTGCTTGGATCTGCTCCTTCTGTGCCTCTCGCAGCACTGAAATCCATGTCCCATGTGCAGCCGTGCAGAGCAGCCCAGTGCTGTGTGGGCCTGCAGCAGGAACTGGAGGCACTGGAGCTCAGGGACAGCCACTGTGTGTCTGCAATGCTCAGGAGATGCTCAGCTCGGGCAGCTGGTGCAGCCCCAGGGCCAGCCCCGCTGCCCAGCACAGCAGCAGAGAGTTGGCCCCGTGGCTCCTCAGGCAGCTCCTGCTGGCCCAGGGCCAGGGCAGCCTCTTGCCAGGGCTCCTGTGCACAGCCACGGGCTCCTGCTCTGCTCCTGCCACATGCCAGCTGCCCACAGAGCCTTGGCCAGGGGAACACGTCTGTGCTGGCCTGAGCAGCCATTGCTGCAGCCCCTGGGCTGCTCCCCACAGCCCCCGAGCTGGGGGTGCTGCTCTGCAGAGCACGGGGGCTCTGCTGCCCGCGGCCCTGGGCTGCCTCTGCTGGGCTCTGCTGCTGCAGCTGGGACACAGAGGCAGCTGCTGCTGCTGCCTGCACTCAGCCCCTGCCACACAGGCTCTGCTGTGCCCATGGAGGCTGCTCACAGGTGCCTGCCTTCTTCCAGGGCTGCCACATGGCCTTGGGGCTGCCCTGCATCCTCCTGGGCAACTTCCCTGAGCCTCACACCACTCACTGCCCACACTCCTGTCCCTGTCCCTGCTGTGTCCCCTGGCCCTGCAGAGCTCTCCTTTGCCAGTTTGTTGCCAGATGAGGAACTGTTGGCACCTGCTGGGTTAATGCAATGCTCACTCTTCAAAAACCCCAGGGCCTATGAAACCACTCAGTGCTTGTTCTGTAGGATCATGTTAAACATTGACCAAGAAGAAAAATGGGGAAGTAACCAGCCCTGTTATGCCCAATTCTCTCCTAATTTGAAAGCAGTACAAGTTCATTGGACAGTCAGGTCTGACTTTGGGGTCACCAACCACCAGGGACCACCAAAGAGACCTCTGGGACAGATGAATACATGCACAAAGGAGAGGGAACATATGGTAATGATTACAAGGAAATTATTATCATATAGATATTTATTCCAGAAGAATCAATGAGCATGTCTGTAAAATACAGTTTATAAACAGGAGCTTTCCTGTACTCAGCATTCATGGCACTTCAGAGGAGATATCCCCTTGTGCACCTGGCCAAATAAAGAATGCTGCTTCTTAATGCTACATTAGTGTCAAGGAGTTTAATTTTACCAATGTTTGGTAACAAGTTCACAGAGAGATTCAGTCCTTTATCTCTGGGTGACCCCACCCTGGGCAGGATTCTGCTCCAGGGCTCCATTCACTGCTGACTTGATGGGATGGGCTGTCCCTGCAGATCCTCTGTGCTCTCCTGGCAGGCTCTGATTGCCTACAGAAAAGTGCTCACCTGCCAGCAGAGCCATCAGGAGGTGCAGAGCCCCAGGCAGGTGACCTGGAGATCATTTGTCATCTCCAAGGCCATGGGCCACTAACACACAACACCTGAGCCAGCCCTCAGTGCCTGAGGTACCACAGTGGGACCCTGATCCCCCTGCACTGACTCCAGGGACAAAGGAGCACAGCAAGGAAAGTTTATTCCTTGAGCTTGTTCTTCAGACTAACTTTGAAAGAAGAACTAAGCCATGGGCACTGCCCAGGGAGATCCCTCTGTCTGATGTGAACAAAGTAATGGAGCCCAGCTGTGTCCCAGCAGTGCCCATGGCCTGTCCCTGCCTGTGGTCACTGCATGGACACTGCAGGACAGTGGTTGAGCTGCCAGAGCACTCAGGCCTTGGACAGGGACATTAAAGGAATGGGTAAAAGTAGAAAGAGTGCAGCTCTGAAAAGACCAAGTGCAGCTGCTCCCTGGCAGAGCTGCTGGGCTGGGATTCTTTTTCTCTCTTCCTATGGAAACAGGCCCTGCCCCTGCAGCTGAAAGAAATGTAACAAAGGAATTTTGACAAATAAATTCCTGCATGAACATTTGCATTATTTAAACACACACAGGGCATAATTCCTCATTTACACAGTCAGCGGGTCAAGTTAGAGAGGGAGACAGTGAATTCAAAATGGCATGAAGACTAAAGTATTAGTGTGAACATTATCACAAGGGAAAAGCAGAAAGCCCTGTCCCCCCACTTCTCCGAATATAAAAGCTTTAGAAGGCAGGCCGAGCATGTAATGTGTTATATCATGACTGCTCTGCAGAGCAAAATAGAAAGATTTTAACGTCTGAAAAGCATCCAGTCATGGCTTTCCTGAGGGCATCCTTGAGCTCCTGGTTCCTCAGGCTGTAGATGAGGGGGTTCAGGGCTGGAGGCACCACTGAGTACAGAACTGACACTGCCAGATCCAGGGATGGGGAAGAGATGGAGGGGGGCTTCACATAGGCAAAAATGTCAGTGCTGAGGGGATCCTCAGCACAGCCCTGAAGATCTGCACATAGGAGAAAACTATGAACACAAAACAACCAAATACCAAACAGGCAGTAATCAATAGAAGCCCAAGTTCCTTTAGTTTGGAGTGTGAGCAGGAGAGCTTGAGGATCTGAGGGATTTCACAGAAGAACTGGCCCAGGGCATTGCCATGGCACAGGGGCAGAGAAAATGTATTGGTCGTGTGCAGCAGAGCATTGAGTAAGCCACAGGCCCAGGCAGCTGCTGCCATGTGGGCACAAGCTCTGCTGTCCAGGAGGGTCCCGTAGTGCAGGGGTTTGCAGATGGACACGTAGCGGTCGTAGCACATGATGGTCAGGAGACAATACTCTGTTCCAAGAAAGAAAATAATCAGAAAGACCTGTGCAGCACATCCTGAGTAGGAGATGGTGCTGGTGTCCCAGAGGGAATTGTGCATGGCTTTGGGGACAGTGGTGCAGATGGAGCCCAGGTCGCTGAGGGCCAGGTTGAGCAGGAAGAAGAACATGGGGGTGTGCAGGTGGTGGCCGCAGGCTATGGCGCTGATGATGAGGCCGTTGCCCAGGAGGGCAGCCAGGGAGATGGCCAGGAAGAGGCAGAAGTGCAGGAGCTGCAGCTGCCGCGTGTCTGCCAATGCCAGCAGGAGGAAGTGGCTGATGGAGCTGCTGTTGGACATTTGCTCTGTCTTGGCATGGAAATCTGTAAAAAAGTAATCATGGAATAATTTGGTTTTCAGGGCACTTTAAATATCCCAGCACAGTTTAGTGGCACTTTCCCCCCACTGCCTGCCCAGGGCTCTGCTGCCTGGGGCTGTCCCTGCCAGCAGCTGCTTCCCTGTGCCCAGGGCTGGGCCCTGCCAGTGTTGCCAGAGCCCAGCCCAGCCCTGAGGGCTCAGCTCTGCCCTGCAGAGCCCTCCCAGCACAGGGCACTGCCCAGGGGCAGCTCTGGCTCTGCAGCCTTTGAGGGCAGTCTTAGCAACCGTAAGTAGGCTGGAAAAGCAACACTGATGCTGCCTATAAGGAACTCTGTGCTGATTTCTGTCACTGCCTGGTTTATTCAGACCTGAGAGAAAATGTTTTGGATTATTCTCAACCTGAAGCGAGAGATGAATATCTGTGTGCAATTTCCCGTACAGGCAACCCAGAGCAATAGATTGGAAAAGGAGGATTTCCCTTGTTTATGTGGTCCCTGCCTTGCTGTTTTCATGCACCATCTGTTTGCAAATGTCCTGGCGTTAAACATCATGGCAGGAACAGTCCTGAACAATGCATCACACTCACCACACAAGAACACTTCCAAGCCTTTCCAGCTGTCTCCTTCCACCCAGATCTTGTCTCCCAGCACTGGCAGCAGCTCCCCGGCTGGCTGAGAGCTGCCCCTGGCAGGCAGCAGAGTCCCTGGCCCAGCACAGCGCCCTGGGCTGCAGGACCCTGCTCTGCAGGACAGCCCTGGGCACCCCTGGCTGCTCTACACAAGAGAGAATCAGAGAATGCACTCACAGGATCTGTAGTCATTGGGATGTTCCAGCTTTAGGAGATCACTCCAGGAGCTGCAGCTGCCTTGTCCTGCAGCCAGAGGCTTCCTGTGTCAAGGGCTGGCAATGATTCCCCCCCAGGCACTTCTCAGCATCTTCCCAGCCCTGACTGATTGAAGCTCTCTGTGCCTCTGTGCTGTGCCCGGGGTGGCTGCAGGCAGTGCCCCAGCCCTGCTGGGCTGTGCACAGGAGCTGCTCCTGGCCAGAGCTGTCTCTCTGCAGCGCTGCCCTTGCCAGGAGCTGCCTCTGTGCCAGGAGCCCGGCCCATCTCAGCAGCACAGACACAGCACAAGGACTGTAATGACCCTCTGGGGGCTTTGGTGCTGAGTCCCTGAACATCAGGCCCTGAGAGGGAACTGAAGAAACCTCTCAAGAATTCAAAGTCAGAATCAAACTCCAAAGTTTCTTGAAATTTTAATGGGCCCCTCTGAGGGACACGACTGAGAAAGTGTCCCCAGGTTCCAGTTAGAGCAGAACACTGGAGGCAGTGATGACAGCTGGGGACAAACAAGGCAAAGGTGTCTGTGATGCTGAGCAAAGCTGGATGTGTTTCAGCAATGCAAAGGGCCAAGGCCTGAGCCCCAGCCCCTGGCAAGGCACATCCTGTCCCTCCCTCATTGCTCAGGCCTCTTCCCGGGCCACTGCCATGTGGCCATGTGCAATGGCAAGGGCAGCACCATGGGGCGGCCCCTGCCAGGCTGCTGAGCAGGGCCAAGGAGGCAATGAGGCCCCAGCACAGCAAGGCTCACTTGTCTCCTCCTCATGCCTCACGCCCAGGGCCAGCAGCCATGGCCAAAGTGCTGCAGGAGTTGCCTCTGGCAGGGCCTTGCAGCTGCTGCCCATGCCTGTGGCCTCTGCAGCCCAGGCTGTGCTACGGTGTCCCTGCCCTGCGCCTCTGTCCCTGCAGGCTGTCCTCATGCCCTGGCTGCCCCACCTGGCTGGCCCCTTCCTTTGCTGACAGCTCTGCGTCCTGCCTGTCTCTGCCTGGCCACACAAAGCCTTGGCCTTGATACCAAAAGGGTGAATTCAATTTTTACTGTGCCTGTGAACTTATAGCAGAGAACCAAGTCATGCAGGGGCAGCTTTCCCAGTGGTGACAGTTGGAAGAAAAGATGAAGACATCTGGGTCCAGAGTGCAGTGACAGAAAAAGAAGGACTGAATCTGGGAACTTGGGATTGATTTTGTGGTTCAGATTAAATTGTAATACTCATGTAGTGACTGTATATAAGCGACACATTTGTAGAATCGTGTCTACCTAAGGTTAGGCGTTATCCCCTGCTGGACCTCAGGCCTGAATAATGATGGCCCCTTTAACACCAAATTAGTGTTAAGGAGTCTTATTCTGATATTTCAGAGATTTGGTTACAGTGGGGCCTCACATAATCAAGGACTAAACTGTGTCACTGTGAAACCTCATGGAACAAAGGGTCCATTGTGACACAGCAGAACGCGATGGAGCCAGGGGGCCATTGTGACGCTGTGGGTGCTCATGGAACCAAGGAGACCATTGTGACACATGGAACTGATGGTCCATTGTGACACTGCAGAACCTCGTGGACTCAAGGTGACCATGTTATACTACAGAACTTCATGGAACAAAGGGTCCATGGTGACATTGGAGAACCAAGGAGAGTGTTGTTGACAGTATGAAACATCACGGAAGGAAAAGTCTATTGTGACACAGCGGGGCCTCATGGAACCAAGGGTCCATTGTGACACTGTGGGGCTTCATGGAACCAAAACATCAATTGTGAAATTGCAGAGATTCATGGAATAGTGGAGACTATTGGCACACTTTGGGACCCACTGGAACCAAGGGGCCATTATAGCATGGCAGGGCCTCATGGAATCAAGGGGACCACTGTGACAGTGAGGGGCTCCATGGGATGAAGGGTCCACTCTGGCACTGTGGAACCAAGGACACCATTGTTACACTACAGGACATCATGGAACCAAGGAGGCCATTGTGAGCCAGTGGGGCTTCATGGAACCATGGAGACCATAGTGACACTGAGACCTCAGGGAACCAAAGGGCCACTGTGGCACTGCAGGGCCTTGTGGAACCAAGGGGACCATAGTGATACTGTGGGGCTCAATGGAACCAAGGGGCCTTTGTGACACTCTGGGGTCTCATGGAACCAATGGTCTACTCTGACACTTCAGGGCCTTATGGAATCATGGAGACCATTGTGACACTTTGCAGCCCATGGAAGCAAGGAGCCATTGTGCCACTGTAGGACCTTACGGAATCATTGCGACACTCTGAGGCCTTATGGAAGCAAGGGGCCATTGTGCCACTGTGCAGCTCCATGGAACCAAGGAAACCCTTTTGACACTGCAAGGCCTCACGGTTGAAAAGGGGATCCATTGTGACACTGCAGGGCCCCATGGAAACAACGGGCTGGTGTGACACAGCGGGGCCGTGTTGAACCAAGGATCCAATATGACACTACCACTGTGACACTGTGGGGCTCCATGGATCCAAGGGAACAGGTGACAGGTCTGGTTGCCGTGGCCTGACTGCCTCAACTGACCTTGGCATGTCGAGGGTCTCTTCCCATGTGCCCCTGAAACACTGGGGCTCTGGGCTTTCCTTCAAATGGAAAAGAACTGTCCTCTTCCTTCAAGTGCCCATGGCCAAAATGGGAATGTGCCTCCAAAATTCCCTATATCCAGGGATTGCACCTAGACAAAAGCTACCATTATCACCAATTTTGGCTGCCCTTGGCTTCCTGAGACCCATCTCTCACCTGCCATCAAACACTGGGGCTCTGTGCTTTCCTTCCTAAGGAAAAGAACCATCCCTCCTGCCCAGGCATCCATGGCCAAAACTGGTACTTCTCCTCCAAAACTCCCTATATGCAAGCGTTTCTCAAAGACAAAAGTTGCCAGGACAGACAGCTCTGGCTGGCCTTGGCCTCTGGTGCCTGCCTCTAACCTGGCCCTGAAACACTGGGGCTCTGGGCTTTCCTTCCCCTGGGAAAGAAATGGCCTTCTGCTCATAGTCTAAGAAACTGAGCAGAGGACAAGGCCAGCCAGACCTGTGTCTTGTAGCAGCTTTTGTCTGACAGCAATCCTTGGATAGATGGAATTTTGGAGACCAAATTCCAATATTGGACACAAGCACCTGGAGAAATAGGATGGCTCTTTTCCATAGGAACAAAAGCAGAGCCCCCGTGTTTCAGGGGCAGGTAAGTGGTAGCCAGAGAGGGCCAAGGCCAGCCAGAGCTGTCTGTCCTGGCAGCTTTTGGCTGGGAGAAATCCTTGGATAGATGGGATTTTGGGAAGTAGAATCCCAATTTTGACCATGGCCCCTGGAGAAGGAGGGTTCTTTTCCATAGGAAGGAAAGAACAAAGCTGTGGTGTTTCAGGGTCAGATGAAAGGTGACCACCAGAGGCCAAGGCCAGCAAGAGCTGGCAGGTTTTGTCTGGGAGAAACCCTTCATATAGTGAATTTTTTAGGGAGAGTACCAATTTTGACCATGGGCACCAGGAGGAGAAGGACAGTTCTGTTCCAGAGGTAAAAAAACCCTGGTGCTCCAGTGCTCCGGCGGCAGATGAGCAGCAGCCCTCAGCAGCCAAGATCAGTCAGACCTGACAGGTGGCCCCTGGGAGGCCAAGCCAGCCAGACCTGTTCCATGTTCCCTTGGTTCTATGGGGCTCCGTACTGTCACAACGTTCTCCTTGCTTCTGAAGTGTCCAAATGGCCCCGTGCTTCCATGGTGCCCTGCAGGATCACAATGGCCCTTTGGTTCCACCAGGCCCTGTAATGCAACACTGGCCTCTTGGATCCACAAAGCCCTGCTGCTTCACACTGGCGCCTTGGGACCATGCGGCCCCACAGAGCCACAATGATCCCCTTGGTTCCACGAGACCCCACAGTGTCACAAGGGTGTCCACAATAAGGAAGCAACCAAGCCCCAGTGTTGCGGGGGCAGATGAGGGGCAGTCAGCAGAGGCCAAGGCCAACCAGACTTGATGGTACTGGCAGATTTCATCTGGGAGCAATCCCCAGATATAGGGAATTTTAGAGGTGGAACACAAATTTCGGATCTGGACACCTGCAAGAGGAGGATGGTTTTTTTCCATAGGAAGGAAAGCATGGAACATCAGTGTTTCAGGGGCAGATGAAAGGTGAGTATCAGAGACCAAGGCCAGTCAGACGTCTCTGTCCTGGCAGCTTTTGTCTGAACGTAACCCTTGGAAATAGGGAATTTTGAAGGTGGAATGCCAATTTCGGCCATTTCTGTGTTGATAAGAAGGATGTTTCTTTTCCATTGGAAGGAAAGCACCAAACTCCAGTGTTTCAAAAGCAGGTGAGAGGCTGCCTCCAAGAAGCCAAGGGCAGCCAGAGCTGTCTGTCCTGGCAGCTTTCACTTGGGAGCAATCCTTGGATGGACGGAGTTTTGGAAGTGGAATCCCAATTGCGGCTGTGGGCGCCTGGTTGAGATGGATGGTTTTTTCCACAGGAAAGAAAAACACAAAGTCCAAGTGTTTTGGAAAAAGATGAGAGGTGGCCACAATGGGCCAAGGCAGCCAAACCTGTCTCTCCTGGCACCTTTCTTCTGGGGGCAATCGCTGGATATAGGGAAATTTGAAGGCAGATTCCCAGTTTTGGCCATGGGCACCTGGATGTGAAAGGTTTTCTCCCATAGGAAAGAAAAGCACGTGGTCCCACTGTTTCAAAGGCAGATGAGAGGTGGCCCCTGAGAGGAGAACCCAGCCAGATCTGTGTGTCATGGCAGATTTCATCTGGGAACAATCTTTGCATAAAAGGAAATTTGGAGGAGGAATCCCACTTTTGTCCATGGTCCCCTGGAGGAGAAGGACAGTTCTTTTCCATAGGAAGGAAAGCCCAGAGCCCCACTGCTTAAGGGGCAGTGGCCCTCCAAGTGCCAGGGTCAGACTGATCTTTAAGATGGTCCCCATGAGGCCAATCCAGCCAGGCCTGTTCCATGTTCCCTTGGTTCCATGGGGCCCCACAGTGTCACAATGGTCTCCTTTGATTCCATTACGTCCTGTAGTGTCACAATGTTCTCCTTATTTCTTTAGTGTCACAATGGCCCCTTGCTGCTAGGAGGCCTTGCAATGTCACAGTGGCTTCTTGGTTCCACAAAGCCCTGCAGTGTCCCAATGGCCCCTTGGCTCCATGAGTCCCCGCTGTGTCACAATGGCTCCTTGGTTCTATGGCTCACACAGTTTCATCATTGACCCTTGGTTCCATGGGGCCCCTGAGTTTCACAATGGTCTCCATGATCCCATGAGGCACCAGAGTGTCACAATGGTCTCTGGTTCCATGAGGTTCCATCATGTCACCATGGTGTCCTTGGATCTGCATTGTCACAATGGGCCCTTGGTTCCATGAGTTTCTGTACTGTCAGCAATGGCTCCTTTGTTCCAACGAGGCCTTGGTGTGTCACAATGGACCCTTGGATCTGTGAGGTTCCACAGTGTCATGGATGGAAAATCACGCTATGAAAAGCCAGTGTTCATAAAGGAGATAGAGGAGTCCTCCAACTTTATTCCAATAAAGGGAGAGGACTTTGGGGCACATGCCCATGGGGTTTTCTCTCTCGGGGTTTCAGAGGGTGCAGCTTCCTTTTATCCGAAACTCCTGGCAGCACATTGTCCCTTTCCTTTCCACATTGCCAGAGGTACTAGGGAGGTACAGCCTTCCCAAACTGTCTACCCCATATCCCCCCTTGAACCTCTCATTTTACCTCAAAGTTCATAAACTCAGGCTTGTGCAGACCCACTTGTCTGTTTCTGTAATAAACCTGTTGCTTGAAGTTAATAGAGACATTAAGACCCATTTCAAAGATGTTAACACCCACACCTTCACTCATGGAATTGTCTCTAAAGACATCTTCCCTATCAGTCACAATGGACTCCTCAGTTCCATGAGGCCCCACAGTGTCACAATGTCCCCTTGGTTCCATGAGGTTCCACGGTGTCACCATGGTGTCCTTGGATCCACATTGTCACACCTGACCCATGGTTCCATGAGGTTCCGCAGTGTCACCATGGTCGCTGTCAGAGGCTGGATGAGATCAATGTCCCGAGACACCTTGGGATGAGCTGTCAATCAGTCACACCAGGGCAGTGCTAACCCAGGCTCTGACTGCCCCAGCAATCACAAGTCCCACCTGGGGCGAGCCCCACAAAGGCCCAGAGGCTTCAAAGATGGAGCACGAGGTCAGCCCATGGTCTGGTCCCTGCCTTCTCCTGGGGTTTGTGTCTCACCCACACTGGAACTTGAGAAGTTGGTAGCTGTGTCTGTGTCTTTCTATAGCTCATCTGTAATTTCTGTGTGTCTCTCTCTCTTTGTTCGCCTTCTAATCCTCTTTACCCAGAACATTTTTGGGTAACTTAGCAACTTAAGGGTTTAAAGGTTTCAAGGTTAAATGAGCAAAGTTAATGAAGTTACTGCTACAATATGTGTTTTATGTTAACTGAATGTTGCATTTAATGCTTTGCCAAAATTCTTTGATTTTCAGGATTTTGACAGTAAAATTCTATGTCATTTGACCTTTTGAGAATACCTGGTTGGTGTTTCTCCTGTGCACCAAACTCCAGTAAAGGAACCTTTGGTTCCCCCAGCATTGGAGTGTTCTGGGCTGTTGCAGCCCTGCAGGCTCACAATGGCCTCTTGTTTCCATGAGGCCCTGCTGTGTCCCACTGGCCCTTGGTTCCAGGAGGATCTGCAGTGTCACCCAGTGTAGTGGTTTCAGTTCGCCTATTCAGGTTTGTGGCTAAATGCCAGCACACCTACCTAAATTTACTTGATTGCTTGTTGTGAGATAAGGATTAGGAGTAGGCAAAGCAGGCTCAAACTTTATAAAGTACAAAGAAGTTTTATTAATATATCTAAGACAAAGGGAAAAAGAAAAAAAAAAACCCAAGAAAAACCAGAACAAACTCCCCAGACCACCCCTCCTTCCCCACCTCTCTATTTCATTCTCCCTGACAACATACAAAAGACAACACTTCGACTTCTAGTCAGTTTACTACCTCAGAAATAGCTCTTCTTCCAGTTCTTTAGGGAGAGAAGTTTCTTTTGCTTACACCATGGATCTTCTGTAAGAAAAATACAGTTTTTATGGGTCTTCTGCTTCATCATTAACCGCCGCCCGGAGCAAAGTCCAACTTAATGGTGGATCTCTCCCACACCAGTAGCCTTCCCACAGCCACTATGGTGGGTTATGAACAGTCCACAGGGTACCTGTTTTAAGGATGCCTAGTTCAATTGCAGCAACAAAGAAAATCCCTTCTTCTGTGCTTAGCAGCACAGGTTCTGCTGACAACTCAGGTTCTCTGGCATTCTCCCCGGGACCAGGGCTCTGGGTCACAGCCTCTCCTCTCTCTTGGTTCTAGTTTCTCATCAGGCTGTACTTTTCTAACACTTACTTGTCTGTACTTAGGTATTTCAGTTCATTGGCTGCAATAAGAACTTCACATCCCCCTTTGGACTATATCTTCATACATTACAGAGAATTTATTAGCTCAGTCCCCAACCATGGTTCTCCAAAAGAGTTTTCAGCTTCACTCTTGAAGCAACTTCCCATGCACCTCCTTGTGAGTATCAGTTCTGCTTTCCTCACTGACTGTAAAGTCTCTGCGCTGCACTATGTAAGTGTCCTCACTCGTTCCTCTCTCTGCGAGGAAGGATGGGTGTCTGTGAGTTTAGTCCAGGCATGGAGAGAGTTAATCTCTGTCTCTCTCTCTCCGGCAGTGTGAGGATCATGTGCTCTCTGCCGGGCTGCTTGAACAGGTCCGAGCTGGATGGAGTCCTGGCCCAGAGCAGGGGCCTGGCTCTCTCTCTCGTGTAGCTGGCACACCGGCTGAGCTGTATCTGCTGAAGATTCCAGCCGTTCCTCCCCCATGCCTGCCCGGCTGCAGCGGCACGGCTGCCATAAAACCTCCCTTCCCCCCGCCCTCCATCCCTCCTTTGGAAGGAGGCGGGGGGGGAAACTGAGGCCTTACCAGCGAGAGAAGCAGGAGCTGCTCCTCTCTACACAGCAGCAGCAGGTCCAAAGAGGGAGAGCTTCAGAGAGTCTCTGCTTATATATGGTTTTCCTCGAAGGCGGATCAACTTTTTAATTAGTTTACCTACCTATCAATCCTTAAAACTACCTGATTATTGGCTCTCTTTCACAGGAAGGAAGTTGTATTCCATCCTGCAGCACAGATCACTTCCTAGATTTTGACCCCTCTGGCCTAACCCAGGACACCCTGGCTCTTCCCACATCTGCTCTTCCCAACTCCACCCTCTCCTTCCCAGCCCTTCTGTGGCTGCAAGGCCGCAGTGCTCGGGCAGCTTGGTCACTGTCCTGCTGCGTGTCCGTGCTGTGACCACAGGCAGGGATAGGCCATGGGCACTGCTGGGACACAGCTGGGCTCCAGCACAGCAGCTCCAGCAGCAAAGGGCATCTCCTGAGGGCAGGGCAGGAAGGCTTCGCTCTCCCTCCAGAGTCACTCTCAGCAACAGCCCCAAGGAACAGACTCTCAAGAGGCTCCTTGTGTTCCTTCTTCTGCCAGAGCTCACTGGGATGAGATCAGGGTCCCAGGGTGGCCTTCAGGGGACTCAGGGCTGGCTCAGGTTTGGCTTGTTGGTGGCCAGTGCCCATCAGATGGTGAATGGTCAGTGCTGAAGCTTGCTGGGGCTCTGCAGCTTGTGCCAGGGCTGAGGGCAGGGGAATGTTTGTGTGGAGGGCCTTGGGAGGTGCCAGGAGAACACAGGGGAGCTGCAGGGCCAGTGTGTGCCAGGGATGAGCAGGGAGTGGAGCTCAGTGGGCACAGGCCTGTCCAGGCCGGGGTCAGGCAGAGAGAAAGGACTGAATGTGTGCTGTGAGCCAGGAGAGCTCTGCAGGGCCAGGGGACACAGCAGGGACAGGGACAGGAGTGTGGGCAGTGAGTGGTGTGAGGCTCAGGGAAGTTGCCCAGGAGGATGCAGGGCAGCCCCAAGGCCATGTGGCAGCCCTGGAAGAAGGCAGGCACCTGTGAGCAGCCTCCATGGGCACAGCAGAGCCTGTGTGGCAGGGGCTGAGTGCAGGCAGCAGCAGCAGCTGCCTCTGTGTCCCAGCTGCAGCAGCAGAGCCCAGCAGAGGCAGCTCAGGGCCGCGGGCAGCAGAGCCCCCGTGCTCTGCAGAGCAGCACCCCCAGCTCGGGGGCTGTGGGGAGCAGCCCAGGGGCTGCAGCAATGGCTGCTCAGGCCAGCACAGACGTGTTCCCCTGGCCAAGGCTCTGTGGGCAGCTGGCATGTGCCAGGAGCAGAGCAGGAGCCCGTGGCTGTGCACAGGAGCCCTGGCAAGAGGCTGTCCTGGCCCTGGGCCAGCAGGAGCTGCCTGAGGAGCCGCGGGGCCAACTCTCTGCTGCTGTGCTGGGCAGCGGGGCTGGCCCTGGGGCTGCACCAGCTGCCCGAGCTGAGCATCTCCTGAGCATTGCAGACACACAGTGGCTGTCCCTGAGCTCCAGTGCCTCCAGTTCCTGCTGCAGGCCCACACAGCACTGGGCTGCTCTGCGCGGCTGCACATGGGACACGGATTTCAGTGCTGCGAGAGGCACAGAAGGAGCAGATCCAAGCAAGGCTGTGCCTGGGACAGGTTGGGGGCCACAGGAGCTTGAGCAGGGTGTGGGAAGAAGGCAGGAGTTGGGAATCCCACAGGAATTGGCCATTCCGCAGCCAAACACAACTTTTTGTTTGAAGCAGCAGCGAGGGAGGACAGAGGGACATCAGGAAAGCTTTGGGAGCTGCCAGGGTCAGAGGGAGGTGGGGAAATGGGGCACTGGGGAAAGTCTGCAAGGGAAGCAGCACAGGCCCAGGCCAGGCTAGGAGAGCTGCAGTGGGGGTGAGCAAAGGCCTTGGGGGGCTGGGAGCACCCCCTGCCAACAGCAATGAGATTTGTGTCCCCTGGCTGTGGCTGCTGTCCCTGGCACTGAGGCCCATGAGGAGACACCAGTTCCTGGCAGCCCCAGGGCTTGTGGCCTCCTCCCCCAGCCCCCAGAGCTTTGCAGGGCTCCTGCTGCTCTCCTGCCCTCACCATCCCACAGCCCACATCCCCCTGCTCCGGGACAGCCACCAGCATCCTGGGAGGCCCCTGATGCCCATTCCCAGGGGATGGGCTCAGGGCTTGGCTGTGCTGCTGGGCCAAGCCCAGGCAGGGCTTTCACAGCCCCATTCCAGAGTCCATTTCCCAGCTGGAGCCCGTGCTGCCTCTGAGTTCCTGCTTGCCCAGCCCCAGGGACGCTCTCCTTGTCTGCTCATTGCCCCCACGGTCTCTGGGCAGGGATGGCCTCAGTGGGGGCTGTTGACATCCTCAGACACTTGGAGGTTGCTGCTGAATTTTCCCTTTCCAGAGGCTTGTTCAGCCTTCAGCTCTTCAGTTCAGGAATTCAGTGCCTGAGGGCACATTAACATTTCATAACACCATAACAAGCCAAGCCTCTGGGAATCATTGAGGTCTTCAATTCTTTTGGGGTTTATTAGACAGATTCCAGAAGTGTGTTCAAAGTGAATCTATTACAGTGAAAAAAGAATGAGAGAAGATCTTTTTCCCCTGATTATTCTTTTCCCATTTATAGATTGATATCAGCAATCTCCACTTGATATTGATCCTGAATGCCTCCTAATGCAGTCTGAATAGATATAAAAAAAATCAAGACCCTTCATGGCTGACAATCAATCAGATTTTGTCCCTACCCCCTCCCCACCATTTCCCTCATCCAAGCCCTGGCACTCAGAGCAGCCTTGTGCAAATCTGAGCTTCCTCCACTCCAGGCTGTGCCTGCAGCTTTCAGCTCCTTGCCACCAACTCCCACCTGCTTTCCTTGCAGAAGGAGCTGCCTGAGACACACAGGGATGTTCATTTCTTGTCAGCAAACAAAACCAAGGCAAGGCACAGCTCCATAAAAAGCACAAGTCCAGCCCAAGGAGAGCTGGGGAATGGAGTCACATCCAGGGCTGTCCCCAGGGCTCAGGGTTGGGCCCAGCTCAGTTCAATCTCTTTATTGCTGATGTGGACGAGGGCATGGAGGGCACCCTCAGTCAGTTGCCAGGTGAGCCCAAGGTGGGTGGGAGTGTGGCTGTGCTGGAGGGCAGGAAGCTCTGCAGAGGGATCTGCACAGGCTGCAGCCATGGGCCCAGGACAATTGGATGAGCTTCACCAAGGCCAAGGGCCAGCACCTGCCCTGGGCTCACAACCACCCCAAATCCCTGGCCGTGCCCTGTCCCTGATCCCCACAGCCTGTCCTGTTCTCTTCATCCCTGCATTGCCAGGGACCTTCTGGGACAAGGGAGCTCTGCTCTGGGTATGGAGGGAGGTGCAAGTGCCACCACTGGAGTGGGAACCACAACTCACCAGGTTTGTGTCATTTGGGGATCAGGAACTGGTGAGACTCAGAGCCACAGAAAGGTTTTTCTTCATGGCCAACATAAAAAAATGTAAACATGATAAAATTTAAAAAAACATTGAAACTCTTCCCTCAGCAATGTGAGACATCCCAGCACCATCTGACAAGTCCACCATCCACAAGGGATTTCTGTACAAAGCCAATTTTAGACAAAGATGATTCTATGAGAGATATAAACACAATTAATTAATTAATTAATTAATATCAGGGATGCTCTTCCTGGAGTTGGGGTAAAACAGCTCTAACCATGCTCTATTTCAAAAGGTGTCAATGGTGGATGGAGAAGGCGGGGAACCAAGTGGCATTTCATGATGAGGAAATGCTGAAACCAGCCTGGCTCATTTTATCTCCTCATTTCCTGGCTGAGATGAGGAGCTCCTCAGCCTTCCCTGCTCCAGGCTGGACAAGCCCAGCTCCCTCAGCCTCTCCTCACAGCCAAAGGGCTCCAGCCCCACCTTGGAGGCCCTTCCCTAACCCTGCTCCAGCTGCCAGACATCTTTCCTGCCCTGGGGAACCCAAACCAGGCCCCAGTGACCTGGATAATCCATGTCCTTGATGTCCTGGTCACACAGCCCTGGCCCATTGTCCCTGTGTCAGGCTCAGGGGTGGATCTTGTGGAACATCCTTTGATGGAGGCTGTGGCTCCAGGTGGGCCGGGGGCATCCCGGGGGACAGGGGACCCCGCTGGGCATGGACAGCATTGGACTTGTCTGGGGAAACTGTGAGGGGGAGCTGGGGCAGAGTGACCAACCCAGTGACCTCACACAGCCCTGCTGGGATGTCACACAGCTCCACTGTGATGTCACACAGCTCCACTGTGATGTCACAGCCTGCTCTGTGATTTCAGCCCATTCTCTGATGTCACACAGCTGGTCTCTGATATCCCAACCCACTCTGTGGTATCACACAACCACTCTGTGATGTCAGACCTCTGCCCTGTGATGTCACAGACACAGCCTATGATATCACAGCTGCTCGATGACCTCACAGAACCCACTCTGTGATGTCACAGCCCACTCTGTGACCTCTTGTTACCAGATGATAAATTGCCTACACCTGCTGAGCTCACACAATGCTTGTTCTCCAAAACCACTGGCCCATGGAAAGCACACAATGCCCATTGTGTGAGAAGGGGAACTGGAAGTTCAGCAGCCTCAGTGTCCTGCCACCTCAGCCAGGCCCACTGGAACATTGGGGTCCACAACCACCAGGGACCACCAGAGAGACCCCCAGGACAGAAGAACACGTGTGTAAAGGGGAGCGGAAATATGATAATGATTGTGGGGAAATGATTCTCATGTTTATGTTTAGTGCAGGACAATCAATGAATATGTGTGCAAAATACAGAATATAAACAGAAACTCTCCTGTTCTCAGCATGCACAGCTTTGGGAGGAGCCATCCCCTGTGCATCTGGCCGAATAAAGAATGCTGCTTCTTAATGCTGCATTGGAGTTAAGGAGTTTTTATTTTACTGAATTTTGGTGACACTCCCACTGCCAAGGAAAGCTCTGTCTCCTGCTGTTCCCAAACAGAGAAGGGCTGGTGGGAGATGTGGGGGTTGGAGGCTGCCTGGGGTACAGTGACCATGAAATCATTGAGTTTTCAATATTCTGTGAAAGAAGGAGTGGCATCAAGAAAACTTCTTCACTGGAATTACCTAGGGCAGACTTTGGCCTATTCAGGATGCAGATTTGGAGAGTATTGAATCAGGTGCTGATTTTATTCAGGGAAATAGCCCTGAAAAACAACGGGGTCCAGGAAGAATGGAGACACCTCCATAAAGTAATCTTAAGAGGGAAAGAGCAGCGTGTCCCTCTGTGCCAAAAGATGAGCTGGTGAGGGAAATGACTGGCCTGGCTGCCCATGGAGGTTTGCAGGGACTTAGGGAAAAAGAGGGTGCATCACCTTTGGAGTGAAGGTCAGGCAACTCAGGAAGTGTTTAAGGATGTTGTGAGGTCATGCAGAAAGAAAATTAGAGAGGTGAAACCTCAAATAGAGCTTAACCTGGTAACTTCTGTGAAAAATAATAGAAAATGTTTCTATAAATAATTTAACAGCAAAAGGTGGGACAAGGAAAACCTCTATACTTTATTGGATGAAGTGGAAAAAATAGTTACTAAAGATGAGGAATAGACTGAGGTCCTTAACACCTTCTTTGCCTCAGTTTTCAACATTAAGACAGGTCATCCTCAGGACAAGTGTTCTCCTGAGCTGGGAGATGGGGACAGGAGCAGAACAGATCCCCTGTAATCCAGGAGGAAGCAGCTGGGGACCTGCTGAGCCACTCAGATGCTCACAGGTGTCTCTGGGACCAGATGGGATCCATCCTAGGGGGATGAGGGAGCTGCTGGATGAGCTCCCCAAGCTGCTCTCCATCATTTCTCATCAGTCCTGGCTCAGCAGGGAGGTCCCAGAGCCCTGGAGGTGCCAATGTGACCCCATCCCCAAGAAGGGCTGGAAGGAGGATCTGGGGAGCTCCAGGCCTGTCAGCCTGAGCTTGGTGCCTGGCAAGTCTATGGTACAGATCACCTTGAGTGCCATCACACGGCAGCTACAGGATGGCCGAGGGCTCAGACCCCGCCAGTGTGGATTTAGGAGGGGCAAATCCTACCTGACCAACCTGATCTCCTTTTATGACCTGGTGACCCGCCTGGTGGACACGGGAAGGGCTATGGACATGAGCCAGCAGTGTGCCCATGTGGCCAGTAAGGCCAATGGCAGCTGGCCTGGATCAGGAATGGTTTGGCCAGCAGGACCAGGGCAGGGATTCTTCCCCTGAACTCAGCACTGGTGAGGCCACACCTCGAGTGCTGTGTCCAGTTCTGGGCCCCCAACTGAGGAAGGACATGGAGGGGCTGGAGCGTGTCCAGAGAAGGGCAACAAGGCTGGTGAGGGGTGTGGAACACAAGTCCTGTGAGGAGTGTCTGAGGGAGCTGGGGTTGTTTATCCTGGAGAAGAGGAGGCTTAGGGGACACAAGGTGGTGCCAGGGCACAGGTTGCACTTGATGATCTCCAAGGTCTTTTCCAGCCTGGCTGATTCTGTGATTCTCTGAGAGCACCCTTGAAGCAGTTGCAGGATGAGCCCTGGGCCTCCTCTTCAGAAGCTCCAGCAGCCCAGGTGCCTCAGCTTCTCCACACAGGCCCCAAAGCCCATCCTGTCAGTCCTGCAGAGCCTCTGCAGCTCCTCCTCACTGCCCCAGAACAGGGAGCCCCACACCCAGACACACCAGCCCAGATGTGTCCCCTGGCCTGGGGTGCCTCTTGCAATGCAAACAGGGGCTGGTGAGCCAGTGCTGCCGTGTCTGTGCCTGCAAGGATGCAGCAGCTCTGTGAGCTGGGGAGAGGCCAGGGCTGCAGAGGGGGGATGTTGTTGGCAGGTGCATGAGGAAGCTCTGGGACGCTGCCCTGGGCTGTCCAGCGCAGTGGGGATGGATCAGCCCCTGCTCTGCTGCTCCTTCCCGTCTCCCCCAGGGACCTTGCAGAGCCCCAGCCATGCTGTTTGCCCCCAGCCTGCCCACGGCCAGCCTGGGGCTGCTGATGGGGCTTTTCTGTGCTGAGCATTGGCCTGGGCGTGTTCTTGAGAGAGCCTGGGCAAGGAGCCTGGAGCCCCCAGGCCCTGGCCTGAGGCATCAGCACTGCCCCAGCAGTGCCCATGGCCTGTCCCTGCTGCAGCCCCGGCACTGCCACCCCCAGGGCTGTGAGCGAGCCCCAGAGCACTCAGGCCCTACAGCAACAGCAGGGCCAGGAGGGCAGCACGAGGGCCAGTGGCACGGGAGCAGCACTGGCAACACCAAGTGCTGCTGCTCCTGGGCAGAGCTGCTGTGCCAGCCCTGATCTGCCCCCAGCTCTGCACACAGACATTGCTGCTGCAGCCCCAGAGAAGGGAACAAAAGGGGGATCCGAAATGAAAACTTTGCTGGGAGATGCTTTATTTCATTTAAAGCTACGGAGAGAAATGCTTCTCATTGACACAGCCTGTGGCCACTGTGATGGTGGACAGAAACAATACAAGAAATGGCAAAACAATGGTCTTCCTTTGTGGATAATATTAAAAAACTAAAATGGAAAGAACACACGAAACGAAATCAACAAGAACAATAAAAAATTATTTTTATTACAAATGATTTGCAGAAATTGGTCACCAGTTTAATGTTTCAGAAATCGTCCAGTCATCAGTCTCCACACTGCAGCCTTGAGCTCCTGGTTCCTCAGGCTGTAGATGAGGGGGTTCAGGGCTGGAGGCACCACCGAGTACAGAACTGACACTGCCAGATCCAGGGATGGGGAGGAGGATATGGATGAAGGCTTCAGGTTCGCAAAACTGCCAGTGCTGATGAACAGGGAGACCACAGCCAGGTGAGGGAGGCACGTGGAAAAGGCTTTGTGCCGTCCCTGCTCAGAGGGGATCCTCAGCACTGCCCTGAAAATCTGCACATAGGAGAAAACTATGAACAGAAAACAAGCAAATACCAAACAAAAACCAACCACAATAAGCCCAACTTCCCTGAGTTTGGAGTGTGAGCAGGAGAGCTTGAGGATGTGTGGGATTTCACAGAAGAACTGGCCCAGGGCATTGCCCTGGCACAGGGGCAGGGAAAATGTATTGGCTGTGTGCAGCAGAGAGTAGACAAAGGCACTGGCCCAGGCAGCTGCTGCCATGTGGGCACAAGCTCTGCTGCCCAGGAGGGTCCCGTAGTGCAGGGGTTTGCAGATGGACACGTAGCGGTCGTAGCACATGATGGTCAGGAGAGAAAACTCTGCTCCTATGAAGAAGATAAACAGAAATACCTGAGCAGCACATCCTGAGTAGGAGATGTCCCTGGTGTCCCAGAGGGAATTGTGCATGGCTTTGGGGACAGTGGTGCAGATGGAGCCCAGGTCGCTGAGGGCCAGGTTGAGCAGGAAGAAGAACATGGGGCTGTGCAGGTGGTGGCCGCAGGCTACGGCACTGATGATGAGGCCGTTGCCCAGGAGGGCAGCCAGGGAGATGGCCAGGAAGAGGCAGAAGTGCAGGAGCTGCAGCTGCCGCGTGTCTGCCAATGGCAGCAGGAGGAAGTGGCTGATGGAGCTGCTGTTGGACATTTGCTGTCTCTGGACATGGAGACCTGTTAAAGGAGGAAAGACAGAGAAAATCAAGGGGAGATTTCTCACAGAAAAGTCAAAGCCCATTCCCACAGACCTCTCCCTGCCACTAAACACCTCCCCCTTGTCTTTGTCCTGGAGAACTTCATTCACCTTGCTTGCTCGAGCACTGAGTGTTTGTGGTCATTGTTGTGAGGAGCTGAACCTCAATCTGCAGGACACCTGGGAGTCAGCCGTGACTCCCAGTCAGTGCAGGGGAACAGTGAGAGCAGGAGCCAGTGCTGGTGTTCTAACTTGGACAAAGAATCTGCTTCTAAGGCACAGGAGCTTGTCAGCACCAGCACTGCCAGGGTGAAGGGAAGGGAATTGCAGGAGGCAGAACGAGAGATTCTGCTGCACCTGGGGAGAACAGAGAGTGCAGTGAGGCAGGAGGATTGTCTGAGGCTCAGTGCAGACTGAGGGGAGCTGCTCTGGCACTGTGACCTGTGCCAGCTGCCCTGGTCCTACACCTTTCTGAGCTCCACTCCCGTGTCACCCTGGAGAGCCAGGAGACACTGCTGACAGCAGAGGGATCCCTGGCAGACAAAAGGGTTCCTGCCCTTCCCAAAGTCTGGGAGAGTGGGCTCACTGCCAGCCTCCCAGGCTGCCCTGCCCAGAGCTGCCCGGGCCACAGGGAGCTGGGACACCCCATTGCTGGGCTCACCCTGCACAGGAGGAGCCCAAGGGCTGGGCCTGACCCTGCAGCTGCAGCTGCCATTGCCACAGAGCCCCTCAGCAATGCCAGCAGCACCTGAGCAAGGCAAGGAGAGACAGAGTGGGCCCTGAGGAAAAGCCTTTCCCTGGCCAGCCCTGCACAGCCCCTGCCAGGCAGCAGCAGGGCAGGACAGTGGCCCTGAGGCCCTGGGCAGCAGGGAATGGGCACATGGCAGGAGAGATGCCCTTCATCTCTGCTGCTGCTCTGCCGGCCCAGGAGGGCACTGAGGGCCCCAAGCCCCCGGGCTGAGGGCTGTGCTGGCTGCCAGGGGACACAAGAGCTGTGCTGCTCAGGCCAGTGTCTGCACTGCAGGCCAGGGCCCGCAGGTGCCACATGTCCCCTGCAGCAGGGCTTCCCTCAGCATTGCCTCCCTCCCTCCCTGCCCATGGCTCTGCTGCTGGAGCTGTCGCAGCCGGGAGCTGTTCCTGTGGGCCCGGGCTCCTTCCCTGCCACAGCTGCCAGAGCCCAGCCCAGCCCCTGGGCCAGCTCTGCCCTGCAGCTGCTGGGGGCTGCAGGGATTAAAGAACAGCTCCCCCAGGCCTGGGCACCATGGAAAGGTGATGCTGCATGGCTCTGGAGGCTGGGCAGGTGCAGGCACTTGCTGAGGGTCCCAGGAATGCTCAGTGGGATGGTTTAAGAGCCTCAGCCCCTGCTCTGCCCTGCACAGCTGAGTTTCCATTGCCACCAAGCTGAGGCAGGGAAAAGTGGGGGCAGAGATTGAGGAAAGCAGAGACTCAAGGAGGAAAGCCCTGGCCTGAATGTGCTCCTGAAAAGTGCCCTCAGAAATGAGCTGGGCATGAGCTGGAGCTCTGAGCAGCCCTGGCCCACACAGCAGCCTCTGCACAGCAGCAGGACCTGCCCTGGCAGGAGTCACTCCTTGCACCCACAGCTCCCCTCCATGGGCCATGGGGAACTGCCAGGCAGGCTGAGAGCTGCCCCTGGCAGGTGGCAGATGGCCTGGGCTGGCCAAGAGCCCTGAGGGCTGCAGGAGCTGCAGTGCAGGACAGCCCTGGGCAGCCCTGGCTGCAGCCCCACCTTCAGCTGTCCCTGCAGCCGTCCCTGGCAGCAGGAGCCGTCCTGCCCTGTCCCTCTGACGGTGCCCAGGGCAGCCCCGCTCTGCACCACATCCTCCCCCAAACCACAAACGGCAGCACAGCCATCCTTACACTCACAGCACTCGTGTCCTGGGGCAGCTTTACAAGATCCCTGCAGCCAGAGACTGACTGTGTCACAAGTGGTGAAGATTTCTCCATGAATAAGCTCTGAATTGTCCTTCCAGCTGCTTTCAGCCTCTGTGTGCTTCACTCCTCTCAGGTGCCTGCAGGCAGTGCCCTCAGCCCTGCTGGGCTGGGAGAGGAGCTGCTCCTCAGGAGAAATGGCTTTTTGAAGCTGTTCTTGGTTGCCAGGAGCTGCCTCTGTGCCAGGAGCCCGGCCCAGCTCAGCAGCACAGACACAGCACAAGGATTGGAATGACCCTCTTGGGGCTTTGGTGTTGAGTCCCTGAACATCAGTCCCTCAGAGGGAGGTGAAGAAACCTCTCAAGAATTCAAAGTCAGAATCAAAGTCCAAAGTTTCTTGAACTTTTAATGGGTCCCACTGAGGGACACGACTGAGAAAGTGTCCCCAGGTTCCAGTTAGAGCAGAACACTGGAGGCAGTGATGACAGCTGGGGACAAACAAGGCAAAGGTGTCTGTGATGCTGAGCAAAGCTGGATGTGTTTCAGCAATGCAAAGGGCCAAGGCCTGAGCCCCAGCCCCTGGCAAGGCACATCCTGTCCCTCCCTCATTGCTCAGGCCTCTTCCCGGGCCACTGCCATGTGGGCATGTGCAATGGCAAGGGCAGCACCATGGGGCGGCCCCTGCCAGGCTGCTGAGCAGGGCCAAGGAGGCAATGAGGCCCCAGCACAGCAAGGCTCACTTGTCTCCTCCTCATGCCTCACGCCCAGGGCCAGCAGCCATGGCCAAAGTGCTGCAGGAGTTGCCTCTGGCAGGGCCTTGCAGCTGCTGCCCATGCCTGTGGCCTCTGCAGCCCAGGCTGTGCTACGGTGTCCCTGTCCTGCGCCTCTGTCCCTGCAGGCTGTCCTCATGCCCTGGCTGCCCCACCTTGCTCATTTCTTGTTTTACTCATTGACAGAAGTGGTTTAAGGAACACAAACACCAGTGGAAAGAATAGTCTTATTTTAGTATGATAATAAAGGGAAAGCAAAGGTAAAATGATCCATTCAATAAATCTATGCACTTTGCTTTAGCAACAAGAAAAAATAAGCAAGGTAATGACATTAATAATTAATGTTCAAGAGAAAGGGTAGTGATTGAGAAAGATACATCCCCAATTGCTTCAATATTTTACCATCATCCAGAGTCCGCAGGCCCTGGGGAGCCCCATTTCACAGCAAGGATCTGGAGAACCCTTCCCAGCAATTGGGAAAATCCTACGCAGTGCATCCATCTGTAGGTGAGGTCTCCAAATTCACCCCAAATGTGGGTCCAGCTTTTATAGGCCCAAATCAGCAAGTCAAAGTGACTTGATTATATTTTTAGCCACAGAAACTCCTGCATCTGATGGCACATGTCCTGACCACCCAGGGCCAGGGCTTGGCCAGGGCCCAGACCTTGGCTGGGATGATTTCTCCTAAAATACCCTACAAACAAACCTCTATTCATGTCACTTGGGAAAGTTTCTTAAAATTATACATTTAGCTAAATAATACTGATGGTGTTCATGACACAGTGCCCGGGATTCTTCTTGTCAGTCAGCTCTGTCTCAGGCTGCTGCTCAGGCCTCAGGACACGAATGGAACAAAGGGTCCGTTGTGATGCAGCGGAACCTCATGGAAGTAGGGACACCATGGTGACATTATGGAACCTCATGGAACCAAGGGGCCATTGTGACACTGTGGAACTTCATGGAGTCAAGGTGACCGTGTTATGCTACAGAACCTTGTGGAACAAAGTATCGGTGGTGACACTGTGGAATCTCATGGAACCAAGGGGCCATTCTGACACAGCAAGGCTTTGTGGAGCCAAGAAGGCCATTGTCAGATCCAAGGATCCATGGAGACGCTGCAGAGCCAAGGAGACCATTGTTGACAATATGAAAACTCATGGAATGAGAAGTCCATTGTGACACAGCAAGGCCTCATGGAACCAAGGGTCCATTGTGACACTGTGTGGCCTCATGGAAAAGCAAGCCACTGTGACATGCTGGGGCCACATGGAGCCAAGGGGCCACTGTGACACTGCAGAGACACGGAGACAACTGTGACACTGAGGAACCTCATGGAACAAAGGGCCCATTGTCACACTGTGGGGCCCTGTGGAATCAAGGGAACTGCAGTCATACTCTGGTGCTCCATGGAACAAAGGGGCCATTCTGATACTGCCAGGCCACATGGAACCAAGGGGCCAGTCGTGACACTGTGGGGCTTTATGGAACCAAAAGTCCATTGTGACATTGCAGAGCCTCAAGGAACAACAGAGACTTCTATGACACTTTGGACCCACTGGAACCAAGGGACCATTTTACCGCAGCAGGGCCTCATGGAATCACAGGGACCACAGTGACAGTGAGGGGCTCCATGGGATGAAGGGTCCATGCTGACACTGTGAAACCAAGGAGACCATTGTTACACTACAGGACATCATGGAACCACGGAGGGCATTGTGAGCCAGTGGGGCTTCTTGGAACCAAAGGACCATTGCGTCACTGCAGGTCCTTATGGAACCAAGGACACAATAGTGACACTGTGATGCTCTAACGGACCAAGGGGGCATTCTCACACTGCAGAACCAAGGGTCCATTCTGACATAGCAGAGCCTCATGAAACCATAGAGGCCATTTGTACCAAAGGGCCATTGTGAAACCAAAGGGCCATTGTGGCACTTCAGGGACATTGTGGCACTGCAGGGCCTTGTGGAACCAAGGGGGCCACAGTGATACTCTGTGGGGCTCAATGGAACCGAGTGGCCATTGTGACACTGTGGGATCTCATGGAACCAATGGTCTGTTGTGACACTGCAGGGCCTTATGGAATCATGGAGTCCCTTGTGAAACTACAAGGCCTCATGAAAGCAAGGAACCGTTGTGACACTATGGGGTCTCATCAGGCCAAGGGGCAATTCTGTCACTGTGTGGTACCATTGAAGCAAGGAGAGCATTGTGACTCTGCACAGCCCTATGGAACAAATGATTCACGTAACAGTGCAGAACCCCATGGAACCAAAGGTCCATTGTGACATTGTGGGGCTTCATGGAATCCTGGAGACCATTTTGACACTTCGAGGCCTCGTTGAATCAAGGGGCTCTGCAGGACCTTGTGAAACCAAGGAGACCCTTTTGACATTGTGAATCCTCATGGAACCAGGAATCCATTGTGATACTGCGGTACCAAGGAGACCCCTGTGACACTGCAGGGCCTCATGGAAACAAGGGGTCAGTGTGACACAGTGGGGCCGTGAGGAACCAAGGATTCTGTATGACATTACCATTGTGACACCACAGGGCCCCATGGATCCAAGGGAACAGGTAGCAGCCTGGTTGGCTTGGCCGGACTGGCTCAACTGACCATGGCATGTCGAGGGTCTTTTCCCATGTGCCCCTGAATCATGGGGGCTCTGGGCTTTCCTTCAAATGGAAAAGAACTGTCCTTCTCCTCCAGGTGCCTATGGCCAAAATGGGAATGTGACTCCAAAATTCCCTATATCCAGGGATTGCACCTAGACAAAAGCTGACACTATCACCAATTTTGGCTGCCCTTGGCTTCCTGAGAGCCATCTCTCACCTGTCTTCAAACACTGGGGCTCAGTGCTTTCCTTCCTATGGAAAAGAACCATCCCTCCTGCCCACGCATCCATGGCCAAAACTGGTACTTCTCCTCCAAAATTCCCAAGGGTTTCTGCCAGACAAAAGTTGCCAGGACAGACAGCTCTGGCTGGCCTTGGCCTCTGGTGCCTGCCTCTAACCTGGCCCTGAAACACTGGGGCTCTGGGCTTTCCTTCCTCTGGGAAAGAAATGGTCCTTCTGCTCATAGTCTAAGAAACTGAGCAGAGGACAAGGCCAGCTAGACCTGTGTCTTGTAGCAGCTTTTGTCTGACAGCAATCCTTGGATAGATGGCATTTTGTAGGGCAAATTCCTATTTTGGCTACGGTCACCTGGAGAAGAAGGATGGCTCTTTTCCATAGGAAGGAAAGCAGAGTCCCAGTGTTTCTGGGGGCAGATAAGTGGTAGCCAGAGAGGGCCAAGGCCAGCCAGAGCTGGCAGCTTTTGGCTGGGAGAAATCCTTGGATAGGTGGAATTTTGGGAGGTAGAATCCCAATTTTGGCCATGGCCCCTGGAGGAGAAGGAAGGCTCTTTTCCATAGGAAAGAATGAACAAAGATCTGGTTTTTCAGGGGCAGATGAGAGGTGACCACCAGAGGCCAAGGACAGCAAGAGCTGGCAGATTTTGTCTGGGAGAAACCCTTCATGTAGGGATTTTATTAGGGGGAGTACCAATTTCAACCATGGGTACCAGGAGGAGAAGGACAGTTCTGTTCCATAGGAAGGAAAGCCCAGAGCTCCAGTGCTTCAGGGGCAGATGAGCAGCAGCCCTCAACAGGCCAAGATCAGCCAGACCTGTCAGGCGGCTCCTGGGAGGCCCAGCCAGCCAGACCTGTTCCATGTTCCCTTGGTTTCATGGGGTCCCACAGTGTCACAATGGTCTCCTTACTTCTGTAGTGTTGCAATGGCCCCTTGCTTCCATGAGGACCCACAGTGTCACAATGGCCCCTTGATTTCAGAAGGGCCTGAATTGTCACCATGGTCTCCACAGGAATGAAACAACCGAGCCCCAGCGTTGCAGGGGTATTTGTGGGGCAGCCCCCAAGAGGCCATGGCAGCCAGAGCTGTCTGTCCTGGCAGCTTTCACTTGGGAGCAATCCTTGGATGAATGGAGTTTTGGAGGTGGAATCCCAATTTCGGCCATGGATGCCTGGTTGAGATGGATGGGTTTTTCCCATAGGAAAGGAGAGCATGAAGTCCAAGTGTTTTTGAATATGAGATGTGGCCACCATGGGCCAAGTCAGCCAGGCCTGTTCCATGTTCCCTTGGTTCCATCAGGCCCCACAGTGTCACAATGTTCTCCTTGGTTCTGAAGCGTTGCAGGTGCTGACTGACACCTTGCAGTGTCACAGTGGCTTCTTGGTTCCACAAAGCCCTGAAGTGTCACAGTGGCCCCTTGGCTCCCTGTGGCCCCGCTGTGTCACAATGGCTCCTCTGGGACACTCTGGGCTCCACAGTGTCACCATGGCCCCTTGGTTCCATGGGCACCCCTGAGTTCCACAGTGGTCCCAATGAGCCCCGTGGTGCATTTGGTGCTGAGCCCTTGAACCTCAGGCCTGAGAGGAGATTGCACAAACCTTTCCAGGAGCCAAAGGCAGAGGAAAAAGCCAAAGGGTCTCAAAGCATTGATGGGTCCCACTGAGGTCCATCCCCAACACAGGCTCCTGATGGACTCCTTGAAGGAGAGAATTGGAGGCCAGGATTGCACAAAGCTCTCAGAGACTCAGTGTGGAAGGGAGAAAGGAAAGAACCTTAAAAAACTGAAGTCACAGCATTAATGAGCCCCACTGAGTGTTGTTACTGACAGAGAATCTCAAGGGACTCCTTAGAGCAGAGAATTGGAGGCCAGGATTGCACAAAGCTCTCAGAGACTCCAAGGCAAAAGCAAAACCCAAAGGCCTTGGAAAAACCTGCAGTCCCTGGGAGCATTAAGGAGCCCCCAGGGCTATTCCTGACCAAGGCTCCCCAGGGACTCCTTCCAGCAGATCCCTGAGGCCACTGGGATGTGGGGGCGATGCTGAGGGCAGGACAAGGGGGTGACAGTGGCCAGCCTTGCTGGGGCTGTGCCAGGAGGCCCCAGGGCCTCAGGACAAGGTGTCTCCTCCCAGCCCTTGGTGGCACAGACCCTGCTGTGCCCCAGGGCACCAAGACTTGGCTTCTCTTTGTCCTCACCTGTCATCACTGCCTCCAATTTCCTGCTCTAACTGGAACCTGGGGACACTTTCTCAGTTGTGTCCTTCAGTGGGACCCATTAAAAGTTCAAGAAACTTTGGAGTTTGATTGTGACTTTGAATCCTTGAGAGGTTTCCTGACAAACCATGGCTCTGCCTTGATTTCCCTCTGCTCTGGTGCAGTTCATCAGGAAGGTTTCCTGCTACAGTTATGGAGAAATATTTCAAAGAGTTTCTCAGAAATACCCATTCCTATTTTAAAGGGTGTATTTTATTACTGAGTTTCCCCACTGAAAACAGACACATTCCTCAAGTGTGTGCCGAGCCCAAGGTGCCACCAAAGCCACTGCAGCCCTGGCCTGGGCCAGCTGTGAGGGTGGATCCTCATCCCAAGCTGCCCTGGGCCATGGCAAGGGGCTGTGGCCATGGACACTGCACTGACCCCACTGCTGGGTTTGGCTGCCATGGACACCGTGAGGAGTTCAAGGTTCCTTGGGAACACTGGGGAGGACTGGGACAGACTGGGGGACACTGGGACTGGTGTGGGAGACAGTGGGACATACTGGGAGTGATACTGGGGGATACTGGGACAAACTGGGGACACTGGGAACACTATGGAGAAGACTGGGGGACACTGGGGCATAGTGTGGATGACACTGGGGGGAACTGGAAGGGACTGGGAATTACCTCAGGTGTATTGAGAGGGACTGGAGGGGCTGTGGGTGTGTACTGGGCTTTACTGGGAATGAACTGGGAAGTAACTGGGAGGGACTGGAAGACTTGAATTGACTGTTCCCGCCTCCGCAGGCCTCCCATTGGCCGAGGCTCCCGCCCGTCAGAGCCCGGAGCCAATCAGCTCCTGGGATCGGGGCCTCAGGGGCAGTGCCTCGATCCAGCGCCATTTCTTTGCCTACAACTCCCGTCATGCCCCGCGACAAGATAGAGCCCCATTGGAGCCGGGACTACAACTCCCGTCATGCCCCGCGCCCCACAGATTTCCCCCGGTATCCGCCCCCATTTGCCCCATAAGTGTCCCCCAGACCCTCCAGGATCCCTCAGTGCCCCCTCAGTGCCCACTCGGGACCCCCCAAAAGCGTCCCCGGACCCCCAGGTGCTCCCAACCCCACAGATGCCCGTTACAGCCACTCCTGAGACTTCATCTCCTCTCATCCCCCGCGGCCCCAGAGCCCCTCATAACACAGTTCCGCGCCTTAAACTCCTGTCACGCCCCGCGCACTGAAGAGCCCAGTTAGAGCTGCCCAAGCTCCCCCCAGGAGCTCCCAGACCGTGTTCGTTCCCCCTGAGGACCTGAAGTCGCGGCTCGGACGCAGAAGTGTCCCCCAAGGGCCTTCCCGGACTCCCAAACGCCCCTTTCGAGCCGCTTTCGGGACTACAGTTCCCATCATGCTCCGCGGCGCCCGTACAGCTCAGTTACAGCTGGGACTCCATCTCCCGTCATGCCCCGCGGCACACAGAGCGCCATTGTAGCAGCGCTTCCAACTCCCGTGATGCTCCGCGGCGCCGTTGACCCGTATTCTACCCGCGCCTACAACTCCCATGATGCCCCGCGGCGCAGAGAGCCCCGTCAGAGCCCCCAAGGGCCCGCCCGGACCCCGCAGGGCCCCAAATTCCCCTCCCTGACCTCCAAGGGCCCCCCTGGACCCTCAAGGGCCGCTCCCAACCCCAGACTTTCCCTCAGAATCCCTGAGTGCCCCCCAGTGCCCACTCGGCCCCAGAAGTGTCCTCCAGACCCTCAAGGAACCTCTAAATTCCCTCCCCTGACCCAAAACTGCCCCAAATGTGTCCCAGAAATGTCTCCATGCACCCCGAAGTGCCCCCGTTTAGCTCTTCTGAGAATAAGATTATTTTAAAAGACGGCAATAAGAATAAGATAGGACTAAGTAGCATAAAGAGGGAGAAATCAATAACCAATAGAGGTGAATGAATTAATAAAGGGAATTGCATTACTTGGACCCAATGAACATTAAACTATTTTGTTGCAGAAAATGTATAGATTTTTTGTTAGATATAAACATTGAGTAATAAGCTATATAATATTATAACTAATAAATAAAACTAACAAATGTAATAATTAAATATTAAAAATAAAGAATTAATTGCATTACTAATTATGATGAAAAAATACATAAATGTTCTTGGGTATTTTGTGCTGTCAGTGCCAGGTGGGCGATGTCAGACATGGTGAGGTTGGGGCTGAGGAGCAGCTTGTCCAAACAGGGTCAGCCTGCAAGGGGCTCATTCTTCTCTGTGCCCACACCTCCTAAGGACACATTCAGCATCAACATCGCTTGGGGAATGCTTGAATCACCTCTTCCCGGAACTTAAAGGAAAAAAATACTGCCTTGATTAAAAACCAAAAATGTCATGAGGTTTACTTTGAAATCTCCCTCCTTAACAGAACTCCAAACTGACTCCCATCAGCTGCACAAGCCCTGGAGACTTGAAGACAACTGAAGAAGACAAGGAGCTCCTGAGGCCTTTCTAGATTTTGGGGCTGAGTCCAGGAGCCTCAGGCACTGAGAGAAGGATGAAGAAGCTGCTCAAGGAGGCAGAAGCAAAACTCCAAGTGCCCTGGAGCATCAATAGGCCCCAGTGAGGGCAGGGAGTGGCAAAGGCTGCGCAGGGACTGGTGAGAGCAGATCCTTGAGGCCAGGATTGCAGGGAGCCAAAGGCTGTGAGCAGGGAAGGGCAATGCTGAGAAAGGCCTGGCTTGGCTGGAGGACGCAGAAAGGCCAAGGCCTGAGGCCAGGCCTGGCACAGCAGGGCCTGTCCCTCCCGGGTGCCTCGGGGCTGTTTGTGGGGCAGGGGGATGGGAGGGGCAGCCAGGACAAATGGCATCAACCTGGGTGACACTGCAGATCCTCCTGGAACCAAGGGCCAGTGGGACACAGCAGGGCCTCATGGAAACAAGAGGCCATTGTGAGCCTGCAGGGCTGGAACAGCCCAGAACACTCCAATGCTGGGGGAACCAAAGGTTCCTTTACTGGAGTTTGGTGCACAGGAGAAACACCAACCACGTATTCTCAAGAGGTCAAAATGACACAGATTTTTATCGGCAAAATATAGAAAATCAAGGAACTTAGGTAAAGCATTAAATACAATATCCAGTTCAACATTAAACACTTTTCATAGCAATAACTTCATTAACTTAGCTCATTTAACCTGGAAACCTTTAACCCTTAAGATGTCTCATATCCCAAAAATGTTCCAGGTAAAGACGATTAGAAAGAGAGGAAAGAGAGAGAAAGACAGAAAGACAGAAGAGCTATAGAAAGACACACACACAGCTACCAACTGCTCGGGTTTCAGCGTGGGTGAGACACAAACCCCAGGAGAAGGCAGGGACCAGACCATGGGCTGACCTCGTGCTCCATCTTTGAAGCCCCTGGGCTTTTGTGGGGCTCCCCCCAGGTGGGACTTGTGATTGCTGGGGCAGTCAGAGCCTGGGTTAGCACTGCCCTGGTGTGACTGATTGACAGCTCATCCCAAGGTGTCTCGGGACATTGATCTCATCCAGCCTCTGACAGCGACCATGGTGACACTGCGGAACCTCATGGAACCATGGTCAGGTGTGACAATGCGGATCCAAGGACACCATGGTGACACCGTGGAACCTCATGGAACCAAGGGGACATTGTGACACTGAGGAGTCCCTTGAGACTGATAGGGAAGATGTCTTTAGAGACAATTCCATGGGTGAAGGTGTGGGTGTTAACATCTTTGAAATGGGTCTTAATTTCTCTGTTAACTTCAAGTAGCAGGTTTCTTACAGAGCCCAGACAGCCTGACTCCTGAAACAGACAAGTGGGTCTGCACAAGCCTGAGTTTATGAACTTTGGGGTAAAATGACAGGTTCAAGGAGGATATGGGGTAGTCAATTCAGGAAGGCTGTACCTTCCTAGTGCCTCAGCCAATGGGGAAAAGAAGAGGGCAACGTGCCTCCCTCACCTGGCCATGCTCTCCCTGTTTATGAGCCCTGGCTTTTGTGCCTACCTGAAGCCCCCCTCCATCTCCTCTCCATCCCTGGACCTGGCAGTGTCAGTTCTGTACTCAGTGGTGCCTCCAGCACTGAACCCCCTCATCTACAGCCTGAGGAACCAGGAGCTCAAGGCTGCAGTGTGGAGACTGGATAATTTCAGAAACATTAAACTACTGGCCACTTTCTGCAAAACTCTTGTAATTAAAGTCATCTTTGATAGCTCCTGTTGGGTTTGGTCGCTTGTTTGTTCTTCTCTTTCCTTTCTTTCAGTTTTTCAATATTGTCCACAGAGAAAGGCCATTGTTTCTGCCATTTCTCATTTTGTTTCTCTCCACCTTCGCTGTGGCCCCAGACTGTGTCAGTGAGGAGCTCTGCTCTCAGTCGCTGTAAACAAACTGTAGGATCGCCCAGCAAAGCTTTCACTGGAGATTCCGCTTTTGTTCCATCCTCTGGGGCTGCAGCAGCAATGTCTGTGTGCAGAGCTGGGGGCAGATCAGGGCTGGCACAGCAGCTCTGCTCCTGCTGGCCACACCATTCCTGATCCAGGCCAGCTGCCATTGGCCTTCTTGGCCACGTGGGCACACTGCTGGCTCATGTCCAGCCTGCTGTCCATCAGTGTCCCCAGGTCCCTTTCTGCCTGGCCACTGTCCAGCCACTCTGTCCCCAGCCTGTAGCACTGCAGGGGTTGTTGTGGCCAAAGTGCAGGACCTGGCACTTGGTCTTGTTAAACCTCACCTTGTTGGATTTGGGCCCTGGATCCAGCCTGTCCAGGTCCCTCTGCAGATCCACACTCACACCCAGCTTGGTGTCACCATGGTTCCATGAGGCCCTAGAGTGTCACAATGGTCTCCATGATTCCAGGAGCCTCTGCGGTGTCACAATGGCCCCTTGGCTCTCTGGGCCCCACAGTGTCACCATGTGCCTTGGTTCTTTTAGGCCCACAGTGTCACAATGTCCCTTCATTCCTTCAGCCCCACAGTGTCACAGTGGCCTCTCAGTCCCATGGATCACCATGGTGTCAAATTGTTTCCTTCATTCCATGAGGTCCCGCAGTGTAACTCTGGCCCCTTAGTTCCATGTGGTCCCTGCAGTGTCACAGTGGCCCCTTGGTTCCATGAAGCCCCAGAGTGCCTGTTCTGCCAGGTGATGGGGGCAATTTAAAGGACACAGACACCAGTGGAAAGAATGTTCTTATTTTACTATGAATACAAAGGCAACACAAAAGTGAAATTATGCATTCAATAAAACTGTGCTTGGCTTTAGCAACAAGCAAAAGTAAGCAAGGAAATGCACCTAATCATTACTATAGGAGAGAAAGGATAGTGATAGATACATCATTGATACATCAGTGATTGAGAAAGATACATCACCAATTGCCTCAATACTTTACCATCATCCAGAGTCCGCAGTCCCTGGGGAGCCCCATTTCACAGAGAGGACCTGGAGAACCCTTCCCAGCAATTGGGAAAATCCTACATGGTGCATCCACCTGTAGGTGAGGTCTCCAAATTCACCCCAAATGTGGGTCCAGCTTTTATAGGCCCAAATCAGCAAGTCAAAGCGACTTGATTATATTTTTGGCACAGAAACTCCTGCATCTGATGGCACATGTCCTGACCAGCCAGGGCCAGGGCTTGGCCAGGGCCCAGACCTCAGCTGGGAAGATTTCCCCTAAAATACCCTACAACAAACCTCTACTCATGTGAGTTGGGAAAGTTTCCTAAAATGACACATTTCTGACAGATAGCTACACAAGATTATACAGAGCTAGCATAAACATCTTTGTCATCTATTTTGAGCTAAATAACACTGATGGTGTTCACACAGTGCCCAGGATTCATCTTGTAAGTCAGCTCTGGCTGAGGCTGCTGCTCAGGCCTTAGCACATATCCCTGCCTGTTCCCAGGATCTCTGTTGCAGATAGAATCTGATGGTGCAATTCTCACCTTTAACTCCTCTTTTAATGCAGATAGATCTGCCCAGCTGTGTCAAGCAGGTGTTGCTCTTTGTTTATGCAAAGGCTTTGTGTTCCTCATGGAACCAAGGAGACCATTGTGACACAGTGAGGCTGCATGGAACCAATGGTGCATTGTGACACTGTGGAACATCACGGAACAGAGGATCCATTGGGACATAGCAGGGCCTTGTGGAACCAAGGAGCCTTTGTGACACTCCAGATCCTCATGGAACCAAGGGTGCATTGAGGCACAGCAAGGCCTTGTTATAACCAAAGAAACCCCTGCTAAAAGCAGGGTAACTCAGAGAACCAAGGAGTCCATTGTTACAGTATAAAACCTATGGATCCAAGGGGCCGTTGTGACACATTGGGGCCTCATGAAACCAATTGTCCATTGTGACAATGCAGATCCAAGGAGACCATGGTGGTGCTACAGAACCTCATGGATCCAAGGGGCCATTGTGACACTGAAGAACTCCATGGAACCCAGGGGCCATTGTGACATAGTGGGGCCTCATTGGAACAAAGGACCCACTTTTGACATTACGGAAGCTCATGGAACCCAGGGTCCATTATGACACTGCAGAAACAAGGAGAACGTTTTTGACACTATGGAAGCCCATGGGACCAAGGGGACGTTGTGACACTCCAGGGCCTCATTGAACCAGGGAGATCATTGTGACACTACAGAACCTCATGGCACTGAGGGTTTACTGTGATACAGTGGGGTCCCATGGAACTAATTCTCGATTGTGACAAAGTGGATCCAAGGAGTTCATGGTGACACTACAGAACCTCTGGGATCCAAGGGGCCACTGTGACAGTGCAAGGCCACATTGAACCAAGTAGACCATGGTGACGCTACAGAAGCTCATGGAACCAAGGGGCCATTGTGACACAGGGGGTCCACATGAAACCAGGGGGCCATTGTGACACTGCAGGGCCTCATGGGAACAAAGGACATTGTTGAGAGTATGGAAGCTCATGGAAACTATGGGGTGTTGTGACACTGCAGAGCCTCGTAGACCCAAGGAGACCCAAGGAGACCACTGTGACACTGAGGAACGTTACAGAACCAAGGGGCCTTTTTGACCCTATGAAACGAAGGAGACCATTATTGATGGTACAGAAGGTCATGGAACCCAGGGGCCATTGTGACACTGTGAGACTGCTTGTAACCAATTGTCCATTGCAATACTGCAGACCCAAGAGACGATGGTGACACTATGGAAGTTCATGGAACGAAGGGGCTGTTGTGACACACCAAGGCCTCGTGGAACCAAGGACACACTTTTGATAGTATGAAACCTCATGGAACCAAGGATCCTCTGGGGCAATGCAGAACCTTGGGGCACTAAGGGCCATTGTGACACTACAGAGCCACCATGGAATCATGGAGACCATTGTGGCACTTCAGGGCCTCATGGAACTGTGGTGACACCAAGTTGGATGTGAGTGAGGATCTGCTGGAGGGTAGGAGGGCTCTGCAGAGGGTCCTGCACAGGCTGGATCCAGGGCCCAAATCCAACAAGGGGAGGTTTAACAAGACCAAGTGCCAAGTCCTGCACTTTGGCCACAACAACCCCTGCAGTGCTACAGGCTGGGGACAGAGTGGCTGGACAGTGGCCAGGCAGACAGGGACCTGGGGGCACTGATGGACAGCAGGCTGGACATGAGCCAGCAGTGTGCCCACGTGGCCAAGAAGGCCAATGGCAGCTGGCCTGGATCAGGAATGGTGTGGCCAGCAGGAGCAGAGCTGCTGTGCCAGCCCTGATCTGTCCCCAGCTCTGCACACAGACATTGCTGCTGCAACTCCAGAGAAGGGAACAAAAGGGGAATCTCCAGTGAAAACTTTGCAGGGAGATCCTACTGTTTGTTTACATCCACCGAAAGCAGAGCTCCTCACTGACACAGTCTGGGGCAACAGCGAAGGTGGAGAGAAACAAAATGAGAAATGGCACAAACAATGGCCTTTCTCTGTGGACAATATTAAAAAACTGAAAGAAAGGAAAGAGAAGAACAAACAAGCGACCAAACCCAACAGGAGCTATCAAAGATGACTTTAATTACAAGAGTTTTGCAGAAAGTGGCCAGTAGTTTAATGTTTCTGAAATTTTCCAGTCTCCACACTGCAGCCTTGAGCTCCTGGTTCCTCAGGCTGTAGATGAGGGGGTTCAGCGCTGGAGGCACCACCGAGTACAGAACTGACAGTGCCAGATCCAGGGATGGGGAGGAGACGGAGGGGGGCTTCAGGTAGGCACAAAAGCCAGTGCTGATAAACAGGGAGAGCATGGCCAGGTGAGGGAGGCACGTTGCCCTCTTCTTTTCCCCATTGGCTGAGGTTCTAGGAAGGTACAGCCTTCCTGAACTGCCTACCCCATATCCCCCCTTGAACCTGTCATTTTACCCCAAAGTTCATAAACTCAGGCTTATGCAGACCCACTTGTCTGTTTCAGGAGTCAGGCTGTCTGGGCTCTGTAAGAAACCTGCTACTTGAAGTTAATAGAGAAATTAAGAGCCATTTCAAAGATGTTAACACCCACACCTTCACCCATGGAATTTTCTCTAAAGACATCTTCCCTATCAATCACAAGGGACTCCTCAGTGTCACAATGTCCCCTTGGTTCCAGGAGTTTCCGTGGTGTCCCCACGGTGTCCTTGGATCCGCATTGTCACACCTGACCCATGGTTCCATGAGGTTCCGCAGTGTCACCATGGTCACTGTCAGAGGCTGGATGAGATCAATGTCCCGAGACACCTTGGGATGAGCTGTCAGTCAGTCACACCAGGGCAGTGCTAACCCAGGCTCTGACTGCCCCAGCAATCACAAGTCCCACCTGGGGGGAGCCCCACAAAGGCCCAGGGGCTTCAAAGATGGAGCACGAGGTCAGCCCATGGTCTGGTCCCTGCCTTCTCCTGGGGTTTGTGTCTCACCCACGCTGGAACCCAAGCAGTTGGTAGCTGTGTGTTTGTCTTTCCAGACATGGTCTGTCCTTCTGTCTCTCAGTCTCTCTTTCCTCTCCTATTTACCTGGAACATTTTTGGGTAATGTAACAACTTAAGATTTTAACAGTTTTTAGGTAAATGAGTTAATTGAATGCAGTTTCTGCTATGGTAATAGTTTTATGTTGAACTAGATGCTGTATTAAATCCTTTGCCTTAGTTCCTTGATTTTCTGTATTTTGCCAATAAAATTCTATGTAATTTTGACCTCTTGAGAATATCTGGTTGGTGTTTCTCCTGTGCACCAAACTCCAGTAAAGGAACCTTTGGTTCCCCCAGCATTGGAGTGTTCTGGGCTGTTGCAGCCCTGCAGGCTCACAATGGCCTCTTGTTTCCATGAGGCCCTGCTGTGTCCCACTGGCCCTTGGTTCCAGGAGGATCTGCAGTGTCACCCAGGTTGATGCCATTTGTCCTTGCTGCCCCTCCCATCCCCCTGCCCCACAAACAGCCCCGAGGCACCCGGGAGGGACAGGCCCTGCTGTGCCAGGCCTGGCCTCAGGCCTTGGCCTTTCTGCTTCCTCCAGCCAAGCCAGGCCTTTCTCAGCATTGCACTTCCCTGCTCACAGCCTTTGGCTCCCTGCAATCCTGGCCTCAAGGATCTGCTCTCACCACTCCCTGCGCAGCCTTTGCCACTCCCTGCCCTCACTGGGGCCCATTGATGCTGCAAGGCACTTGGAGTTTTGCTTCTGACTCCTTGAGCAGCTTCTTCATCCTTCTCTCAGTGCCTGAGGCTCCTGCACTCAGCCCCAAATCCACCGTGGGGCTGATAGAAATCCAGAAAGGCCTCAGGAGCTCCTTGTCTTCCTTCAATTGTCTTCAAGTGTCCAGGGCATGTGCAGCTGATTGGAGACAGTGTGGGGTTCTCTTAAGCAGGAAGATTTCAAAGTAAACCTCATTACTTTTGTTTTTAATCAAGAACTTGTATTTTTAATTACAGAGAAGAGGTGACAGAAGCATTCCCCAAGTGCTCTTGATGCTGAATGTCTCCTTAGGAGGTGTGGGCACAGAGAAGAATGAGCCCCTTGCAGGCTGACCCTGTTTGGACAAGCTGCTCCTCAGCCCCAACCTCACCATGTCTGACATCGCCCACCTGGCACTGACATCCCTGTCCCCTGCATCACAACCTTGTCCCCTGAGCTCTGCAGCTGCGTGTCCCAGCCCATTGCACCATGTCCCACCTGCTCTCCTCAGGGCTCTGCCTGCACACAGGCCCAGGAGAAGTTTTCCTCTTGGTGAGGAAAGAATGGAAAAGCCTGAGCAGGTTTCCTAAACAACAAACCCCACTCAGGAAGCACATGCTCAGTCCAGGCTGCCTGGAATGATGTCACCTTTCTCCAAGGGACAGTGTGAGCAGAAATGATCTCTGTCAGCAGAATTCTCTGAGTCTTCCAGCTGAATTCTCTGTCCTTGTCCTTTGCCTGGGTCTCTGTTGCAGATGGAAGCTGCTGGTGCCATTCTCAGCTTTAAGCCCTCTTTTGATGCAGACAGATGTTCCCAGGTGTGTTCAGCAGGTGTTGCTCAATGTTTATGCAGAGCTTTTGTCTCCTGATGGAACCAAAAAGCCCCTGTGACATATTGGGGCTGGATGGTACCAAGGAGACCATTGTGACACTGGGGACCCAAGGAGACCCTGGTGACACCATGGAAACTCATGGAACCATGGGCACTGTGACACAGCAGGGCCTCATGGAACCAAGGAGTGAATTGTGACTCTGCCAAACCTCATGGAACCAAGGGGCCCTTGTGACACTGAAGAACTTGACAGAACCAAGAGTCTGTTGTGACACAGGGGGCACTCATGAAACCATGGAGAGCATTTTGTCACTTTGAGGCCTGATGGCACCAAAGGGCCATGGTGGCACTGCAGAGCCTTGTGGAACCAAGGTAACCATAGTGGGGCTCCATGGAACCACCTCCATGGGGCCATGGTGACACTGTGGAGCCTCATTGAACCAATCAACCTCCATGTGACACTGCAGGGCCTTGTGGAATCATGGAGACCATGGTGACACTACAAGGCCTCATGGAATCAAGGGGCCATTGTGACACTGTAGGGCCTTGTGGGACCAAGGGGCAGTTGTGGTACCGTGGGAATTGTGGCAGCTGTGGCACCATGGAACCAAGGAGAGCATTGTGACACTACAGGACCCCATGGAACTGAGGATTCATGTAACAGTGTGGGACACATGGAACAGAGGGGCCATTGTGACACTGCGGAACCAAAAGAGCCCAATGTGACACTGAGGGCCCCCATGGAACCAAAGGTCCATTCTGACATTGTAGGGCCTCATGGAGTCCTGGAGACCACTGGGAAACTTCCAGGCCTTGTTGAATCAAGGGGCCCTGCAGGGACTCATGGAACCAATGAGACCCCATAGAACCAAGGGTCCATTGTGACCCTGTGGTACCAAGGTGTTGGGGGCTGGCCCAGGCCAGATGCCAGGCACCCACGAGAGCCACTCACTCACTCACTGCCCTCTGCAGCTGGACAGAGGAGAGAAAATTTAACAAAGGGTTCCTGGGTTGAGATAAGGACTGGGAGAGATCACTCAGCAAATCCTGTCATGGGCAAAACAGGCTCAGCTTAGAGGTAGGAAATGCATTTCTTGCTAACAAACTCAGAGCAGGATAAGAAGCCCTTAAAAATGCCTTTCCCCCACCTGTCTCTCCTTTCAGCTCTACCTCCTACCCTGGCAGTGCAGGGAGACAGGGAATGGGGGTTATGGTCAGTTCATCACCTGTGGCTTCTGCCCCTGCTCCAGCCTGTGCAGATCCCTCTGCAGAGCTTCCTGCCCTCTAGCACAGCCACACTCCCACCCAGCTTGGGCTCACCTGGAAACTGACTGAGGGTGCCTTCAATGGCCTCATCCAGATGAGCAATAAAGAGATTGAACTGAGCTGGCCCCAATCCTGAGCCCTGGGGATAGCCCTGGATGTGACTCCATTCCCCAGCACTCCCTGGGCCTGGCCACGCAGGCAGATTTTGACCCAGGGAACAGATGCTGCAGAGGCTGTTGGATCAAGTTCTTGTGAGCCCAGAATATTGGGATTAGTGCAGCTGTAGCTCTGCACAAGAGAGCTCTTCAGCCACTTTCTCTCTTTTCCTCCCTCTGGGCATGGAGGGAGCTCGTGACTCCAGCGTGTGACTCGTGTGTGCAAAGAGCAATTCTGGACAGAATTGGGGCAGGGAGGGTTTGGGGGGATCTTGGGATCTGTGCTGGGCACAGAACGTGTTTTCCATTGGTGTGGGACTGTCTGCTGTGGAAAGTGGATTTAATATCCAGCAGAGGAATGACTTTTGCTTTTTATGGAGCTGTGCCTTGCCTTGGTTTTGTTTGCTGACAAGAAATGAACATCCCTGTGTGTCTCGGGCAGCTCCTTCTGCAAGGAAAGCAGGTGGGAGTTGGTGCCAAGGAGCTGAAAGCTGCAGGCACAGCCTGGAGTGGAGGAAGCTCAGATTTGCACAAGGCTGCTCTGAGTGCCAGGGCTTGGATGAGGGAAATGGTGGGGAGGGGGTAGGGACAAAGTGTGATTGATTGTCAGCCATGAAGGGTCTTGATTTTCGTAACTTTTCAAGCTGCATCAGGTTCAGCATCAATATCAAAAGGAGATTGGTGATATCAATCTATAAACAGGAAAAGAAAACTAAAGAGGACAAAACAATTCTCTCTGCATTGTTTTCAATATTGTATATCTACTCTGAATATACATCTGAAATCTGTCTAATTAACCACAGATGAATTGAAGACTTAGATTATTCCCATGGGCTTGTCTTGTTAGGCTGTTTTGAACAAATGTTATAATCCTTTGTCAATGAATTTCTCAACTGATGAGCTCAAGAAACCACAAGGCTCTCGAACAGTAAAATTCATCATCCCCCAAGTTGCTGAGGATCCATCCAGGAATGAACAGAAATGGGCAGAGTGCTCTGGCTGCCCCAGTTTTGGGACAGCTCCTGGGCCAGAGACACACAAGGAATTGCTGAGCATGGCCTGTGCTGGGCAGGGCTGGCTGTGGCAAAGGCAGAGCTCAGCTGGCCTTGGTTGCTGCAGGGAAAGTCAAGAGGCCAAAGAGCCTCCATGGCTGTGCTGGAGAGCAAGGCTGGAGGAGGGAAATGCAGGGCTGCTGTGGGATGGGGAGGGGGATTGAATTCCAGCAGACTCTGATGTGGGGCTGAGGGACTCAAGGGCTTCTTGGCCTGAGCCTTTCCTGGAAAGGTCTCTCAGTCCTCTGAACTCAGGAAGGGCTTCAAGGAGGAGGAGAGCTCAGCTTGGCAGGAACCTGATGGAATCCCATTGTGACAAATGCCAGTGCCTGCCCCTGCAGGGGACTCCCCCTGGCCATGGCCCAGGCTGGAGCTGCCTGGCTGGGAGCAGCCCTGGCAGAAAACTCTTGGTGGGCAGGAGCTGGGCAGGAGGCAGCCGAGTGCCCTGGCAGTGAGGGAGGCCAGGAGCAGCCCGGGCTGTGTGACCAGGACATCAAGGACATGGATTATCCAGGTCACTGGGGCCTGGTTTGGGTTCTCCAGGGCAGGAAAGATGTCTGGCAGCTGGAGCAGGGTTAGGGAAGGGCCTCCAAGGTGGGGCTGGAGCCCTTTGGCTGTGAGGAGAGGCTGAGGGAGCTGGGCTTGTCCAGCCCAGAGCAGGGGAGGCTGAGGGGCTGATATCAATCTACATATAAACAGGAAAACAAAACTAAACAGGGCAAAAATCATCCCTGCATTTTTTACAATATAGTATATTCACTTTGAATACACTTCTGAAATCTGTCTAATTAGCCCCAAAAGAATTGAAGACTTAAAATTATTCCCAGGAGTTTGTCTTATTAGAGTGATTTGTAATATTAATGAGGCTTTGGCACTAAATTCCTGAACTGAAGAGCTGAAGACTGAACAAGCCTCTGGAGAAGTCAAATTCATCAGGAGCCTCCAGGTTGCTGAGGATCCATCCTCAGCAGAGCAGGAATGAACAGATTCCAGGGGTTTCCAGGCTGCTAAAGAGCTCTGAGCTCACGTGCAGTCACAGGGGCTCCACGGTGACATCTCAGTTGTCTCCAGCCTGCTCAGAAGCAGAGAGGTCACAGACACACCCAGGGGCTCCACGGTGACACCCCAAGGGTCTCTGGGCTGCTGAAGAGCCGTGAGGTCACATACAGTCCCAGGGTCCCACAGTGACAACAGAGGGGTCTCTGGGCTGCCAAGGAGCCAGTTTGTCACAGGCAGTGACAGGAGTGCAGTGGTGACATCCCTGTGCTCCTAAGGAACAGTGAGGTCACAGACACTCCCAGGGGCTCCATGGGGACATCCCAGGAGTCCCCAGGCTGCCAAAGAGCTGGGATGTCACAGACACTCACAGGGCTCCATGGGGACATCCCAGGAGTCCCCAGGCTGCCAAAGAGCTGGGACGTCACAGACACTCCCAGGGCTCCATGGGGACATCCCAGGAGTCCCCAGGCTGCCAAAGAGCTGGGATGTCACAGACACTCACAGGGGTTCCTCTCATGGGCACAGTGGGAGCTTCAGGCAAAGTTGATCACAGAAGCTCCTGTTGGGTCACGAGGGGCAGAAAGGACCTCCAACACCCCAATTACACCCCCAAGGTCCCCCAAACCAGCACCCCCAGGCTTTCTAAACTCCTGTGAGAGGAGCCTTGGAGCAGCTGGATCCATTCCCAGCCCCAGACTTTGTCAAGGGTTTCTGTGTAAAGGATTAGACCAGTGGAATTGAACCTTTGTACAACTTTGTCCCACAACATGAAGGATGGCAAAACAAAAGTATTTTTTATAAATATAGGTATGACAGATTATGACATGATTAGACAAAGATCATCATCAGAATTATTTACTGCACAGTATAGGAGCTGTAATCTATTTTTATATAGTGCTCTAAGAAGTAATTTTGAAGCAATTGTATTAAAGCAAAACCAGTTATTAAGTAGAGATGGGTGTCACTCCCCTAGGCCAATGACCATGGGCAAATCTCTTTGGCTCAGCCTCGAGCAGTGACCTTGAGGGGTGTCTCCACTCCAGGGAGGAATCTCCACACTCCCCTAAGAAGGGAAATGTCAGGAGATGTGGCTGATGGTCTGGACTGGCCAGCTGCCCACCAGGCTTTCAGACAGCAGCCTGATGGCGGCTACAAGCGAGTGTCCCTGACCACAGCAGGTTCACTGCTGTCGGGCTCTTACGTCCCTTGCCGCAGGCTGTGCCTCCCTTTAGGGTAGACACTGTATCCAAAGAGCCGGAGTATAGCGGGAGGGATCTTTCACCCAGGAATAACAGAGACACTGTAATGCAGGGTTGACAGCCCTCTGGGCATCCAGGTGAAAGACCTGGAGCTCAGCGTGCATCAGACTTTTATTGAGGGAAACATCCAATCACTGACGGGCTCAGGGGAAGAACCAGAGAGGGATCAGGGGACAGGAACCAACTGGGAAGGGAAGGGGGAGGAGAGGAGGAGACTGGCAAGGTGATAACACAATCAACTACTGAGTAACAGGGAACTTTCTGGAACCTAAAGATGACAGACAGGAGAGTGGCAGGTGGGGACAGGGTAGCCAGCCCCCGGGAAGCTCGGCCCATCTACAGGGCAAACCACTTAGGGCTCCACCCCAGGGAAGTCCCGAGCCCTGAGCTTCCTAGGGGGGGATAAGGGTTTTTGGGGGCTTGGACCACCACAACAAGGAGATGCTGCCATTAAAATTTGGGATGGGGCTTTTACAGCCTGAAGTGCTGCCCTGTCAGTCAGATGTGCCCAGGCTGTGCCAGCTCAGCAGCTCTGCAGAAGTTCTCAGTGGTGTCCCTTGGTTGTTCCTTTCTCCAGGGATTTTACCAGCTCTGCCACAGCTTCAGCTCCCTCTCAGGATGTTGAACTTTGGGATGGAGGAGTCAGGCTGGTTTCAGCATTATTCACCCCAAAAGCAGCAATGACCTCCCCTCTTCATTTCCCACTGGGGCTTTGCAAACAGGGCCTTGCTGAAGTTGTTTGAGCCCATTGCAGGCAGAGCCTCCTGCTCCAGCAGGAACTGCCTTTCCTGTGCCAGGACCAGGGCAGATCCCGCTGCAGGAAAAGCCCCAGGCCAGCCCCAGCCCAGGGAAGGCCTTGGGCACAAGTGCAGAGTGCCGTGGTGGGAGCCATGCCAGGGAGAGCTGAGACACCAAAGGCACCTTGGCAGCAGCAGCTGCTCCCAGGCCATGGCCAGAAGCCTCCCTTGGCAACCCGGCCTGGTGGCCACCCCTGCAGAGCTGCTGGCCCAGGGGGGGATTTCTGGCTGGGCTCTGCTCCAGCCCACAGAGTGACCTCAGCACTGACCCTGGCACAGCCGCTGTGCCTGGGCCCTGCAAAGCCTAAAGGTCACCTGTGCCACCCTGGTCCCCATCCCTGGGTCTGGCACTGTCAGTTCTGTACTCGGTGCTGCCTCCAGCCCTGAACCCCTCATCTACAGCCTGAGGAACCAGGAGCTCAAGGGTGCCCTGAGGAAAATGACCACTCTGTGCTTTTTAGAAACAATAAAGGGCCTGTTTGCTTCTGCATAGCATTCAGAATGTAACTCATTCCAGGCCCAGACTGCTTTGTGCATATGTGCTTTCTCTTGCTATATTTGGTGTATTCTGTTTTTCCTTTTTTTTTTAAATAATATTTTCCATACAGGAATGCCATTAGTCACAGTGGTGCTACATCCGTATCTACCATGCTTGTGTTAGGCAGAGACATTGAGGAGCCATGATCACTGCGCATTGTGGTAAAATCACATGTCCTGCTCTCCTCTGAGTGTCCAAGGGACTTCCTGGGCGGTTCTCTGTCTCTGCAGGGACAGCGCTGCAGCAATGGCTGCTCAGGCCAGCACAGACGTGTTCCCCTGGCCAAGGCTCTGTGGGCAGCTGGCATGTGGCAGGAGCAGAGCAGGAGCCCGTGGCTGTGCACAGGAGCCCTGGCAAGAGGCTGCCCTGGCCCTGGGCCAGCAGGAGCTGCCTGAGGAGCCGCGGGGCCAACTCTCTGCTGCTGTGCTGGGCAGCGGGGCTGGCCCTGGGGCTGCACCAGCTGCCCGAGCTGAGCATCTCCTGAGCATTGCAGACACACAGTGGCTGTCCCTGAGCTCCAGTGCCTCCAGTTCCTGCTGCAGGCCCACACAGCACTGGGCTGCTCTGCGCGGCTGCACATGGGACATGGATTTCAGTGCTGCGAGAGGCACAGAAGGAGCAGATCCAAGCAAGGCTGTGCCTGGGACAGGTTGGGGGCCACAGGAGCTTGAGCAGGGTGTGGGAAGAAGGCAGGAGTTGGGAATCCCACAGGAATTGGCCATTCCTCAGCCAAACACAGCTTTTTGTTTGAGGCAGCAGCGAGGGAGGACAGAGGGACATCAGGAAAGCTTTGGGAGCTCCCAGGGTGGTGTAAGAGTCTGGACGGAAATCCCTTGTCTGCCTCACGACCATCGACAGAAGCAGAGGCCGAAAACCCAGAGACCCTAAGAGGGGAAAAGGACTTTTGCACAATAAAGTCCAGCCGGATCTTGGTGGGATGCCTGCCAGGTGCCCAGGTGTACTGCAGAGCTGTGCTGCTGAGCTGTGCTGCAGAGGTGTGTTGGAACACGCCCGTGGGAACCGCATCCGCCCGGCTACCGGGGCGAAAAGAACTGAAAGATATGTCCGGTACAGCTGCACCTGTACTCTAAAACAATGGGCCTTACTCCCCACCTGCTGGCCATTTGCCCCTGGCCTCTGGAGGGATTGCCTCATCTCTTGGTTACCTGCTCCCCGCTTTCAAAAAGACTATAAAGAGACTCTCAAAAGGTACCCCTACGAGATCTCCCTATGGACGAGACGAATCCATCGGATCCGGACAACGAGGACTTCGTCGTGCCGTGGTAGCTATGCCCCCCGTTCCTTTTCTCTCTCTCTTTCCTCTCTCTCTCTCTCCTCTATCGCATAAGCGTGTTGTTGGCACTCAATAAAGTGCTTCTGATTTTGGTTAAAGCAAAAAATACTTGTCCCTGTTTTCTTTTGCACTCTGAGATTCAAAGTAACGAACCATCACGACCCCCGCTCCAACGAGCGGATCGTGACACAGGGTCAGAGGGAGGTGGGGAAATGGGGCACTGGGGAAAGTCTGCAAGGGAAGCAGCACAGGCCCAGGCCAGGCTAGGAGAGCTGCAGTGGGGGTGAGCAAAGGCCTTGGAGGGGCTGGGAGCACCCCCTGCCAACAGCAATGAGATTTGTGTCCCCTGGCTGTGGCTGCTGTCCCTGGCACTGAGGCCCATGAGGAGACACCAGTTCCTGGCAGCCCCAGGGCTTGTGGCCTCCTCCCCCAGCCCCCAGAGCTTTGCAGGGCTCCTGCTGCTCTCCTGCCCTCACCATCCCACAGCCCACATCCCCCTGCTCCGGGACAGCCACCAGCATCCTGGGAGGCCCCCGATGCCCATTCCCAGGGGATGGGCTCAGGGCTTGGCTGTGCTGCTGGCCAAGCCCAGGCAGGGCTTTCACAGCCCCATTCCAGAGTCCATTTCCCAGCTGGAGCCCGTGCTGCCTCTGAGTTCCTGCTTGCCCAGCCCCAGGGACGCTCTCCTTGTCTGCTCATTGCCCCCACGGTCTCTGGGCAGGGATGGCCTCAGTGGGGGCTGCTGACATCCTCAGACACTTGGAGGATGCTGCTGAATTTTCCCTCTCCAGAGGCTTGTTCAGCCTTCAGCTCTTCACTTCAGGAATTCAGTGCCTGAGGGCTCATTAACATTTCACAACACCTTAACAAGCCAAGCCTCTGGGAATCATTGAGGTCTTCTATTCTTTTGGGGTTAATTAGACAGATTCCATGAGTGTGTTCAAAGTGAATCTATTACAGTGAAAAAAGAATGAGAGAAGATCTTTTTCCCCTGATTCTTCTTTTCCCGTTTATAGATTGATATCAGCAATGTGGTAGACAGGGACAGGCGGACGGAAGATCTCGCGATGTGACGGAAAGCAAGGGCAGCATGGAACCCTCCCCCCTCCATTCCTGCATGATAACAGATCACCCAAAGTATGCAACCCCTCCGGACCCAGTAGTTTTCCACTCCTTACTAACCCTAGCTATCCCACCGTCCCCTTTCTGACGTAGTGAAGCCCCCTAGACTATTTAACCTCATGAGATAAGGTAATAAACGCCATTTGACCATCCACCATGTTGGTGTCTGTGAGTCCATGGCCCGAGTGGCCCGGGTGAGGCCGGGCTGCCGTGCTGTCGTTCTTGAACCAGGTCGCCTGCCTTCATAGCAAGAGGGCAACATAGTGGTGCCGAAACCCGGGAAGAAGAAGAGGAGCTCGGGCTACGGGATTCGCCTGGACAAGCGGCAGCGGCCGGGGCAGCGAAGCTGACTTCAGGCGGGGGAGACGTCCCCAAAAGGACCCGCGGTTACTATGGAAACCGTCGCAAAGGTCGTGAGTCTACTTTATAAGCAGTGGGGTATTAAGTGTAAGCTCAAGGATTTTTATATTGCTATTGCAAAACTCCTGGAGCTTGGGGCGATTGAGCGTCCAGCAGAAATATTACACCCAGAGGTGTGGGAGAAATGTACCAATGTTTTAGCAGAGCATACTAAATCCTTGGGCAGCGGAAAAAGTCTCAAAGCGTGGGGGAAAGTAGAAACGGCTTTACGCCAAGCGCTGGAACAACAGGAGACTTGGAAAGCTGCACGTGCATGTTTATTAGCTACTCCTAAGCTGGGGGTGGGAGCAATGACGCAGACAGACCCCGAAAGCGGTCTATCTGAGAGCGGGGGTTCGCGGGGACCGGGCGCGCTTCCCTCCTCCCTGGACCCGAATCCAAACGCCCCGGGGCCCCCAGAAAACCTCCCGACCCTCCCGCCGAGCCCGCCGGATCCAACCCCTGCCGCGGAAACTTCCCAAACGTCCGCGGTTTCCCCCTCCATCCCTCCGCCGCCGGTTAGCGATCCAACGCTGAAAGCACAGCAATCCGCGCGATCTTTTTGGGAGGGATTGGCAACCGAAGCCAGGGAAACCGAGAGGGCAGCTAGAGAAGGAGCGCGGGTGAACCCCCCTCCCCCGCCCTATGCAGTTCAAAATGGCGCGGGCGACCAAGGAGATGGGCGGGGCCAGGGTTTCATTGGCGGGAGCGAGCAGAACGAACAAAGATTGCGAGTGTTCGCTGCTGCGCATGCGTGGGAGGAGAGAGCTGCAAACGCGCGGGCACGGGAGAGCGGCAGAGAGCGCATGCCCAGTCAAGAGCCGTGCTCAATGCCATTATCAGTTAAAGGAGAGCCCTCCCCTTATGGGAAGCAGGGCAAGCCCAGGGGGCGGGACCGGCACCGCCCCCGGGGGGAGGAGCGGGGTCGGAGCCACCAGAAAAGGCACGGAATCCCGGAAGTGCTCTGGCAGTCGACTTCCGGCTCTGAGTCCGACAACAGCTCCGCTAGCTCTGCTGAGTTATCGGAAACTGACTGGGACACAGAGTCGGAAGAAGCAGAGCTATCACAATTTGAAACGAAAACGAATAAAGTTTTAAATTACGCCGGAAAGCAATCACAATACAAATTCACCGACTGGGGAAAGATAAAAATAGCTTGTGCAGAATGGGTGCCCTCAGCCGCAATCCATGCTTTCCCGGTGAGAACCACCGGGCAAAACGGAAACCAACAACAAGTATATGACCCAATAAACCCCAAAGATATACAAACGATTGTCAAAGCAATCTCAGAAAAGGGGATGGATTCCGTCATCGTTTCCACTCTCATAGACGGCCTTTTTAGCAATGAGAACCTGCTCCCCTTTGATATCAGACAAATAGGTCGCATGATTTTTGATGGGGCAGGAATGATTGTTTTTAAACAGGAATGGACAGACAATTGTGCGAGCCTATTAGCCCAGTCCTCTGGGGCGGGGCAACCACTGCATGGCTCGAGTTTATCTAGGCTGACAGGGAAACATGATGAGATGATTACACCTCAGCAGCAAGCTGCACAATTGCGAGCTGAGGAAGTCAGGGCCACAACCCGAGCTGCCAGAGAAGCCATTCGTGCTGCATCGCGCGTGATAGCTAAGCCTTCACCATGGTCCGCCATAAAGCAAACAGAAAGTGAAAGCTTCACAAAGTTTGTGGACTGCCTACAGGCAGCAGTAGACGCCTCTACCCTGCCTGCGACGGCAAAAGGGCCCGTTCTAGCAGACTGCTTGCGGCAACAAAGTAACACTGTTACCAAAGAAATCTTGCGCTCCGTCCCAATAGGAGCCAGCCTGGCTGATATGATCAAACATGTAGTTAGGGAAGAACAGCTAACCCCTTTTCAGGCTGCCGTACGTGATCTAACTAGTGCAATGACGTGCTTCAAATGTGGACAGGCAGGCCACATCACAACAGGCTGTCCCCACAAATCCCAGCCTCCCCCGGCGGGGCCTCCATCTCAAGCGCGCATGAGAGGGCCCTGTTGGAGCTGCGGGAAGAAGGGACACCTCGCTAAGGAATGCAGATCCCGACCCCGGGGAAACGGGAGGGGGAGGGGGCGTGCGGGCCGCACCCAGCCTCCTCCCGCTGCGAATGCAAGGTGGCCCATCTATGCCAACCCCCAGTGGGGTGGGGGACCCTCATTCCCTATGCCCCCGCAGGAGACAGCCAGTCTTGCACCCACACAAACGGTGCAAATGCAGGGGTTCACAGCACCGCCAGCAGCACCATTGCACCCACTACAGCCACAAGCCGCACTTGTGCCACAGGGTCAGCAGGGGGCGCCCCAGAGCGGAACCCCTGGGTGGCCCTGGCCATGAAAGTAGGGAAAGAGCCCCTGATAGTGTGGGGAACATGCCGCCTCTATGGCAGTCAGGATCCCCACGTCATAGGGCTTCAGTTTTGGGCAGACACGGGTTCAGATTGTACAATTATTCCCCAAGTACATTGGCCACAACATTGGCAATTTACAGAAGTCCCCCCAGTGAATGGTGTGGGAGGGCCAACCCGGGCATGGAAAAGCACCCAGTTGGTAGCTATAACACTTCACACAAAAAAGGGACCAGAACAGACAGTGGCAATCTACCCCTACATTCTACAGAACTCTCCACCTTTGATAGGAAGGGACATCCTTGCTCTGTTAGGGGTCAGGATGACAAATTTACCATGAGGGCCACTGCAGTTCATCCACCGCTGCCAATCAAATTGACTTGGAAATCGTCAGAAATTGTATACGTGGAGCAGTGGCCCCTGTCAGAGCCTCGAATGGCAGCTTTGCTGGAACTGGTTGACCGTGAACTACAAAAGGGTCACACAGAACCCTCCATCAGCCCGTGGAACACCTCTGTATTTGTAATCCCCAAAAAGTCTGGAGAAAGTTACCGCCTCATCCATGACCTGAGAGAAGTAAATAAGACAGCCAGACCCATGGGTCCAGTTCAGACACTGCTGCCCATGAACTCAGCTATCCCCGAAGGCCAGCCATGCGCTGTGCTGGACATTAAGGACTGTTTCTTTTCAATACCTCTGCACCCTGAAGACAAAGAACGTTTTGCTTTTTCTGTCATGTTCCCAAATGGCAATAGACCCAACCTTCGCTTTCAATGGAAAGTATTACCTCAAGGGTTCGTGGACAGTGCCTCCATATGCCAGATCACCGTGGACAAAGCACTGATGCCAGTCCAACACTCCTATCCCGCTGCAACCATCATCCAATACATGGATGACATCCTCGTCGCTGCACCATCAGCAAGCCAAGTGGATCACTTAGTGTCCACAATCACGGAGACTCTCCAAGCAAACGGCTTCGAGATCATGAGCGCGAAGATCAAGAAAGGACCCTGCGTGACCTTCCTGGGAGTAGGAATCACAAGCACCTACGTGACACCCCCCAAGGTGAAGGTCCGCCGAGACATCAAGACGCTCCATGATGTGCAGCGCCTCGTAGGATCCCTGCAGTGGCTCCGTAACATCGTCCTGATTCCTCCTGAGATCATGGACCCCTTGCATGAGCTTCTGAAAGGCAAGCACCCTTGGGAACCCAAGCAACTAACACCACAAGCAGCGAGCTCTCTTGACTTCATCGAGCATCAGATGTCCACCAGCACCCTTGCCAGATAGAACCCAAGCATGCCGCTTGATTTATATGTCCACTTTACACCGAAGGGAGGAGTGGGAGCACTAGCCCAAGGGCCTTCAGAGAAATCCCGACCGATCCAGTGGATAGTCCTTGGAAAACCGGCTCGTGCATTCTCCCCAGGAATCGAATGCATCGCCAACCTCATCACGAAGGGCAGGAAACTTGCCTTGAGACACCTGGGAACCGAGCCGACGAGAATCCACCTTCCCCTCCGCAAGCAGCCAATCACAGAATCAACCACGACACAGGAGCACCTAGCCCTTGCTCTCACAGGCTTCGCAGGAGAAATCTCCTACTCCGCCAAACCACCTTGGGCCCAGCTACTGACCATTGTGGACATAGACGTGCCACCGAAGGTCGCAGACCGACCGCTGCCAGGACCGACGGTCTTCACAGACGCTTCCTCCACAACTTCTACCGCAGCGGCGGTGTGGCAGACGGGAGAACAGTGGCACTGCATCAAAGCACGTGACCCCACACTGTCAGTGCAACAGCTGGAGGCAACAGCAGTGGTTTTGGCGTGCGGACTCTTCCAAGAAGAACACCTCAACATCGTAACAGACTCTATATTCGTGGCAAGGCTCTGCCTGGCCATGTCAGGACCAGGTGTGTCGGCATCTGCAGCAGCTCTAATGCTGGAAGAAGCACTCTCCTCGCGACAGGGCACCGTGTCTGTCATCCACATCAACAGCCACAACCCAGTTAAAGGTTACTTCCAGACCGGCAACGACAAGGCGGACGCCGCAGCAAAGGGAGTGTGGACACTGCAAAAAGCTCGTCAATTGCATGAGTCACTCCACATCGGAGCCAAGGCACTGGCGAAGAGATGCGGAATCTCGGCAGCAGACGCAAAGCATATAGTGGCCACCTGCCCTCATTGCCAGAAGCTACCCCTATGGTCCAGTGGGATCAACCCAAGAGGCCTCAAGCCCTCAGAAATGTGGCAGTCAGACTTCACTTTATGTCAACTGCTGAGGCCTCGGGCATGGCTTGCAGTGACAGTGGACACTTACAGCGGAGTGATTGTGGCCACACAGCACCCCAAAACTAACTCTAGAGCCACAATTCAGCACTGGCTGACAGCCATGGCATGGCTTGGCATCCCCAAACAGATTAAAACTGACAACGGTTCCAATTTTACCTCCAGACCAGTGCAAGAATTCACCTCGAAATGGGGCATCACTCTAGTGCAAGGTATCCCATATAACAGCACCGGGCAGGCCATTGTTGAGCGAGCAAATCAGACCCTGAAAGCCAAGTTAGAAGTACTAGCAAAAGCAGAAGGCTTTGAAAATTCCATTCCCTCAGGGGACCAAGCACGTATACTAGCAACCGCTTTGCTAGCACTGAACCAGTTCTCTAGGGGGGATGAAACAAACTGTCCCGCTCAAAAACACTGGGCCACCCGAGCATTAGAGGAGGGCCCACAAGTCATAATTAAAAATGAACTAGGCGGATGGGAACGGGGCTGGAGACTGGTACTCACAGGGCGGGGGTACGCAGCTGTCAAAAAGGAAGGCAAAATCAAGTGGTGTCCACTGAGGTCAGTAAAGCCAGACCTTCAGAATGAGCAGAATGAGACTAATGAGAACTGTGAGTTTCTGTTTACAGGACATGCTCGTGGGACACCCTCGTAAAGCGTACACCCCTGTTCCAGAGGAAAATGACAGACCTCCAAGCCGTCAGGCAGCACCCAAGAATTCTGTACCGGTGAAAACCAGACGTCAGCAGTGGTTTTGTGTGATTTTGCTGTTGGGGCTTGTTACCAGGGGACAAGCCAGTCCAAACCATTACTCTCATCAGCCATTCAGGTGGGTCATGCAACACCTGTCAAATGACAAGGTGCTCAAAGAAACCACCACACCGAATGCCCCATCCTTTGTGATCCGCATTTCCGACCTGTTCCCTGGAAAGCCAAAAGTAAACCCCTATTCCCCTCATGTTACAAGTATGCATCTATCCTATTGGTGCCCAGCCTCAAACCCAGGGAAGAAGTACTGCAACTACCCAGGGTGGGGATATTGTGGGTACTGGGGCTGTGAAACCATTGTTACAAATGCCGGACCATCGAGGCCTGGATGGGAACCTCAAAAGCCCGATGAATTTTTACAGTTCACCTGGGCTCCAACCGGTTGTAAACAACCTGTCATCCTTCAGGAAAAATACTATCGAAACTATCATAAAATCCCTAAATCTCGGAGGTGCACTGACTATAACATGACCGTTTTGCAACCAGATCACCCTAGTTGGGCCACAGGCAGGACGTGGACAGTAGTCATTCAGGAGTCAAAAGAGTGGGTGAATGTGCGAATTATCAAGCTCCAACCCCCTGCATCCCAGGCGGTTGGGCCAAACAAAGTTATTAAAGATGTACTGAAAGGGAAAAACACAACCCACTCCAAAGTCTTGCCCACAAAAGTCACTGATACCCTGATCGGTCATGCAGATGCCTCCCAGACAAGTAGTTTAGCCAAGTCTGACCCTGACCCAATCTTTCGTATGTTAGAAGCTATCTTTCTTTCCCTGAACGAATCCAACCCGAACCTAACTGATTCCTGCTGGCTTTGCTATGACGTCAAACCCCCTTTCTACGAAGGAGTTGCTTTAGATACCCCCTTCAGTTACTCCACAGCTGACTCCCCTCACCAGTGCAGGTGGGATACTCCCCGCAGAGGAATCACCCTGAGTCAAGTCACGGGTCGAGGCAGATGTTTTGGCAGTGCAACCTTAGCAAAGAAAGGCAACATCTGCACCAAAGTTGTCAAACCCAACAGAAAGAATAAGTGGGTGGTTCCGTCCGCATCTGGGATGTGGGTTTGTCAGCGATCTGGAGTGAGTCCTTGTGTGTCTCTTGCAAAATTCAATGATTCCACTGACTTTTGTGTCCAAGTTCTAATTGTTCCTAGGGTCCTGTACCATACCGACGAAGAGATGTACCACCTCTCTTGAGAAACCCGACCGGCTCCACAAAAGAGCACTGTTAACAGGTGTAACTATCGCAATGCTGCTCGGCCTGGGAGCAGCCGGAACGGCCACGGGTGTCTCAGCTCTTGCGACCCGAAACCAAGGACTGTCTCAGCTACAAATGACCATCGATGAAGATTTGCAGAGGATCGAGAAATCCATTTCCTTTCTAGAGAAATCAGTTTCTTCACTCTCAGAAGTGGTCTTGCAGAACAGGCGAGGATTAGACCTCTTGTTCATGCAACAAGGAGGCTTGTGTGCCGCCTTGAAAGAGGAATGCTGCTTTTATGCAGACCACACAGGAGTCGTCAGAGACTCCATGGCAGAGCTCCGAGATAGGCTAGCTCGGAGACAGAAAGACAGGGAAGCCCAACAGAGCTGGTTTGAGTCCTGGTTCAATCAATCACCATGGCTCACCACACTAATTTCCGCCTTGATAGGTCCACTGGCAATACTGTTTTTAGCTTTTACCTTTGGACCATGCCTGCTGAACAAGCTAGTCTCTTTTATTCAGACCCGTCTGGAACGGGCCAACATTCGGTTTTTAGGACATCAACAAATGCTGTAATCCAAACTGTAAACACTGTGAATCGCAAGACTTTTCTAACTTGCCTTGCGAAATCTACTCAGGTATACCAAACCCCTTTTCCCTTGTCAAGTTACTACCTCGTACCTCACTTCGATACATATATCTATGACTACCTCATTCATTTGTGAAAAAGGGGGGGGAAGTGTGGTAGACAGGGACAGGCGGACGGAAGATCTCGCGATGTGACGGAAAGCAAGGGCAGCATGGAACCCTCCCCCCTCCATTCCTGCATGATAACAGATCACCCAAAGTATGCAACCCCTCCGGACCCAGTAGTTTTCCACTCCTTACTAACCCTAGCTATCCCACCGTCCCCTTTCTGACGTAGTGAAGCCCCCTAGACTATTTAACCTCATGAGATAAGGTAATAAACGCCATTTGACCATCCACCACGTTGGTGTCTGTGAGTCCATGGCCCGAGTGGCCCGGGTGAGGCCGGGCTGCCGTGCTGTCGTTCTTGAACCAGGTCGCCTGCCTTCATAGCAAGAGGGCAACACAGCAATCTCCATTTGATATTGATCCTGAATCCCTCCTAATGCAGTCTGAATAGATATGAAAATCAAGACCCTTCATGGCTGACAATCAATCAGATTTTGTCCCTACCCCCGCCCCACCATTTCTCTCATCCAGCCCCTGGCACTCAGAGCAGCCTTGTGCAAATCTCAGCTTCCTCCACTCCAGGCTGTGCCTGCAGCTTTCAGCTCCTTGGCACCAACTCCCACCTGCTTTCCTTGCAGAAGGAGCTGCCCGAGACACACAGGGATGTTCATTTCTTGTCAGCAAACAAAACCAAGGCAAGGCACAGCTCCATAAAAAGCACAAGTCCAGCCCAAGGAGAGCTGGGGAATGGAGTCACATCCAGGGCTGTCCCCAGGGCTCAGGATTGGGGCCAGCTCAGTTCAATCTCTTTATTGCTGATGTGGACAAGGCCATCGAGGGCACCCTCAGTCAGTTGCCAGGTGAGCCCAAGGTGGGTGGGAGTGTGGCTGTGCTGGAGGGCAGGAAGCTCTGCAGAGGGATCTGCACAGGCTGCAGCCATGGGCCCAGGACAATTGGATGAGCTTCACCAAGGCCAAGGGCCGGCTCCTGCCCTGGGCTCACAACCACCCCAAATCCCTGGCCGTGCCCTGTCCCTGATCCCCACAGCCTGTCCTGTTCCCTTCATCCCTGCATTGCCAGGGACTTTCTGGGACAAGGGAGCTCTGCTCTGGGTATGGAGAGAGGTGCAAGTGCCACCACTGGAGTGGGAACCACACCTCATCAGGTTTGTGTCCTTTGGCGGTCAGGAACTGGTGGGACTCAGAGACACAGAAAAGTTTCTCTTCATGGCCAACATAAAAAAATGGAAACATGCTAAAATTTAATTAACATTGAAACTCTTCCCTCAGCAATGTGAGACATCCCAGTAGCATCTGACATATCTACCATCCAAAAGAGATTTGTATAAAAAACCAATTTTAGACAAAGATGATTCTGGTGTAGATATAAAAACAATCAAGGTGTTGTATGAGGATGCTCTGCCTAGAGTGGGAGTAAAACAGCTCAAACAATGGCCTATTTGCAAAGCTGTCAGTGGTAGATGGAGAAGGGAGGTCAGGCTGCTTTTGGAGCTGAGGAAATGCTGAAACCAGCCTGGCTTGTTTTATCTCCTCCTGCTTTGGCTGAACCTCCCCTCTTTCACCCTGCACCCATTGTCATCTCTATCCCACCAGGCACCCCAGTGAAGAGCCTGGCTCTGTGTTCTCCATCACCTCCTCGGTGGCACTGCCAGGCTGGGATGAGGAGCCCCTCAGCTTTCCCTGCTCCAGGCTGGACAAGCCCAGCTCCCTCAGCCTCTCCTCACAGCCAAAGGGCTCCAGCCCCACCTTGGAGGCCCTTCCCTAACCCTGCTGTGATTCTGTGATGATTGTGGAGCTGCAGGGCTCCAGGGAAGCAAGGGACCATTGTGACACTGTGGGGCTAAATGGAACCAAGGAGCCCATTGTGACACTCTGGGGCCTTGTGGAACCACAGCAGCAACTGTGACACTGTGGGGCTGTGTTGAACCAGGGGGCCACTGTGACACTGCAGAACAAAGGAGAGCCTTGTGAGATTCCAGGGCCCAATGGAACCAAGGGGACATTGTGACACTGCAGGGACTCGTGGAACTAAGGGAACAATTGTGACACTGTGGTGCCCCATGGAACCAAAAGGGCACTGTGATACTGTGGGGCCTCATGTAACTCAGAGACCACTGTGACACACCTGGACCTCATGGAACTAAGGGGAACCTTGAAACACTGGAACCAAGAGTTCTTTGTGACACTGCAGGATCTTGTGTAACTACAGATCTATTGTGACACTGAGACACCAAGGAGGCCATTGTGGCACTCTGGGGCCTCATGGAATCAGAGATCCATTGTGACTCTGCAGAGCCTGGTAAGGGGTCTGGAACACAAGTCCTGTGAGGAATGGCTGAGGGAGCTGGGGTTGTTTATCCTGGAGAAGAGGAGGCTCAGGGGACACAAGGTGGTGTCAGGGCACAGGTTGGACTCGATGATCTCCAAGGTCTTTTCCAGCCTGGCTGATTCTGTGATTCTCTGAGAGCACCCTTGAAGCAGTTGCAGGATGAGCCCTGGGCCTCCTCTTCAGAAGCTCCAGCAGCCCAGGTGCCTCAGCTTCTCCACACAGGCCCCAAAGCCCATCCTGTCAGTCCTGCAGAACCTCTCCAGCTCCTCCTCACTCACAGCCCCAGAACAGGGAGCCCCACACCCAGACACACCAGCCCAGATGTGGCCCCTGGCCTGTGGTGCCTCTGGCCAGGGAACAGCACGAGGCACTGCAGGAGCCTGCAGACAATTCCTGAAGCACTTGTAGGATGATCCTGCTCCCCAAGGGACGTTCCCATGGTGCCAAGTCAGGAAATGAAATGGGGAGTGGGGCCAGAGAGGAAGGGGCAAACAGGGATGGGCTGTTTGCAGGGGAGGGGACAGGGATGGGCAAGAGGAAGAAATGTGGAGCAGGAAAGAGGAAAGAAAGCAAAGGTGAAGCCAAGGAAATGCTCAGGGCTGTTTGGGAGTGGCTGCCAGGCAGCCCTGGCTCTGAGCAACAACATCTGCAGTGGGACAGGAAACTCACAGCTGATGGGAACAAACTCTCTGTCTGCCTTCAGAGGCCACAACAAACCTGAGTGGTTTCCCTGGTGTCCCCCAGCCCTTGGTGGCCCCCAGGGGCTGATGGCATTTGTGCTCCCTCAGGTTCATGTCCCCACACCAACACCATGGGGTGCTGACGCCTGCTCTGTGCAATGCAAACAGGGGCTGGTGAGCCAGTGCTGCCGTGTGTGTGCCTGCACGGATGCAGCAGCTCTGTGAGCTGGGGAGAGGCCAGGGCTGCAGAGGGGGGATGTTGTTGGCAGGTGCATGAGGACGCTCTGGGACGCTGCCCTGGGCTGTCCAGCGCAGTGGGGATGGATCAGCCCCTGCTCTGCTGCTCCTTCCCGTCTCCCCCAGGGACCTTGCAGAGCCCCAGCCATGCTGTTTGCCCCCAGCCTGCCCACGGCCAGCCTGGGGCTGCTGACGGGGCTTTTCTGTGCTGAGCATTGGCCTGGGCGTGTTCTTGAGAGAGCCTGGGCAAGGAGCCTGGAGCCCCCAGGCCCTGGCCTGAGGCGTCAGCGCTGCCCCAGCAGTGCCCATGGCCTGTCCCTGCTGCAGCCCCGGCACTGCCACCCCCAGGGCTGTGAGTGAGCCTGAGAGCACTCAGGCCCTAGAGCAACAGCAGGGCCAGGAGGGCAGCACGAGGGCCAGTGGCACGGGAGCAGCACTGGCAACACCAAGTGCTGCTGCTCCTGGGCAGAGCTGCTGTGCCAGCCCTCATCTGCCCCCAGCTCTGCACACAGACATTGCTGCTGCAGCTGCAGGGAAGGCAACAAAAGGGGATCTGAAATGAAAACTTTGCTGGGAGATGCTTTATTTCATTTAAAGCTATGGAGAGCACAGCTCCTCATTGACGGAGTCTGGTCCCACAGCAAAGGTGGAGAGAAACAAAACGAGAAATGGCAAAATAATGGCACTTATTTGTGGAAAATATTTAAAAACTAAAACAAAGGAAAGAATAGAACAAACGAGCAACCCAGCCCAAGAAGAATTATCAAAGATGACTTTATTACAAACGGTTTTCAGAAATTGGCCACCAGTTTAATACTTCTGAGATCGCCCAATCATCAGTCTCCACACTTCAGCCTTGAGCTCCTGGTTCCTTAGGCTGTAAATGAGGGGGTTCAGGGCTGGAGACACCACCGAGTACAGAAGTGACGCTGCCAGATCCAGGGATGGGGAGGAGATGGAGGAAGGCTTCAGGTAGGCAAATGCTGCAGTGCTCACAGCCAGGGTGACCACAGCCAGGTGAGGGAGGCACATGGAAAAGGCTTTGTGCCGTCCCTGCTCAGAGGGGATCCTCAGCACAGCCCTGAAGATCTGCACATACGAGAAAACTATGAACACAAAACATCCAACTGCTAAGGAGACAGTGAACACAGAAACCCCGACTTTCCTGAAGTAGCTGGAGTGTGAGCAAGAGAGCTTGAGGATCTGTGGGATTTCACAGAAGAAGTGGCCCAGGGCATTGCCCTGGCACAGGGGCAGGGAAAATGTATTGGCCGTGTGCAGCAGAGCAAAGAGGAAGCCACTGGCCCAGGCAGCTGCTGCCATGTGGGCACAAGCTCTGCTGCCCAGGAGGGTCCCGTAGTGCAGGGGTTTGCAGATGGACACGTAGCGGTCATAGCACATGATGGTCAGGAGACAATACTCTGTTCCAATGAAGAACATAAAGAAAAAAACCTGAGCAGCACATCCTGAGTAGGAGATGTCTCTGGTGTCCCAGAGAGAATTGTGCATGGCTTTGGGGACAGTGGTGCAGATGGAGCACAGGTCGCTGAGGGCCAGGTTGAGCAGGAAGAAGAACATGGGGGTGTGCAGGTGGTGGCCGCAGGCTATGGCGCTGATGATGAGGCCGTTGCCCAGGAGGGCAGCCAGGGAGATGGCCAGGAAGAGGCAGAAGTGCAGGAGCTGAAGCTGCCGCATGTCTGCCAATGGCAGCAGGAGGAAGTGGCTGATGGAGCTGCTGTTGGACATTTGCTCTGTCTTGGCATGCAAATCTGTAAAAAAGCAATCATGGAATAATTTGGTTTTCAGGGGACTTTAAATATCCCAGCACAGTTTGGTCGCTCTTTCTCCCCACTGCCTGCCCAGGGCTCTGCTGCCTGGAGCTGTCCGTGCCAGCAGCTGCTTCCCTGTGCCCAGGACTGGGACCTGTCAGTGGAGCCAGAGCCCAGCCCAGCCCTGAGGGCTCAGCTCTGGCCCTGCAGAGCCCTCCCAGCACAGGGCACTGCCCAGGGGCAGCTCTGGCTCTGCAGGCTCTGATGGCAAAGTCAGAGCAACCCTAAGTAGGCTGGAAAAGTGACACTGATGCTGCCTGTAAGGGACTCTGTGCAGATTTCTGTCACTGGCTGGTTTATTCAGAGCTCAGAGAAAGTGTTTTGGATTTTTCTCAACCTGAACTGAGAGATTAATATCTGTGTGCAATTTCCCATACAGGCAACCCAGAGCAATAGATTGGAAAAGGAGGATTTCCCTTGTTTATGTGGTCATAAACATGCTGTTCTCATGCACCATCTGTTTCCAAATGTCCTGGCGTTAAACATCATGCCAGGAACAGTCCTGAACAATGCATCACACTCACCACACAAGAAGAACACTTCCAAGCCTTTCCAGATGTCTCCTTCCACCCAGATCTTGTCCCCCAGCACTGGCAGCAGCTCCCCGGGCCGGCTGAGAGCTGCCCCTGGCAGGCAGCAGAGTCCCTGGCCCAGCACAGCGCCCTGGGCTGCAGGACCCTGCTCTGCAGGACAGCCCTGGGCACCCCTGGCTGCTCTACACAAGAGAGAATCAGAGAATGCACTCACAGGATCTGTAGTCATTGGGATGTTCCAGCTTTAGGAGATCACTCCAGGAGCTGCAGCTGCCTTGTCCTGCAGCCAGAGGCTTCCTGTGTCAAGGGCTGCCAATGATTCTCCCCAGGCACTTCTCAGCATCTTCCAGCCCTGACTGATTGAAGCTCTCTGTGCCTCTGTGCTGTGCCCGGGGTGGCTGCAGGCAGTGCCCCAGCCCTGCTGAGCTGTGCACAGGAGCTGCTCCTGGCCAGAGCTGTCTCTCTGCAGCGCTGCCCTTGCCAGGAGCTGCCTCTGTGCCAGGAGCCCGGCCCAGCTCAGCAGCACAGACATAGCACAAGGACTGGAATGACCCTCTGGGGCTTTGGTGCGGAGTCCCTGAACATCAGTCCTTGAGAGGGAGTTGAAGAAACTTCTCAAGAAGTCAAAGTCAGAATCAAACTCCAAAGTTTCCTGAAGTTTTAATGGGTCCCACTGAGGGACACGACTGAGAAAGTGTCCCCAGGTTCCAGTAGAGCAGAACACTGGAGGCAGTGATGACAGCTGGGGACAAACAAGGCAAAGGTGTCTGTGATGCTGAGCAAAGCTGGATGTGTTTCAGCAATGCAAAGGGCCAAGGCCTGAGCCCCAGCCCCTGGCAAGGCACATCCTGTCCCTCCCTCATTGCTCAGGCCTCTTCCTGGGCCACTGCCATGTGGCCATGTGCAATGGCAAGGGCAGCACCATGGGGCGGCCCCTGCCAGGCTGCTGAGCAGGGCCAAGGAGGCAATGAGGCCCCAGCACAGCAAGGCTCACTTGTCTCCTCCTCATGCCTCACGCCCAGGGCCAGCAGCCATGGCCAAAGTGCTGCAGGAGTTGCCTCTGGCAGGGCCTTGCAGCTGCTGCCCATGCCTGTGGCCTCTGCAGCCCAGGCTGTGCTACGGTGTCCCTGCCCTGCGCCTCTGTCCCTGCAGGCTGTCCTCATGCCCTGGCTGCCCCACCTGGCTGGCCCCTTCCTTTGCTTACAGCTCTGCCTCCTGCCTGCCTCTGCCTGGCCACACAATGACTTGGCCTTGATGCCTGATGGGTTAATTCAATTTTTACTGTGTCTGTGAACTTTTAGGAGAAAAACCAGTCATACGTAGGCTGCTGTATTGGGTCTGACTGGGGTAAAGCTCACAGGCCTTACACTGCTGTACTTTGCTTTGGTAGCTGGTGTTGATAACAGAGCAGTGTTTTGGCTACTGCCAAGCTGTGCTGTCCCTGTGACATTCCTTCCCCCACTGAAGGGGATGGGGGGGGGCAAGATCCTGGGAGGGGACACCAGCAGGCCAGCTGACCCCAGTCAGCCAAAGGGATATTCCATCCCATATGACATCAGCTCAGATATATAAGGGAAGGAAGAGAGGAGGAGGGGGAGGCATTCGGGACTTGTCCATGTTTGCCTCCTCGAGCAACCATCACGTGTGCTGGAGCCCTGCTTCCCAGAAAGTGTCCGGACATCGCTGCTGATGGGAAGTAGAGATTGATTGTTTTCTCTTCTTGCTCTTGCGCGCGCAACTTTCAACTTGCTTGTTCTATTTTTTCCTCCACTGTAATAAAACTGCCTTTACTCACCCTGATAGTCTTTTTCAATATTACCCTCTCCCCTCTCGCAGTGGGAGGGGGAGTGATAGAGTGACTGAGTGGGCACCTGGCCCCTGGCTGGGGTCAACCCACGACAGCTGCCTTCTCAGTCAGGACTGTTGGAAGAGAAGAAGTCATCTGGCTCTAGAATGAAGTGATAGAAAAAACAAGGACTGAATTTGGGAACTTGGGATGGATTTTATGGTAATGGAGAAATTGTAATACTCATGTTGTGACTGTTTATAAGCATCACAATTGTAGAATCATGTGTCCACCTAAGGTTAGGGGTTATCCCCTGCTGGAGATCAATCCTGTATAAATGACACCCTCTTACACACCAAACTAGTATTAAGGAGTCTTATTCTGATATTTCAGAGATTTGGTTACAGAACCTCACAGAACTGAGCAGACAACTGTGGCACTGTGGAACCTCATGGAACAAAGGGTCCATTGTGACACTGTAGAACCTGATGGAGCCAAAGAGCCATTGTGACACATGGAACTGATGGACCATTGTGACACTGCAGATCCAAGGAGAACGTTGTTGACAGTATGAAACCTCATGGAAGGAGAAGTCCATTGTGACACAGCAAGGCCTCATGGAACCAAGGGTCCATTGTGACACTGTGGGGCTTCATGGAATCAAACATCAATTGTGAAATTGCAGGGATTCATGGAACAACAGCTACTCCTGGGACACCTTGGGACCCACTGGAAGCAAGGGGCCATTGTAGCATGGCAGGGCCTCATGGAATCAAGGGGACCACAGTGACAGTGAGGGGCTCCATGGGATGAAGGGTCCGCTCTGACACTATGGAACCAAGGAGACAGTTGTTACACTACAGGACATCATGGAACCAAGGCCATTGTGACACTGAGGCCTCGTGGAACCAAAGGGCCATTGTGGCACAGCAGGGCCTCATGGAACAAGGGGACCATTGTGACATTGTAGGGCTCAATGGAACAAAGGGGCCTTTGTGACACTGTGGGGTCACATGGATCCAGTGGTCTGTTGTGACACTGCAGGGCCTCGTAGAATCATGGAGACCATTGTGACACTACAGGCCTCATTGAACCAAGGGGCCATTGTGACACTTTGCAGCACCATGGAAGCAAGGAGCCACTGTTACACTGTTGGTTCTTGTCAGGCCAAGAGGCAATGGTGGCACTGAGTGGCACCATTGAACCAAGGAGACCATTGTCACACTGCAGGACCTCATGGAATCATGGAGACCATTGTGACACTCTGCGGCCCCATGGAAGCAAGGGGCCATTGTATCACTGTGCAGCTCCATGGAACCAAGGGAACCATTGTGACACTCTGGCACCCCATGGAAACAAGGGGCCAGTGTGACACAGCGGGGCCATGTGGAACCAAGGATCCAATATGACACTACCATTGTGACACCACAGGGCCCCATGGATCCAAGGGAACAGGTAACAGGTCTGGTTGGCTTGGCCTGACTGGCTCAACTGACCGTGGCATGTCGAGGGTCTCTTCCCATGTGCCCCTGAAACACTGGGGCTCTGGGCTTTCCTCCAAATGGAAAAGAACTGTCCTTCTCCTCCAAGTGCCCATGGCCAAAATGGGAATGTGACTCCAAAATTCCCTGTATCCAAGGAGTGCTTCTGGACAAAAGCTGCCCTTACCAACAAGTTTGGCTGCCCTTGGCTTCCTGAGAGCCATCTCTCACCTGCCTTCAAACACTGGGGCTCTGTGCTTTCCTTCCTATGGAAAAGAACCATCCCTCCTGCCCAGGCATCCATGGCCAAAACTGGTACTACTCCTCCAAAATTCCCTATATGCAAGGGTTTCTCAAAGACAAAAGTTGCCAGGACAGACAGCTCTGGCTGGCCTTGGCCTCTGGGGCCTGCCTCTTACCGGGCCTGAAACACTGGGGCTCTGGGCTTTCCTTCCTCTGGGAAAGAAATGGCCTTCTGCTCATAGTCTAAGAAACTGAGCAGAGGACAAGGCCACCTAGACCTGTGTCTTGTAGCAGCTTTTGTCTGACAGCAATCCTTGGATAGATGGAATTTTGGACGGCAAATTCCTATTTTGCCCACAGGCACCTGGAGAAGAAGGATGGCTCTTTTCCATAGGAAGGAAAGCAGAGTCCCAGTGTTTCAGAAGCAGGTAAGTGATAGCCAGAGAGGGCCAAGGCCAACCAGAGCTGTCTGTCCTGGCAGCTTTTGGCTGGGAGAAATCCTTGGATAAGTGGAATTTTGGGAGGTACAATCCCAATTTTGGCCATGGCCTCTGGAGGAGAAGGAGGGTTCTTTTCCATAGGAAGGAAGGAACAAAGCTCTGGTATTTCAGGGGCAGATGAGAGGTGACCACCAGAGGCCAAGGCCAGCAAGAGCTGGGAGGTTTTGTCTGGGAGAAACCCTTCATATAGAGAATTCTTTAGGAGGAGTAGCAATTTTGACCATGGGCACCAGGAGGAGAATGACAGTACTTTTGCATGGGAAGGAAAGCACAAAGCCCCAGTGCTCCAGGGGCTGATGAGCAGCAGCCCTCAACAGGCCAAGATCAGCTAACCTGTCAGGTGGCCCCTCAGAAGCCAAGCCAGCCAGGCCTGTTCCATGTTCCTTAGGTTTCAGTGTCCTTGCTTCTGTAGCGCCACAATGGCCCCTGGCTTCCAGAAGGCCCCAAAGTTTCACAATGGTCTCCATGATTCCATGGGGCCTTGCAATGTCACAATGATCTCCATGGATCCACGGTGCCCTGCAGGATCACAATGGCCCTTTGGTTCCACCAGGCCCTGTAATGCAACACTGGCCTCTTGGTTCCACAAAGCCCTGCTGCTTCACATTGGCCCCTTGGGACCATGCGGCCCCACAGAGCCACAATGATCCCCTTGGTTCCACGAGGCCCATCAGTGTCACCGTGGTCTCTATAGAAAGGAAGAATCCAAGCCCCAGTGTCGCAGGGGCAGATGAGGGGCAGTCACCAGAGGGCAAGACCAGCCAGACTAGATGGTACTGGCAGATTTCATCTGGGAGCAATCCCCAGATACAGAGAATTTTAGAGGCACAACAGGAATTTTGGATATGGACACTTGCAAGAGGAGGATGGTTTTTTTCCATAGGAATGAAAGCATGGAACACCAAGGTTTCAGGGGCAGATGAAAGGTGAGTATCAGAGGCCAAGGCCAGCCAGACCTCTCTGTCCCGGATGCTTTTGTCTTAAATCAACCCTTGGAAATAGGGAATTTTGGAGGTGGGATCCCAATTTAGGCCATTTCTGTGTTGATAAGAAGGTTGTTTCTTTTCCATTGGGAAGGAAAGCACCAAACTTTGGTGTTTCAAAAGCAGGTGAGAGGCAGCCCCCAGAAGCCAAGGGCAGCCAGAGCTGTCTGTCCTGGCAGCTTTCACTTGGCAGCAATCCTTGGATGTGCAGAGTTTTGGAGGTGGAATCCCTATTCGGGCCATGGGCGCCTGGTTGAGATGAGTGCTTTTATCCCATAGGAAAGAAAAGCTCAAAGTCCAAGTGTTTGGGAAGAAGATGAGAGGAGGCCACAATGGGCCAAGGCAGCCAGACCTGTCTCTCCTGGCACCTTTCTTCTGAGGGCAATCCTTGGATATAGGGAAATTTGAAGGCAGATTCCCAATTTTGACCATGGGCACCTGGACGTGAAAGGTTTTCTCCCATAGGAAAGAAAAGCACATGGTCTCAGTGTTTCAAAGGCAGATGAGAGGTGGCCCCCAGAAGGCCAAACCAGCCAGATCTGTGTGTCCTGACAGATTTCATCTGGGAACAGTCTTTGCATAAAAGGAAATTTGGAGGAGGAATCCCACTTTTGTCCATGGGCACCTGGAGGAGAAGGACAGTTCTCTTCCATAGCAAGGAAAGCCCAGAGCCCCAGTGCTTCAGGGGCAGTGGCCCTCCAAGTGCCAAGGTCAGACTGACCTTTAAGGCGGTCCCCACGAGGCCAATCCAGCCATGCCTGTTCCATGTTCCCTTGGTTCCATGGGGGCCCCACAGTGTCACAATGGTCTCAACCTTGTTTCCATTATGTCCTGTAGTGTCACAATATTCTCCTTATTTCTTTAGTGTCACAATGGCTCCTTGCTGCCATAAGGCCTTGCAATGTCACAGTGGCTTCTTGGTTCCACAAAGCCCTGAAGTGTCCCAATGGCCACTTGGCTCCATGAGTCCCCGCTGTGTCACAATGGCTCCTTGGTTCTATGGGTCCCACAGTTTCATCATTGACCCTTGGTTCCACGGTGCCCCTGAGTTTCACAATGGTCTCTGGTTCCATGAGGTTCCATCGTGTCGCCATGGTGTCCTTGGGTCTGCAGTGTCACAATGAACCCTTGGTTCCATGAGTTTCTGTACTGTCAGCAATGGTTCCTTTGTTCCAATGAGGCCTTGATGTGTCACAATGGACCCTTGGATCTGTGAGGTTCCACAGTGCCATGGATGGAAAATCACGCTATGAAAAGCCAGTGTCCATAAAGGAGACAGAGGAGTCCTGCAACTTTATTCTAATAAAGGGAGGGAGTCCACTGGGGCACACGCCCACAGGGTTTTCTGTCTTGGGGTTTCAGAGGGTGCAGCTTCCTTTTATCCCAAACTTCTGGCTGCACGTTGCCCTTTCCATTCCCCAGTGCCTGAGGTACAAGGAAGGTTCAGCCTTCCTGAACTGCCTGCCCCATATCCCCCTTTGAACCTCTCATTTTACCTCAAAGTTCATAAACTCAGGCTTGTGCAGACCCACCTGTGAGGGAAAGTCGCTGCTGTGCCAGGCCTGGCCTCAGGCCTTGGCCTTTCTGCTTCCTCCAGCCAAGCCAGGCCTTTCTCAGCATTGCACTTCCCTGCTCACAGCCTTTGGCTCCCTGCAATCCTGGCCTCAAGGATCTGCTCTCACCAGTCCCTGCGCAGCCTTTGCCACTCCCTGCCCTCACTGGGGCCCATTGATGCTCCAGGGCACTTGGAGTTTTGCTTCTGACTCCTTGAGCAGCTTCTTCATCCTTCTCTCAGTGCCTGAGGCTCCTGCACTCAGCCCCAAATCTACCATGGGGCTGATTAAAATCCAGAAAGGCCTCAGGAGCTCCTTGTCTTCCTTCAGTTGTCTTCATGTCTCCAGGGCTTGTGCAGCTGATTGGAGTCAGTTTGGAGATCTCTTAAGGAGGGAGATTTCAAAGTGCACCTCTTTGAAAAAAGTGCACACTTTTTGTTTTCCATTAATCAATGGAAATGGTTTATGGAATCTGTTAATCAATGGAATATATTTTTACATTTCAGTTCAGAAAAGAGGTGACAGGAGCATTCTCCAAGTGATGTTGATGCTAAATATCTCCTTAGGAGGTCTGGGCACAGAGAAGAATGAGCCCCTTGCAGGCTGACCCTGTTTGGACAAGCTGCTCCTCAGCCCCCAACCTCACCATGTCTGACATCGCCCACCTGGCACTGACATCCCTGTCCCCTGCATCACAACCTTGTCCCCTGAGCTCTGCAGCTGCGTGTCCCAGCCCATTGCACCATGTCCCACCTGCTCTCCTCAGGGCTCTGCCTGCACACAGGCCCAGGAGAAGTTTTCCTGTTGGTGAGGAAAGAATGGAAATGCCTGAGCAGGTTTCCTGAACAACAAACCCCACTCAGGAAGCACATGCTCAGTCCAGGCTGCCTGGAATGATGTCACCTTTCTCCAAGGGACAGTGTGAGCAGAAATGATCTCTGTCAGCAGAATTCTCTGAGTCTTCCAGCTGAATTCTCTGTCTCTGTCCTTTGCCTGGGTCTCTGTTGCAGATGGAAGCTGCTGGTGCCATTCTCAGCTTTAAGCCCTCTTTTGATGCAGACAGATGTTCCCAGGTGTGTTAAGCAGGTGTTGCTCAATGTTTATGCAAAGCTTTTGTCTCCTGATGGAACCAAAAAGCCCCTGTGACATATTGGGGCTGGATGGTACCAAGGAGACCATTGTGACACTGGGGATCCAAGGAGACCCTGGTGACACCATGGAAACTCATGGAACCATGGGCACTGTGACACAGCAGGGCCTCATGGAACCAAGGAGTGAATTGTGACTGTGCCAAACCTCATGGAACCAAGGGGCCCTTGTGACATTGAAGAACTTCACAGAACCAAGAGTCTGTTGTGACACAGGGGGCACTCATGAAACCATGGAGAGCATTTTGTCACTCTGAGGCCTGATGGCATCAAAGAGCCATGGTGGCACTGCAGAGCCTTGTGGAACCAAAGTAACCATAGTGTGGCTCCATGGAACCACCTCCATGGGGCCATGGTGACACTGTGGAGCCTCATTGAACCAATCAACCTCCATGTAACACTGCAGGGCCTTGTGGAATCATGGAGACCATTGTGACACTGCAAGGCCTCATGGAAGCAAGGGGCCATTGTGACACTGTGGGACGTTGTGGGACCAAGGGGCAGTTGTGGTACCGTGGGAATTGTGGTAGCTGTGGCACCATGGAACCAAGGAGAGCATTGTGACACTACAGGACCCTATGGAACTGAGGATTCATGTAACAGTGTGGGACACATGGAATCGAGGGGCCATTGTGACACTGCAGAACTGAAAGAGCCCATTGTGACACTGAGGGCCCCCATGGAACCAAAGGTGCATTCTGACATTGCAGGGCCTCATGGAATCCTGGAGACCACTGGGAAACTCCCAGGCCTTGTTTAATCAAGGGGCCCTGCAGGGCCTCATGGAACCAATGAGACCCCATAGAACCAAGGGTCCATTGTGACCCTGTGGTACCAAGGTGTCGTGGGCTGGCCCAGACCAGATGCCAGGCACCCACGAGAGCCACTCACTCACTCACTGCCCTCTGCAGCTGGACAGAGGAGAGAAAATTTAACAAAGGTTTCCTGGGTGTCTTAGGTTACAATGGTATGTATTCTATCACCATCTTCATGGGATGTTGGGGCCAGGTGGGGCAGTGTTCCTGATGGCTGGAGAATGGTTTGCTAATGGGCCGGTCGTTGGGGCCGGATGGGGCAGTTTACTCATCCCCAACGACTGCAGCTAGTGGCGCATCATCCCATTGTGAGATGCCCCGCCCAGGATGAGGAACCAATCTATCCCAATCTGCATATAAACTGAGATTTGAAGCACCCCAAGTCAGCTTTTCCACTGGATTCCCAGAGGAAGACCAGACCCTTCTACACCTCCACTGGACCTTCATTGGAGAATTACACCTTTCTCAGGATCACTACTTCAACAGAATCACATCTATCACTCCCAGAGGATTGCAACCACCTTCTAAGTGGACTACTACCAACACCCTGACCGACAGGGTGTCAGGTTGTATTCTGACTCTGTCAGTGGTTTTTGTATTATTAAATTTTTTCTATTAAATTGTAGTTCAGACTTTGAGCCTCTCTCTGATTTGCTTTCAAACTACCAAAAGCAGAATCATCTTTGTCCAAAATTGTTTTTTTATAAAAATCTCTTTTGGATGGTAGATATGTCAGATGCTACTGGGATGTCTCACATTGCGGAGGGAAGAGTTTCGATATATATTAAAATTTAACATGTTTACATTTTTTTATGTTGGCCATGAAGAGAAACATTTCTGTGCCTCTGAATCCCACCAGTTCCTGACCCCCAAAGGACACAAACCTGATGAGGTGTGGTTCCCAATCCAGTGGTGGCACATGCACCTCCCTCCATACCCAGAGCAGAGCTCCCTTGTCCCAGAAAGTCCCTGGCAATGCAGGGATGAAGGGAACAGGACAGGCTGTGGGGATCAGGAGCCGGGCACGGCCAGGGATTTGGGGTGGTTGTGAGCCCAGGGCAGGAGCCGGCCCTTGGCCTTGGTGAAGCTCATCCAATTGTCCTGGGCCCATGGCTGCAGCCTGTGCAGATCCCTCTGCAGAGCTCCCTGCCCTCCAGCACAGCCACACTCCCACTCAGCTTGGGCTCACCTGGCAACTGACTGAGGGTGCCCTCCATGCCCTCGTCCAGATCAGCAATAAAGAGATTGAACTGAGCTGGCCCCAACCCTGAGCCCTGGGGAATGCCCTGGATGTGACTCCATTCCCCAGCTCTCCTTGGGCTGGACTTCTGCTTTTTATGGAGTTGTGCCTTGCCTTGGTTTTGTTTGCTGACAAGAAATGAACATCCCTGTGTGTCTCGGGCAGCTCCTTGTGCAAGGAAAGCAGGTGGGAGTTGGTGCCAAGGAGCTGAAAGCTGCAGGCACAGCCTGGAGTGGAGGAAGCTCAGATTTGCACAAGGCTGCTCTGAGTGCCAGGGGTTGGATGAAGGAAATGATGGGTGGGGGGTAGAGACAAAATCTCACTGATTTTCAGCCATGAAGGGTCTTGATTTTCATATCAGTTCAGACTGCATTAGGAGAGATTCAGGATCAATATCAATTGCAGATTGTTGATATCAATCTATAAACGGGAAAAGAATAATCAGGGGAAAAAGATCTTCTCTCAATCTTTTTTCACTGTAATAGATTCACTTTGAACACACTTCTGGAATCTGTCTAATTAACCCCAAAAGAATTGAAGACCTCAATGATTCCCAGAGGCTTGGCTTGTTAGGGTGTTGTGAAATGTCAATGAGCCCTCAGGCACTGAATTCCTGAACTGAAGAGCTGGAGGCTGAACAAGCCTCTGGAGAGGGAAAATTCAGCAGCAACCTCCAAGTGTCTGAGGATGTCAGCAGCCCCCACTGAGGCCATCCCTGCCCAGAGACCGTGGGGGCAATGAGCAGACAAGGAGAGCGTCCCTGGGGCTGGGCAAGCAGGAACTCAGAGGCAGCACGGGCTCCAGCTGGGAAATGGACTCTGGAATGGGGCTGTGAAAGCCCTGCCTGGGTTTGGCCAAGCCGCACAGCCAAGCCCTGAGCCCATCCCCTGGGAATGGGCATCGGGGGCCTCCCAGGATGCTGGTGGCTGTCCCGGAGCAGGGGGATGTGGGCTGTGGGATGGTGAGGGCAGGAGAGCAGCAGGAGCCCTGCAAAGCTCTGGGGGCTGCGGGAGGAGGCCACAAGCCCTGGGGCTGCCAGGAACTGGTGTCTCCTCATGGGCCTCAGTGCCAGGGACAGCAGCCACAGCCAGGGGACACAAATCTCATTGCTGTTGGCAGGGGGTGCTCCCAGCCCCGCCAAGGCCTTTGCTCACCCCCACTGCAGCTCTCCTAGCCTGGCCTGGGCCTGTGCTGCTTCCCTTGCAGACTTTCCCCAGTGCCCCATTTCCCCACCTCCCTCTGACCCTGGCAGCTCCCAAAGCTTTCCTGATGTCCCTCTGTCCTCCCTCGCTGCTGCAAACAAAAAGTTGTGTTTGGCTGAGGAGTGGCCAATTCCTGTGGGATTCCCAACTCCTGCCTTCTTCCCACACCCTGCTCAAGCTCCTGTGGCCCCCAACCTGTCCCAGGCACAGCCTTGCTTGGATCTGCTCCTTCTGTGCCTCTCCCAGCACTGAAATCCATGTCCCATGTGCAGCCGTGCAGAGCAGCCCAGTGCTGTGTGGGCCTGCAGCAGGAACTGGAGGCACTGGAGCTCAGGGACAGCCACTGTGTGTCTGCAATGCTCAGGAGATGCTCAGCTTGGGCAGCTGGTGCAGCCCCAGGGCCAGCCCCGCTGCCCAGCACAGCAGCAGAGAGTTGGCCCCGCGGCTCCTCAGGCAGCTCCTGCTGGCCCAGGGCCAGGGCAGCCTCTTGCCAGGGCTCCTGTGCACAGCCACGGGCTCCTGCTCTGCTCCTGCCACATGCCAGCTGCCCACAGAGCCTTGGCCAGGGGAACACGTCTGTGCTGGCCTCAGCAGCCATTGCTGCAGCCCCTGGGCTGCTCCCCACAGCCCCCGAGCTGGGGGTGCTGCTCTGCAGAGCACGGGGGCTCTGCTGCCCGCGGCCCTGGGCTGCCTCTGCTGGGCTCTGCTGCTGCAGCTGGGACACAGAGGCAGCTGCTGCTGCTGCCTGCACTCAGCCCCTGCCACACAGGCTCTGCTGTGCCCATGGAGGCTGCTCACAGGTGCCTGCCTTCTTCCAGGGCTGCCACATGGCCTTGGGGCTGCCCTGCATCCTCCTGGGCAACTTCCCTGAGCCTCACACCACTCACTGCCCACACTCCTGTCCCTGTCCCTGCTGTGTCCCCTGGCGCTGCAGAGCTCTCCTGGCTCACAGCACACATTCAGTCCTTTCTCTCTGGCTGACCCCAGCCTGGACTGGCCTGTGCCCACTGAGCTCCACTCCCTGCTCATCCCTGGCACACACTGGCCCTGCAGCTCCCCTGTGTTCTCCTGGCGCCTCCCAAGGCCCTCCACACAAACATTCCCCTGCCCTCAGCCCTGGCACAAGCTGCAGAGCCCCAGCAAGGTTCAGCACACACCATTCACCATCTGATGGGCACTGGCCACCAACAAGCCAAACCCGACCCTGCCCTGAGTCCCCTGAAGGCCACCCTGGGACCCTGATCTCATCCCAGTGAGCCCTGGCAGAAGAAGGAACACAAGGAGCCTCTTGAGAGTCTGTTCCTTGGGGCTGTTGCTGAGAGTGACTCTGGAGGGAGAGCGAAGCCTTCCTGCCCTGCCCTCAGGAGATGCCCTTTGCTGCTGGAGCTGCTGTGCTGGAGCCCAGCTGTGTCCCAGCAGTGCCCATGGCCTATCCCTGCCTGTGGTCACAGCATGGACACACAGCAGGACAGTGACCAAGCTGCCCGAGCACTGCGGCCTTGCAGCCACAGAAGGGCTGGGAAGGAGAGGGTGGAGTTGGGAAGATCAGATGTGGGGAGAGCCAGGGCCATTGTCCCTGGCTGTGCTGCTCTGCTGGGAGTCTCTTCCCTCCAGCTCTGCTCACAGGCACTGCCCCTGCAGAGACAGAGAAGGGCTCAGGAAGCCTCCTGTACACACAGGGCAGAGCAGGACACTTTATTTTAATGAAAGGCTCATGAGTGTCACTGCGTAACACTAGGAAGGAAAGTACTGCTGTAGTGATAGTATGAGTAATGACATCCACGTATGGAAAATCTTATAAAAAAATAAAGATGGCAAAATACAAAAGACCAAATAGAACAACAGGAATGACACAGGGCACAAAGCAATCTCAACCTACACAGAGTTAAATTCTGAATGCTATTCAGAAGTAAACAGGCACTTCAATGCTTGTGAAAAAGCAGAGTGGTCATTTTCCTCAGGGCATCCTTGAGCTCCTGGTTCCTCAGGCTGTAGATGAGGGGATTCAGGGCTGGAGGCACCACTGCGTACAGAACTGACACTGCCAGATCTAGGGATGGGGAAGAGATGGAGGGGGGCTTCAGGTAGGCAAAAAAGCCGGTGCTGAGAAACAGGGAGACCACAGCCAGATGAGGGAGGCACGTGGAAAAGGCTTTGTGCCGTCCCTGCTCAGAGGGAATCCTCAGCACAGCCCTGAAGATCTGCACATAGGAGAAAACAATGAACATAAAACAGCCAAATGCTAAGGAGATAGTGAAAAGAGAAATCCCGAGTTTCCGGAGATAGCTGAAGTATGAGCAGGAGAGCTTGAGGATTTGGGGGACTTCACAGAAGAACTGGGCCAGGACATTGCCATGGCACAGGGGCAGGGAAAATGTATTGGCCGTGTGCAGCAGAGTATTGAGAAAGCCACTGGCCCAGGCAGCTGCTGCCATGTGGGCACAAGCTCTGCTGCCCAGGAGGGTCCCGTAGTGCAGGGGTTTGCAGATGGACACGTAGCGGTCGTAGCACATGATGGTCAGGAGATAATACTCCGTTGTTATAAAGAACATAAAGAAAAAGACCTGAGCAGCACATCCTGCATAGGAGATGGTGCTGGTGTCCCAGAGGGAATTGTGCATGGCTTTGGGGACAGTGGTGCAGATGGAGCCCAGGTCGCTGAGGGCCAGGTTGAGCAGGAAGAAGAACATGGGGGTGTGCAGGTGGTGGCCGCAGGCTACGGCGCTGATGATGAGGCCGTTGCCCAGGAGGGCAGCCAGGGAGATGGCCAGGAAGAGGCAGAAGTGCAGGAGCTGCAGCTGCCGCGTGTCTGCCAATGGCAGCAGGAGGAAGTGGCTGATGGAGCTGCTGTTGGACATTTCTTCACTCTGGGCATCGTGGACTGTTGAAAGAAGATATAGACAAGCTGAGACCAACTTCTTGGAATTAATCCTATGCTATTTTATAATATATTTACTCAAAATTACATCTCTGCCTTTGGGGAAATTTCACTTTATTTCTTTATTTTTGAGCGGGAGGTTGTGCTGATGAGTTCCTGCCTGATCTTCAGTATTGCTCTCAGCCTGAACACTGGGGAGCCCAGAAGGAGAACAGGGCTTCCTGTACCCCAGTGCAGTCAGTCCTGCTGGGCCCACACAGGCGACCTTTGTTGATTGCACCTCTCTCTATTTCAGGGTGATCACACTTAAAATGTGCTTGAAAACTAAAGTTGCCTTTCTGAAGGGCCCAATTTCAAAAACTATTTCTCTAAACCCTTCTCTCTTTCCCTGTGCAGGTGGACAGAGAGGGACACTAAGGGTTGGTCTGGCTCTCTGCTGCCTGGAGTTGTGCCTATTGGGAACTGTTTCTCTGTAGCCAAGGCTTCTCCCTGACAGTGCTGCCAGAGCCCAGCCCAGCCCGGGGGGCTCAGCTCTGCCCTGCAGAGCCCTCCCAGCACAGGGCACTGCCCAGGGGCATCTCCCTGGCAGCAGGGCCTTAAGGGCAGCTCAGACAAACACAGATGCTGCAAGCCAAGGTGCTGCGGCTGCTGTCTGTAGGCAGCGGAGGGTGAGCAGGCACTTTGTGAGGGAGATGTGAGGCAGATCTGCTGATGGCCAGGGTGACAGTGCAGAAGTGTCAGTGACACAGACAAACATGACAGCCCCTTTCCCTTTCCTTTCTGAGCAAGCTCTGAGCAGCCCTGGCCATGCAGCACCATCTCCACAGCAGGAGGAATCTGCCCTGATGGGGGTGGCTCCTTCCCCCTCCAACTTCTGCCCACAGTGCATGGGGAGCTGCCAGGCAGGCTGAGAGCTGCCCCTGGCAGGTGGCAGATGGCCTGGGCTGGCCAAGAGCCCTGAGGGCTGCAGGAGCTGCTGTGCAGGACAGCCCTGGGCAGCCCTGGCTGCACCCCCACCTTCAGCTGTCCCTGCAGCCGTCCCTGGCAGCAGGAGCCGTCCTGCCCTGTCCCTCTGACGGTGCCCAGGGCAGCCCCGCTCTGCACCACATCCTCCCCCAAACCACAAACGGCAGCACAGCCATCCTTACACTCACAGCACTCGTGTCCTGGGGCAGCTTTACAAGATCCCTGCAGCCAGAGACTGACTGTGTCACAAGTGGTGAAGATTTCTCCATCAATAAGCTCAGAATTGTCCTTCCAGCTGCTTTCAGTCTCTGCTTCACTCCTCTCAGGTGCCTGCAGGCAGAGCCCTCAGCCCTGCTGGGCTGGGAGAGGAGCTGCTCCTCAGGAGAAATGGCTTTTTGAAGCTCTTCTTGGTTGCCAGGAGCTGCCTCTGTGCCAGGAGCCCGGCCCAGCTCAGCGGCACAGACACAGCACAAGGACTGGAATGACCCTCTGGGGCTTTGGTGCTGAGTCCCTGAACATCAGTCCCTGACAGGGAGTTGAAGAAATCTCTCAAGAATTCAAAGTCACAGTCAAACTCCAAAGTTTCTTGAAGTTTTAATGGGTCCCAGGGAGGGACACAACTGAGAAAGTGTCCCCAGGTTCCAGTTAGAGCAGAACACTGGAGGCAGTGATGACAGCTGGGGACAAACAAGGCAAAGGTGTCTGTGATGCTGAGCAAAGCTGGATGTGTTTCAGCAATGCAAAGGGCCAAGGCCTGAGCCCCAGCCCCTGGCAAGGCACATCCTGTCCCTCCCTCATTGCTCAGGCCTCTTCCCGGGCCACTGCCATGTGGGCATGTGCAATGGCAAGGGCAGCACCATGGGGCGGCCCCTGCCAGGCTGCTGAGCAGGGACAAGGAGGCAATGAGGCCCCAGCACAGCAAGGCTCACTTGTCTCCTCCTCATTTGTCACGCCCAGGGCCAGCAGCCATGGCCAAAGTGCTGCAGGAGTTGCCTCTGGCAGGGCCTTGCAGCTGCTGCCCATGCCTGTGGCCTCTGCAGCCCAGGCTGTGCTACGGTGTCCCTGCCCTGCGCCTCTGTCCCTGCAGGCTGTCCTCATGCCCTGGCTGCCCCACCTGGCTGGCCCCTTCCTTTGCTGACAGCTCTGCCTCCTGCCTGCCTCTGCCTGGCCACACAAAGCCGTGGCCTTGATACCAAAAGGGTTAATTCAATTTTTACTGTGTCTGTGAACTTTTAGCAGAAGAACTAGTCATGCTGGGGCTGCTTTTCCCGCAGGGATGTTTGGAAGTGAAGAAGACATCTGGTTCCATAGTGCAGTGGTAGAAAAAACAAGGACTGAATCTGGGAACTTCGGGTGAGTTTTATGGTAATTGGTAAACTGTAATACACATGTAGCAACTGTTTATATGCAACTCACTTGTAGAATGACGTGTCCATGTAAGGTTAGGGATTATTCTCTGTTGGACTTCAAACCTGAATAAATGATGCCCTCTTTAACAACAAGTTAGTATTAAGGAGTCTTATTTTGATATTTTGGAGATGTCGTTACGGTGGGGTGTCATGGAACCAAGGTGTCAACTGTGACAATGTGGAACCTCATGGAACAAAGGGTCCATTGTGGCACCGCAGAACCTGATGGAACCATGGAGTCCATTGTGACACTGTGGGGCTGCATGGAGCCGAAATCCATTTTAACACAGTGGGGCCACATGAAGCCAATGGGCCATTGTGGCACTTTGGATCCAAGGAGAGCATTGTGACACTGAGAAACCTCATGGAACCAAAAGTACATTGTGACAGAGAAAGGCTTAATGGAACCAAGGGGCAATTGTGACACAGCAAGGCCTTGTTTGAACAGTGGAACCATTGTTGACAGTACAGAAAGTCATGGAACCAAGGGGCCATTGTGACACAACAGGGCTGCATGGAACTGATGCCACTTTGGCTTTTGCCTTCTCTCCTTTTCTATGTTCTCTGTATTCTTTGCACATATATTTGTAGCTCTGTAGCCAGTTGTATTAGTGCAGAACCAAGGAGAACATTGTTGACAGAATGAAACCTCATGGAACCAGAAGCCCACTGTTACACAGCAAGGCCTCATTGAACCAAGGGGCCATTTTGACACTGTGTGGCCTCAGTGGGCCATGAGCCACTGTGACCATGTGGAGCAATGTGGGCCATTGTGGCACTGCAGATCCAAGGAGATCATTGTGACACTGAGAAACCTCATAGAACAAAGGGTCTGTTGTCCACTGTGGGGCCCTGTGAAACCAGGGGGGCCACAGGAACGTTGCGGGGCCTCATGGAACAATGGAGACTATTAGGACACTTTGGGACCCACTGTGACACTTCGGGGCCTTGTTGGACCAAAGGATCATTGTGGCACTGCAGGGCCTCATGGAACCAAGGGCGCAATAGTGACACTATGGGGCTCCAAGGAACCAAGAGGGCATTCTTACTCTGCAGAACCAAGAGTCCATTGTGACACAGCAGGGCCTCATGGAAGCAAGGAACCATTGTGACACTATGGGGTCTCATCAGGCCAAGGGGCAATTGTGGCACTGTGTGGCACCATTGATCCAAGCAGACCATGGTGACACTGCAGGGCCCCATGGATCTAAGGATTCATGTGACAGTGTGGGGCCCCATGAAATCAAAGGTCCATTGTGACATTGTGGGGCTTTATGGAATACTGGAGACCATTATGACACTTTGAGGCCTCATTGAATCAAGGGGCTCTGCAGGACCTTGTGGAACCAAGGAGACCCTTCTGACACTGTGAGTCCCCATGGAACCAAGGGTCCATTGTGATACTGCGGTACAAAGGAGACCCCTGTGACACTGCAAGGTCTCATAGAAGCAAGGGACCATTGTGACACTGCTGGGCCTTGTGCAGCCCAGGGGCCATTGTGATCCTGGGGAGCCCAATAGAACCAAGGGGCCATTGTGACACTGCAGGATATACAGAATCATGGAGATCATTGTGATACCCTGCGGCCTCATGGAAGCAAGGGGCCCATGGTGTCACTGTGTAGCTCCATGGAACCAAGGAAGCCATTTTGACACTGCAAGGCCTTATGGGAGCAAGGTGTAGCGGTGGTACTGAACCAGGAAGGACTAAGACTTCTGGTGGCATGTTCCACAGAGAATTTCCCTCCAGAGCTGCCAGAGACTATGGTTTAGACCACCAAGCCACGAACCTCAAGTTCCTGCTATTGGTTCCTTGATTTGTCTGTTATGTATCCCAGCTCTGGAACATTCCCTGTTACTCGGTTGTTCATTCGTTGTTCTCTCTTCCCCCCTCCCCTCCCTAAACCTCATTCGAGTACGCACCCTGGACCCTCCCTTGTATTGCCCCTGCACCCTCAGATTATTGGATGTTATCCCTCCCTTAAATACCCACGGAATGAGCTATTCGGGGCTCTTAGTCCCTGAGCTCCCTTGGGGGTAATAAACCTACCGAACTCTCATACTAAGAGTCCTCCTTTGGGTAGTTCTTTGCTATCCTGCAGTGCTCTGAGGGCACCAACACCTCAGCCCGACGCAGACTAGCGGAGCACACCGCCGGCTCCCCAGGGAAGCCTTCCCGATCGGAACGCGAACGGCTTCTCAGGGTCGCGCTAGCGCTCTGCCGCCGGGATCAGAGCGGGATTAAGAAGCAGGGAACGCAACAGTTTTTGTACTGCTTTTATCAATTGCAGAACTGCATCTTGATGTTTGATATGTGTTCCCTGGGAGGATAGCAACCCTCTCTCTTTCCACAGTGCCCCATGTACATGGACGATCCTGAAAGCATATCTGGAGTCAGTCCAAATATTTACCTTCTTCCCTTCACTCAATTCTAGTGCTCTGGTTAAGGCCACTAGTTCTGCTCTTTGGGCAGATGTATTTGGTGGTAATGCTTTTGCTTTTACTACAGTACTGATTGTTGTTACTGCATACCCAGCGTATCTGGTCCCATTCTCCATGAAGCTGCTTCCGTCTGTGAATAATTCCCAGTCCGGTTGCTCCAGAGGGACATCTTTCAGGTCTTCTCTTGCTGAGTAGGTGTATTCTATTACCTCTATGCAGTCATGCTCTAGTGGGCCTTCCTCAGCTGTAGTACCTAGGAACAAGGCTGGATTCAAAAGGTTAGTTGTCTTTAGTGTGACATCATCCTGCTTGGTCAGGATTGCCTGGAATTTTGTCATCCTGCTCGGAGATAGCCAATGGCCCCCCTTTTGCTCCAAAACAGTGGTGACCATGTGCGGCACATAGACATCCATGTGCCCTTCCCATTGTGAGCTTCCGGGCTTCTTGTATCAGTATCACAGTGGCTGCAACTGCTCTCAGACACACAGGCCACCCAGCACTTACATTGTCCAGCTGTTTGGAGAAATAGCCTACTGGCCTTTTCCAGCTCCTCAGAACTGGGTCAGGACTCCCAGTGCCAGGCATTGCCTTTCATGTACAAACAGTTGAAATCAGGTAATCCAAACGCCGGAGCCATTGTCAATGCTTCTTTCAGTTTCAGGAAGGCTTCTTTCTGTGCTTTGCCCCAGCTGAACGGCTGCATCTTCTGGGCTTCATACAGGGGTTTGGTAATGAATCCATAGTCCATGATCCATAGGCGGCACCATCCTGTCATCCCCAGCAAGACTCACAGCTTGTGGAGATTCTGGGGCTCTGGAATAGCACAAATAGCTTGGATACGGTTAGTACCTAGTTTTCTTTGTCCTTGTGAAATTTCACATCCCAGGTAAATTACAGTCTGTTGGGTAATTTGTGCTTTTCCCTTGGACACTTTGTATCCTCCCATGCCCAGTGAGTTTAAAATTTCAATTGTTACCTTAATGCAGGTTGCCTTTTCTTCTGTTGCTATTAGTATATCATCAACGTATTGCAGCAAAAGGTGTTGATCTCTCAGTACCTGCCCTTGGTTGGTCCAGATCTCCAGCTCCTTTGCCAGTTGTTTCCCAAATAGGGTCGGGGAGTTTTTATAACCTATGAGAAGTCGAGTCCAAGCGAGCTGGGTCTTTCTACCGTTTTCTGGATGTTCCCATTCAAAGGCAAACAGCTTCCCGCTTTCTTTGTCAAGGGGGATGCAGAAAAAGGCATCTTTTAAATCAATTACAGTAAACCACTTGTATATCTCTTTCACAGATGCCAACAATGTATAAGGATTAGCAGCTATGGGGTATATGTCCTTGGTTATTTCATTTATTGCCCTTAGGTCTTATACTAACCTGTAATCCCCATTGGGTTTCTTCATTGGAAATATTGGTGTGTTATATTCTGATTCACATTCCTCTAAAATCTGATATCTTAGGAGTTTATCAATAGTCTTTGCTATTCCCTGCCGTGCCTCTGGTTTTATCGGGTACTGTTTGATTTGTACGATCTTTGCTCCCTCTTTTAGCTCTACGCTGACTGGTTGTGCAAACTTAGATTTTCCGGGTATCTCTGTTTCCCATACTGAGGGTATTATTGCATCTTCTATTTCCTTAGGAATTGCTGGGACTGGTTTCTCTTTTATCATTAGAATTTTTCCTGTGTTTGACTCTGGTATTTTCATCAACAATTCCCCATTCTCAAAAGTTATTACTGCATCAAGCTTTGCCAGCAAGTCCCCGCCCAAGAGGGGGATGGGACATTCTGGGACATACAAGAATTCATGAGTTAACACTTTGTTCCCAAAACATAAATCTAGGGGTTGCAGGAATGGCCGATTTTCCTCCTTCCCTGTGGCCCCAGCTATTGTGGTGGATCTGTTCCTGATCTGCCCCTCTAGATTATTTAAAATGCCCCAGTGTCAATTAAAATTTTCACCGCCTTTTCCCCAAGTTGTATAGTTATGTAGTCGCCCCTGTTCCAGAATACAATACCATCACCTTGGCAACTTCTTCTTGCTGGAACTGATTACCTTGGTCAAACTGGTCTGCGTAGTAGTCTGGATGGCAATAAGCACATTCATCAAAAGCCAATGGTCTCTTGCAGCCCCTCCCAAACCTGCCTCTCCCTGTTCCTCTGCCTCGGCCCCCTCCCCGGCACCTCCCCTTGAATTCCCTTGTAACACTGCCAAGAGCTGTCCCTGCTTTTTATTAATTTCCTTGTCCCTGTTATTGTAAACTTTCCAAGCTACCTCCAGTAATTTGTCTAAATTTCTTAACTCTTCCCCTTCCAGTTTCTGTAACTTCTTCCTAATATCATCCTGTGATTGACCGAGAAAGATAAAAGCCAGTTGAACTTTAGCTTGTTCTGTGTCTACCTGTAGGTCGGTGTACTTCCTGGCCGCCTCTTTGAGTCTCTCTAAAAATGCAGTGGGAGATTCCTCCTTCTCCTGCCTGATTTCATATAATTTAGTCCAATTCATAGTCTTAGGTATAGCATTTTGAACTCCTATTTGAATCCACTCTTGGTATCTCCTTAGCTTCCTCATGTCAAGAGGGTTGTTAGGGTCCCACAATGGATCCTCAGAGGGAAAATTATTATCTAGAGTCCCCGTCACCAGTCGCTGATGGATATCTTCCCTTGCCCGGTTCTTCGCTGCCCTAAACACCATCTCCTTCTCACTAGAGTCCATTAAGGTATCTAATATTACTATCTAATATCATCCCAGTCTGGGCTCTGAGTTTTCATAATCATTTTCACCACTCTAGCTACTTTGTCAGGGTTCTCTCTATAAGTCCCGGCTGACTGCTTCCATATTACTAGGTCACCCGGAGAGAACGGTATTCTTACAAAAACTGGCCCTTCCATCCCCACCCCTTGTCTTAAAGGAGCAATTACTGTTTTCTTCTGTTCATCTGCCTTTGACCGACCCCTCCCCATCCTGGGCCAACCTGGGGCTAATCTGGAGTGTGTCTGGTGGGCTATCGGTCCATCCTAATCACTTTCACTACTATCAACTCCTTCTGCACCCTCTCCCCCGTTTCCCCGTACTGTAACTAAGCTTTGGTTAGTTCTGGGTAACAGCAATAGCGTGGTGTCCTGGTCAGGAGTGTGGGGAAGGGGAAGACTTTCTTGGGGTCCCGAAGGAGGCGTAGGTGGGAAAGGGGTCTCAGGGGTCGGTGGGAGAGGTGGGTATAGTGACGGGTATTGACGGACAGGTGGAGATGGGGAAGGGGGGTACCTGTGAACAGGAGGGGTAAGTGGGTTGGTGACAAAGGAAGGAGTAGCTGGGTTAGGTGAAATGGGAACAGATGAAGTAAAGCTTGGTCCCTTTGATGTTGCTGGAGCTACCAATAAGTCACCCTCCGTGTCATCTTTTCGAGTTAAACTTTCATTCACTGCCAAGTTTTCTATACAACATTTCCCCTGAACACATGCCACACATTTATCATTGTTAGGTACTATAGTAACAGTTAAGCCTTCCTCCGCCAGCCATTCTGGTTCTTCCCGTAAATAGAAAAACAAATCAACATAAGGCATTTCATCCAATTTTCCCTCTTGCTTACAAAACAACAATAAGTGAGAAATCAAATCAAATCAAACTGCAAAGACCCGTTCTCCGGCCACCTTTTCCCATCACGCAAAGCATATTTCGGCCACTGAATGTTACGTTAATCAATAAGCTTATCCTTACATAATGCTGGACCAAAATGACCTTGTTTCCAATGTGCCAACAAACACCCCAAAGGAGAAGCACGCGATATGGGAGCATTGCCACCCAAAATCCCTTTTAGCTTCTCCATATTACTACAGAACCACCACTGCCAAACGTGCAATGCTTTCGCAATTGACTTACGGACGGCGCCTAGGCATTTACCAGGAATTCCTTAGCCCAACCAAGCGTAGCTTTCGCTGTGTCTTACAGGCAGGCAACCAGACCAGAATTAAAGCACCTTACCTCTCCCGGGGACGTTGTGAACGGCGGAGGGCCACGGCGCTGATGGGCTCCCCGAGAATCCCTCGGTGCCGGCTGGAGCGTGATCAGGTCGCGGGGTCCTCAGCAGCGCTCACAGGGTCCCATCTGGGCTCGCCAAAATGTTAGCGTAAGAAAACACATAATCACGGAATGATTCTATGGGTGCTTTAAAAGAAGGGCCCTGGGAGCAGGGGTCTTTCGGACCCAAATCAAGCTCCACCATGGGTTCGAAAAATGGTTACATTTATACCATAACTAGCTTATAATCATTAGTTAATCATTAATTCTACACCACTCTATCGAATACATTGTTTTCATTCAACCATAGGTTTCAGCCCCCCTCCCTGACTACCCCCCTTACATTTCTCAGGATTGTTACAAGTAAGTTATTATTCTTACTCCTACTTTCTACTCAATCATTTCATTAATCTTGCCAAGAGTGTTCATCATGGAGAAGCACACAGGTGCAGTTCCCATGGGTACTTTCCTAACAGAACAATACCTAAGGTCTACCTCCAGGCCTATCGTTCCCACAACCTAAATGACCACCAACCCCAAAATCACTTTAACCCCCACACTATCAAGTTTGATGGAGCTATCCCCTCATTCCCAGCGTCAAATAAACAACTACCTGCTCTACAGGCCTTATATTATGGAGTACTGTTTTCTTGGCTAGGTTTCAGGCATCACTGTCCTGGCAGCTTTCATCTGGGAGAAGCCCTTGCATATAGGGAATTTTTTAAGAAAAGTACCAATTTTGGCCATGGATGCCTGGGCAGGAGGGATGGTTCTTTTCCATAGGAAGGAAAGCACACAGCCCCAGTGTTTGAAGGCAGGTAAGAGATGGGTCTCAGGAAGCCACGGGCAGCCAGACTTGTTGGAAAAGGCAACTTTAGTCTAAGAGCAATCTCTGAGTATAGGGAATTTTGGGGGCAGAATCCCATTTTGGCCATGGATGCCAGGAGGACAATGAAAATTATTTTTCTTCTGTAGGAAAGCATGGAGCACCAGTGTTTCAGGGGCACATGAGAAGACACCCTCAGTGTGCCAAGGTCAGTTGAGCCAGTCAGGCCGAGCCAACCAGACCTGTTACCTGTTCCCTTGGATTCACAGGGCCCCGCAGTGACAAAATGGTAGTGTCATATTGGATCCTTGGTTCCACTGGGCCCTGCTGTGTCACACTGGCCCCTTGTTTCCATGAGGCCCTGCAGTGTCACAATGCTTTCCCCCTTGTCTCCATGGGGCCTTGCAGTGCCAAAATGGTTTCCTTGGTTCCATGGAGATGCACAGTGACACAATGACCCTGTGGTTCCATGAGGCTGCAGAGTGTCACAATGATCGCCATGATTCCGTAAGGTCCTGCAGTGTCACAATGCCCTCCTTGGTTCAATGGTGCCACACAGTGCCACAATTGCCCCTTGGCCTGACAAGACCCAATAGTGTCACAATGGCTTCTTGCTTCCATGGGGCTGCAAAGTGTCACAATGATCTCCATGGTTCCATAAGGCCCTGCAGTGTCACAATATACCATTTGTTCCATGAAGCCCCACACTGCCACAATGGACCCTTGGTTCCATGAGGCCTTGCTGTGTCACAATGGACTTCTCCTTCCATTAGTTTTCACACTGTCAGCATCTCCATGGATCCTTGGATCTGACAATGGCCTTCTTGGCTCCACAAAGCCTTGCTGTGTCAGAATGGCCCCTTGGTTCCATGAGATTCCACAGTGTCACCACAGATCCTTTGTTCCATGAGGTTCTCTAGCATAGCATGGTCACCTTGACTCCATGAAGTTCCACAGTGTCACAATGGCCCCTTGGTTCCATGAGGTTCCACAGTGCCACCATGGTGTCCCTGGTTCCATGAGGTTCCACTGCATCACAATGGACCCTTTGTTCCATTGATGTCCTGAGTCCTGAGCAGCAGCCTGAGACAGAGCTGACTGACAAGAAGAATTCCGGGCACTGTGTCATGAACACCACCAGTATTATTTAGCTAAATGTATCATTTTAAGAAACTTTCCCAACTGACATGAATAGAGGTCTGTTTGTAGGGTATTTTAGGAGAAATCATCCCAGCCAAGGTCTGTGCCCTGGCCAAGCCCTCGTCCCTGCTGGTCGGGACATGTTCCATCAGATGCAGGAGTTTCTGTGCTAAAAATATAATCAAGTCACTTTCTCTTGTTGATTTGGGCCTATAAAACCTGGACCACTTTCGGGGTGAATTTGGAGTCCTCACCTACAGGTGGATGCACTGCGTAGGATTTTCCCAATTGCTGGGAAGGGTTCTCCAGATCCTTGCTGTGAAAGGGGGCTCCCGAGGGTCTGCAGACTCTGGATGATGGTAAAGCTTTGGTACAATTGATGATGTATCTTTCTCAATCACTATCCTTTCTCTTGAACATTAATTATTAACGGCAATACGTTGCTTATTTTTTCTTGTTGCTAAAGCAAAGCGCATAGATTTATTGAATGTATCATTTTACCTTTGCTTTCCCTTTATATTCATACTAAAATAAGACTATTCTTTCCATTGGTGTTTGTATTCCTTAAACCACTTCTGTCAATGAGCAAAACAAGAAGTGAGCAAGGTGGGGCAGCCAGGGCATGAGGACAGCCTGCAGGGACAGAGGCGCAGGGCAGGGACACCGTAGGACAGCCTGGGCTGCAGAGGCCACAGGCATGGGCAGCAGCTGCAAGGCCCTGCCAGAGGCAACTCCTGCAGCACTTTGGCCATGGCTGCTGGCCCTGGGCGTGACAAATGAGGAGGAGACAAGTGAGCCTTGCTGTGCTGGGGCCTCATTGCCTCCTTGGACCTGCTCAGCAGCCTGGCAGGGGCCGCCCCATGGTGCTGCCCTTGCCATTGCACATGCCCACATGGCAGTGGCCCGGGAAGAGGCCTGAGCAATGAGGGAGGGACAGGATGTGCCTTGCCAGGGGCTGGGGCTCAGGCCTTGGCCCTTTGCATTGCTGAAACACATCCAGCTTTGCTCAGCATCACAGACACCTTTGCCTTGTTTGTCCCCAGCTGTCATCACTGCCTCCAGTGTTCTGCTTGAACTGGAACCTGGGGACACTTTCTCAGTCGTGTCCCTCAGTGGGGCCCATTAAATCCTCAAGAAACTTCAGTGTCGCAATTTAACTTCTAGTTCTGGAGAATTTTTCCCAACACTATCTCAGGGACTAATACCAATGTAAACAACACCAAAGCCCCGAGAGGGGCATTAAAGTCCTTGTGCTGTGTCTGTGCTCCTGAGCTGGGCAGGGCTCCTGGCACAGAGGCAGCTCCTGGCAAGGGCAGCACTGCAGAGAGACAGCTCTGGCCAGGAGCAGCTCCTGTGCACAGCCCAGCAGGGCTGGGGCACTGCCTGCAGCCACCCCGGGCACAGCACAGAGGCACAGAGAGCTTCAATCAGTCAGGGCTGGAAGATGCTGAGAAGTGCCTGGGGGAGAATCATTGCCAGCCCTTGACACAGGAAGCCTCTGGCTGCAGGACAAGGCAGCTGCAGCTCCTGGAGTGATCTCCTAAAGCTGCAACATCCCAATGACTACAGATCCTGTGAGTGCGTTCTCTGATTCTCTCTTGTGTAGAGCAGCCAGGGGTGCCCAGGGCTGTCCTGCAGAGCAGGGTCCTGCAGCCCAGGGCGCTGTGCTGGGCCAGGGACTCTGCTGCCTGCCAGGGGCAGCTCTCAGCCAGCCCGGGGAGCTGCTGCCAGTGCTGGGGGAGAAGATCTGGGTGGATGGAAACAGCTGGTGAGGCTTGGAAGTGTTCTTCTTGTGTGGTGGGTGTGATGCATTGTTCAGGACTGTTCCTGGCATGATGTTTAACGCCAGGATATTTGTAAACAGATGGTGCATGAAAACAGCAAGGCAGGGACCACATAAACAAGGGAAATCCTCCTTTTCAAATCTATTGCTCTGGGTTGCCTGTATGGGAAATTGCACACAGATATTAATCTCTCACTTCAGGTTGAGAAAAATCCAAAACATTTTCTCTGAGCTCTGAATAAACCAGGCAGTGTCAGCAATCAGCACAGGGTCCCTTACAGGCAGCATCAGTGTTGCTTTTCCAGCCTCCTCAGGGTTGCTCTGACTTTGCCATCAGAGCCTGCAGAGCCAGAGCTGCCCCTGGGCAGTGCCCTGTGCTGGGAGGGCTCTGCAGGGCAGAGCTGAGCCCCCAGGGCTGGGCTGGGCTCTGGCAGCACTGGCAGGGCCCAGCCCTGGGCACAGGGGAGCAGCTGCTGGCAGGGACAGCTCCAGGCAGCAGAGCCCTGGGCAGGCAGTGGGGGGAAAGTGCCACCAAACTGTGCTGGGATATTTAAAGTCCCCTGAAAACCAAATTATTCCATGATTGCTTTTTTACAGATTTGCATGCCAAGACAGAGCAAATGTCCAACAGCAGCTCCATCAGCCACTTCTATTGATTACTGCCTGTTTGGTATTTGTCTGTTTTATGTTCATCGTTTTCTCCTATGTGCAGATCTTCAGGGCTGTGCTGAGGATCCCCTCTGAGCAGGGACGGCACAAAGCCTTTTCCACGTGCCTCCCTCACCTGGCCGTGGTCTCCCTGTTTGTCAGCACTGACATTTTTGCCTATGTAAAGCCCCCCTCCATCTCTTCCCCATCCCTGGATCTTGTGGTGTCAGTTCTGTACTCAGTGATGCCTCCAGCCGTGAACCCCCTCATCTACAGCCTGAGGAACCAGGAGCTCAAGGATGCCCTCAGGAAAGCCATGACTGGATGCTTTACAGACGTTAAAATCTTTCTATTTTGCTCTGCAGAGCAGTCATGGTATAACACATTACATGCTCGGCCTGCCTTCTAAAGCTTTTATATTCGGAGAAGTGGGGGGACAGGGCTTTCTGCTTTTCCCTTGTGATAATGTTCACACTAATACTTTAGTCTTCATGCCATATTGAATTCACTGTCTACCTCTCTAACTTGACCCACTGACTGTGTAAATGAGGAATTATGCCCTGTGTGTGTTTAAATAATGCAAATGTTCATGCAGGAATTTATTTGTCAAAATTCCTTTGTTACATTTCTTTCAGCTGCAGGGGCAGTGCCTGTTTCCATAGGAAGAGAGAAAAAGAATCCCTGCCCAGCAGCTCTGCCAGGGAGCAGCTGCACTTGGTCTTTTCAGAGCTGCACTCTTTCTACTTTTACCCATTCCTTTAATGTCCCTGTCCAAGGCCTGAGTGCTCTGGCAGCTCAACCACTGTCCTGTAGTGTCCATGCAGTGACCACAGGCAGGGACAGGCCATGGGCACTGCTGGGACACAGCTGGGCTCCATTATTGGGTTCACATCAGACAGAGGGATCTCCCTGGGCAGTGCCCATGGCTTAGGTCTTCTTTCAAACTTAGTCTGAAGAACAAGCTCAAGGAATAAACTTCCCTTGCTGTGCTCCTTTGTCCCTGGAGTCAGTGCAGGGAGATCAGGGTCCCACTGTGGTACCTCAGGCACTGAGGGCTGGCTCAGGTGTTGTGTGTTAGTGGCCCATGGCCTTGGAGATGACAAATGATCTCCAGGTCACCTGCCTGGGGCTCTGCAGCTCCTGATGGCTCTGCTGGCAGGTGAGCACTTTTCTGTAGGCAATCAGAGCCTGCCAGGAGAGCACAGAGGATCTGCAGGGACAGCCCATCCCATCCAGTCAGCAGTGAATGGAGCCCTGGAGCAGAATCCTGCCCAGGGTGGGGTCACCCAGAGATAAAGGACTGAATCTCTCTGTGAACTTGTTACCAAACATTGGTAAAATTAAACTCCTTAACACTAATGTAGCATTAAGAAGCAGCATTCTTTATTTGGTCAGGTGCACAAGGGGGTATCTCCTCTGAAGTGCCATGAATGCTAAGTACAGGAAAGCTCCTGTTTATAAACTGTATTTTACAGACATGCTCATTGATTCTTCTGGAATAAACATCTATATGATAATAATTTCCTTGTAATCATTAACATATGTTCTCTCTCCTTTGTGCATGTATTCATCTGTCCCAGAGGTCTCTTTGGTGGTCCCTGGTGGTAGGTGACCCCAAAGTCAGACCTGACTGTCCAATGAACTTGTACTGCTTTCAAATGAGGAGAGAATTGGGCATAACAGGGCTGGTTACTGTCCCATTTTTCTTCTTGGTCAATGTTTAACATGATCTGACAGAACAAGCACTGAGTGGTTTCATAGGCCCTGGGGTTTTTGAAGAGTGAGCATTACATTAACCCAGCAGGTGCCAACAGTTCCTCATCTGGCAACAAACTGGCAAAGGAGAGCTCTGCAGGGCCAGGGGACACAGCAGGGACAGGGACAGGAGTGTGGGCAGTGAGTGGTGTGAGGCTCAGGGAAGTTGCCCAGGAGGATGCAGGGCAGCCCCAAGGCCATGTGGCAGCCCTGGAAGAAGGCAGGCACCTGTGAGCAGCCTCCATGGGCACAGCAGAGCCTGTGTGGCAGGGGCTGAGTGCAGGCAGCAGCAGCAGCTGCCTCTGTGTCCCAGCTGCAGCAGCAGAGCCCAGCAGAGGCAGCCCAGGGCCGCGGGCAGCAGAGCCCCCGTGCTCTGCAGAGCAGCACCCCCAGCTCGGGGGCTGTGGGGAGCAGCCCAGGGGCTGCAGCAATGGCTGCTCAGGCCAGCACAGACGTGTTCCCCTGGCCAAGGCTCTGTGGGCAGCTGGCAAGTGGCAGGAGCAGAGCAGGAGCCCGTGGCTGTGCACAGGAGCCCTGGCAAGAGGCTGCCCTGGCCCTGGGCCAGCAGGAGCTGCCTGAGGAGCTGCGGGGCCAACTCTCTGCTGCTGTGCTGGGCAGCGGGGCTGGCCCTGGGGCTGCACCAGCTGCCCGAGCTGAGCATCTCCTGAGCATTGCAGACACACAGTGGCTGTCCCTGAGCTCCAGTGCCTCCAGTTCCTGCTGCAGGGCCACACAGCACTGGGCTGCTCTGCGCGGCTGCACATGGGACATGGATTTCAGTGCTGCGAGAGGCACAGAAGGAGCAGATCCAAGCAAGGCTGTGCCTGGGACAGGTTGGGGGCCATGGGAGCTTGAGCAGGGTGTGGGAAGAAGGCAGGAGTTGGGAATCCCACAGGAATTGGCCATTCCTCAGCCAAACACAGCTTTTTGTTTGCAGCAACAGCGAGGGAGGACAGAGGGACATCAGGAAAGCTTTGGGAGCTCCCAGGGTCAGAGGGAGGTGGGGAAATGGGGCACTGGGGAAAGTCTGCAAGGGAAGCAGCACAGGCCCAGGCCAGGCTAGGAGAGCTGCAGTGGGGGTGAGCAAAGGCCTTGGGGGGGCTGGGAGCACCCCCTGCCAACAGCAATGAGATTTGTGTCCCCTGGCTGTGGCTGCTGTCCCTGGCACTGAGGCCCATGAGGAGACACCAGTTCCTGGCAGCCCCAGGGCTTGTGGCCTCCTCCCGCAGCCCCCAGAGCTTTGCAGGGCTCCTGCTGCTCTCCTGCCCTCACCATCCCACAGCCCACATCCCCCTGCTCCGGGACAGCCACCAGCATCCTGTGAGGCCCCCGATGCCCATTCCCAGGGGATGGGCTCAGGGCTTGGCTGTGCTGCTGGGCCAAGCCCAGGCAGGGCTTTCACAGCCCCATTCCAGAGTCCATTTCCCAGCTGGAGCCCGTGCTGCCTCTGAGTTCCTGCTTGCCCAGCCCCAGGGACGCTCTCCTTGTCTGCTCATTGCCCCCACGGTCTCTGGGCAGGGATGGCCTCAGTGGGGGCTGCTGACATCCTCAGACACTTGGAGGATGCTGCTGAATTTTCCCTCTCCAGAGGCTTCTTCAGCCTTCAGCTCTTCACTTCAGGAATTCAGTGCCTGAGGGCTCATTAACATTTCACAACACCCTAACAAGCCAAGACTCTGGGAATCATTGAGGTCTTCAATTCTTTTGGGGTTTATTAGACAGATTCCAGAAGTGTGTTCAAAGTGAATCTATTACAGTGAAAAAAGAATGAGAGAAGATCTTTTTCCCCTGGTATTCTTTTCCCGTTTATAGATTGATATCAGCAATCTCCAATTGATATTGATCCTGAATCCCTCCTAATGCAGTCTGAATAGATACGAAAATCAAGACCCTTCATGGCTGACAATCAATCACATTTTGTCCCTACCCCCTCCCCACCATTTCCCTCATCCAACCCCTGGCACTCAGAGCAGCCTTGTGCAAATCTGAGCTTCCTCCACTCCAGGCTGTGCCTGCAGCTTTCAGCTCCTTGGCACCAACTCCCACCTGCTTTCCTTGCAGAAGGAGCTGCCCGAGACACACAGGGATGTTCATTTATTGTCAGCAAACAAAACCAAGGCAAGGCTCAGCTCCATAAAAAGCACAAGTCCAGCCCAAGGAGTGCTGGGGAATGGAGTCACATCCAGGGCTGTCCCCAGGGCTCAGGATTGGGGCCAGCTCAGTTCAATCTCTTTATTGCTGATGTGGACGAGGCCATCAAGGGCACCCTCAGTCAGTTGCCAGGTGAGCCCAAGCTGGATGGGAGTGTGGCTGTGCTGGAGGGCAGGAAGCTCTGCAGAGGGATCTGCACAGGCTGGAGCAGCCATGGGCCCAGGACAATTGGATGAGCTTCACCAAGGCCAAGGGCCGGCTCCTGCCCTGGGCTCACAACCACCCCAAATCCCTGGCCGTGCCCTGCCCCTGATCCCCACAGCCTCATCAGCTTTGTGTCCTCGGGTCAGGAAAAGGTGAGACTCAAAGTCACAGAAAGTTTCTCATGATGGCCAACATAAAAATGTAAACATGATAAAATTTAATAAACATTGAAACTTCTCTCAGCAATTTGAGACCTCCCAGCAGCATCTGACATTTCCACCATCCTCAAGGGATTTCTGTACAAAGCCAATTTTAGACAAAGATGATTCTGTGAGAGATACAAACACAATTAAGGTGGGATATCGGGGATGCTCTGCCTGGAGTTGGGGGAAAACAGCTCTAACATTGCTCTATTTGGAAAGGTGTCAATGGTGGATGGAGAAGGGGGGGTATCACGTGGCTTTTCGTGATGAGGAAATGCTGAAACCAGCCTGACTCATTTTATCTCCTCCTGTCCTGGCTGGGATGAGGAGACCCTCAGCCTTCCCTGCTCCAGGCTGGACAAGCCCAGCTCCCTCAGCCTCTCCTCACAGCCAAAGGGCTCCAGCCCCACCTTGGAGGCCCTTCCCTAACCCTGCTCCAGCTGCCAGACATCTTTCCTGCCCTGGGGAACCCAAACCAGGCCCCAGTGACCTGGACAATCCACGTCCTTGATGTCCTGGTCACACAGCCCTGGCCCCTTGTCCCTGTGTCAGGCTCTGGGGTGGATCTTGTGGAACATCCTTTGGTGGAGGCTGTGGCTCCAGGTGGGCCGGGGGGATCCCGGGGGACAGGGGACCCCACTGGGCATGGACAGCATTGGACTTGTCTGGGGAAACTGTGAGGGGGAGCTGGGGCAGAGTGACCAACCCAGTGACCTCACACAGGCCTGCTGGGATGTCACACAGCTCCACTGTAATGTCACACAGCCCCCTGTGATGTCACAGCCTGCTCTGTGATGTCATAGTCTGCTCTATGATTTCAGAGCTTTGCCCTGTGATGTCACAGCCAGCTCTGTGATGTCACAGATATGGCCTATGATGTCATAGCTTATCAATGACATCACATCACCCACTCTGTGATGTCACACCCACTCAGTGACCTCTTGTTACCAGATGATAAATTGCCTACACCTGCTGAGCTCACACAATGCTTGTTCTCCAAAACCACTGGCCCATGGAAAGCACACAATGCCCATTGTGTGAGAAGGGGAACTGGAAGTTCAGCAGCCTCAGTGTCCTGCCAGCTCAGCCAGGCCCACTGGAACATTGGGGTCCACGACCACCAGGGACCACCAGAGAGACCCCCAGGGCAGAAGAACACGTGTGTAAAGGGGAGGGGAAATATGTTAATGATTGTGGGGAAATGATTCTCATATGTATGTTTAGTGCAGGACAATCAATGAATATGTGTGCAAAATACAGAATATAAACAGAAACTCTCCTGTTCTCAGCATGCACAGCTTTGGGAGGAGCCATCCCCTGTGCATCTGGCCGAATAAAGAATGCTGCTTCTTAATGCTGCATTGGTGTTAAGGAGTTTTTATTTTACTGAAGTTTTGGTGACACTCCCACTGCCAAGGAAAGCTCTGTCTCCTGCTGTTCCCAAACAGAGAAGGGCTGGTGGGAGATGTGGGGGTTGGAGGCTGCCTGGGGTACAGTGACTGTGAAATGATCAAGTTTTCAATATTCTGTGAAAGAAGGAGCGGCATCAACAAAACTTCTGCACTGGAATTACGGAGGGCAGACTTTGGCCTATTCAGGATACAGATTTGGGGAGTACATGGGAAATAGCCCTTAAAAAGAAAGGGGTCCAGGAAGGACGGACAGACTTCAAGAAAGAAATCTTGTAGGTGCAGGAGCAGCCTGTCCCTGTGTGCCAAAACATGAGCTAGTAAGGGAAATGACTGGCCTAGCTGGCCATGGAGGTTTTCCTGGAACACAGGGAAAAAAGAGGGTGCATCACCTTTGGAGTGAAGGTCAGGCAACTCGGGAAATGTTTAAGGATGTTGTGAGGTCACGTAGAAAGAAAATTAGATCGGTGAATGCTCTATTAAAACGTATCCTGGCTGCTTCTGGGAAGGATAATAAAAATGTTTTTATAAACAAATTTATAGTAAAAGGAGGGGTAAGAAGAACCCCTACTCTTTATTGGATGCAGTGGGAAATACAGTAAGTAAAGATGAGGAAAAGACCCAGCTACTTAACCCCTTCTTTGCCTCAGCTTTCTACATTAAGAGAGTCTATCCTCAGGACAAGTGTTCTCCTGAGCTGGGAGATAGGGACAGGGAGCAGAACAGATCCCCTGTAATCCAGGAGGAAGCAGCTGGGGACCTGCTGAGCCACTCAGATGCTCACAGGTGTCTGTGGGACCAGATGGGACCCACCCTAGGGGGATGAGGGAGCTGCTGGATGAGCTCCCCAAGCTGCTCTCCATCATTTCTCATCAGTCCTGGCTCAGCAGGGAGGTCCCAGAGCACTGGAGGTGCCAATGTGACCCCATCCCCAAGAAGGGCTGGAAGGAGGATCTGGGGAGCTCCATGCCTGTCAGCCTGACCTCGGTGCCTGGCAAGGTTATGGAACAGGTCACCTTGAGTGCCATCACACGGCAGCTACAGGATGGCCGAGGGCTCAGACCCAGCCAGCGTGGATTTCAATATCTTCATTGATGGTCTGGGTGAGGGGATTGAGTCCAGCATCAGCAAATTTGCAGCTGACACAAAGCTGGGTGTGAGTGTGGATCTGCTGGAGGGTAGGAGGGCTCTGCAGAGGGACCTGGACAGGCTGGACCCAGGGCCGAAATCCAACAAGGTGAGGTTTAACAAGACCTAGTGCCAGGTCCTGCACTTTGGCCACAACAACCCCTGCAGTGCTACAGGCTGGGGACAGAGTGGCTGGACAGTGGCCAGGCAGAAAGGGACCTGGGGGCACTGATGGACAGCAGGCTGGACATGAGCCAGCAGTGTGCCCACGTGGCCAAGAAGGCCAATGGCAGCTGGCCTAGACAAGGAATGGTGTGGTCAGCAGGAGCAGGGCAGGGATTCTTCCCCTGGACTCGGCACTGGTGAGGCCACACCTCGAGTGCTGTGTCCAGTTCTGGGCCCCCAATTTAGGAAGGACATGGAGGGGCTGGAGCGTGTCCAGAGAAGGGCAAGAAGGCTGGTGAGGGGTGTGGAACACAAGTGCTGTGAGGAGTGTCTGAGGGAGCTGGGGTTGTTTATCCTGGAGAAGAGGAGGCTCAGGGGAGACCTCATCACTCCCTACAACTCCCTGACAGGAGAGTGAAGCCAGGTGGGGTTCAGGCTCTTCTCCCTGGGAACAGTGACAGGACAAGAGGATACAGCCTTAAGCTGTGCCAGGGGTGGTTTAGGCTGGACATTAGGAGATATTCTTCACAGAAAGGGTGATTGGGCATTGGAATGGGCTGCCCAGGGAGGTGGTGGAGTCACCGTCCCTGGAGGTGTTTAAGGCAAGACCGGATGTGGCACTCGGGGCCATGGTCTGGGTGACAAGGTGGTGTTGGGTCACAGGTTGGACTTGATAATGTCACTGGTCTTTTTCAGCCTGGTTGATTCTGTGATTCTGTGATGATTGTGACACTGCAGGGCCCCAGAGAAGGAAGGGGCCATTGTGAAACACGAGGGCTGACTGGAACCCAGGAGTCCATTGTGACACTATGGAATTAAAGAGGCCAAAAGAGATTCCGGGGCCCAATGGAACCAAGGGAACATGGCTACACTGTTGCTGCAGGGACTCGTGGAACTAAGGGAACAATTGTGAAACTGTGGTGCCCCATGGAACCGAAAGGCCACTGTGATACTGTGGGGCCTCATGTAACTTCCAGGCCACTGTGACACTGCAGGATCTTGTGTAACCAGGGGTCCATCGTGACACTGCACCACCAAAGAGTCCATTGTGGCACTCAGGGGCCTCATGGAACCAAAGGGCCACTGTGATGCTGGGGGGCCTCATGGAACCAAGAGGCAATTGTGACACTATGGAACCAAGTAGAGCATTGGTGCACTGCAGGACTTCATGGTACCATGGATCCATTGTGACACTGAAGAGTCTTGGGGAACAGAGGGGCCATTGAGACACCATGGAGCCTAGTGGAATAATGCAGACCATTGTGACACTCCAGAGTCTCATGGAACCATGGTGACACCAAGCTGGGTGTGAGGGTAGATCACCTGAGGAGTAGGAGGGCTGTGCAAAGGGTCCTGGACAGGCTGGACCCAGGACCCAAATCCAAAAGGTGAGGTTTAACAAGACCAAGTGCCAGCTCCTGCACTTTGGCCACAACAACCCCTGCAGTGCTACAGGCTGGGGATAGAGTGGCTGGACAGCGGCCAGGCAGAAAGGGACCTGGGGGCACTGATGGACAGCAGGCTGGACATGAGCCAGCAGTGTGCCCAGGTGGCCAAGAAGGCCAATGGCAGCTGGCCTGGATCAGGAATGGTGTGGCCAGCAGGAGCAGAGCTGCTGTGCCAGCCCTGATCTGTCCCCAGCTCTGCACACAGACATTGCTGCTGCAACTCCAGAGGAGGGAACAAAAGGGGGATCTCCAGTGAAAACTTTGCTGCGCAATCCTTTAGTTCGTTTAAAGCCACCGAGCAGAGCTCCTCATTGACACAGTCTGGGGCCACAGTAAAGGTGGAGACAAACAAAATGAGAAATGGCACAAACAATGGCCTTTCTTTGCAAACAATATTAAAAATACTAAAACAAAAACAAAAAAACATGACAACCAAACCAAAAAGAACTATTATGATGATTCATAGATGGTGCCAATGTGACCCCATCCACAAAAAAGGCAAGGAAACAAGTGATTTGCAGAAAGTGGCAACCAGTTTAATGTTTCTGAAATTGTCCAGTCATCAGTCTCCACACTGCAGCCTTGACCTCCTGGTTCCTCAGGCTGTAGATGAGGGGGTTCAGGGCTGGAGGCACCACTGAGTACAGAACTGACACCGCCAGATCCAGGGATGGGGAGGAGATGGAGGGGGGCTTCAGGTAGGAAAAAAAGCCAGTGCTGAGGAACAGGGAGACCACAGCCAGGTGAGGGAGGCACATGGAAAAGGCTTTGTGCCGCCCCTGCTCAGAGACGATCCTCAGTACAGCCCTGAAGATCTGCACATAGGAGAAAACAATAAACACAAAACAGAAAAGAGTTAAACAGCCACTTACTGCAAGAAGCCCAAGTTCCCTTAGGTAAAAGTGTGAGCAGGAAAGACTGAGGATCTGGGGGACTTCACAGAAGAACTGGCCCAGGGCATTGCCCTGGCACAGGGGCAGGGAAAATGTATTGGCTGTGTGCAGCAGAGCATTGAGAAAGCCACTGGCCCAGGCAGCTGCTGCCATGTGGGCACAAGCTCTGCTGCCCAGGAGGGTCCCGTAGTGCAGGGGTTTGCAGATGGACACGTAGCGGTCGTAGCACATGATGGTCAGGAGAGAAAACTCTGCTGACATGAAAAACATAAAGAAAAAGAGCTGTGCAGCACATCCTGAGTAGGAGATGGTGCTGGTGTCCCAGAGGGAATTGTGCATGGCTTTGGGGACAGTGGTGCAGATGGAGCCCAGGTCGCTGAGGGCCAGGTTGAGCAGGAAGAAGAACATGGGGGTGTGCAGGTGGTGGCCGCAGGCTACGGCGCTGATGATGAGGCCGTTGCCCAGGAGGGCAGCCAGGGAGATGGCCAGGAAGAGGCAGAAGTGCAGGAGCTGCAGCTGCCGCGTGTCTGCCAATGGCAGCAGGAGGAAGTGGCTGATGGAGCTGCTGTTGGACATTTTCTATTTCATGTCATCACTATCTGCAGGAAAAGCAATCATGGAACAGTTTGGTTTGCAGAGCACTTTAAATACCCCAGCTCACTTTGGTGGCTCTTTCCCCCCACTGCCTGCCCAGGGCTCTGCTGCCTGGAGCTGTCCCTGCCAGCAGCTGCTTCCCTGTGCCCAGGGCTGGGCCCTGCCAGTGCTGCCAGAGCCCAGCCCAGCCCTGGGGGCTCAGCTCTGCCCTGCAGAGCCCTCCCAGCACAGGGCACTGCCCAGGGGCAGCTCTGGCTCTGCAGGCTCTGATGGCAAAGTCAGAGAAACCCTGAGGAGACTGGAAAAGTGACACTGATGCTGCCTGTAAGGGACCCTGTGCTGATTGCTGACACTTCCCGGTTTATTCACAGCTGAGAGAAAAAGTTTTGGATTTTTCTCAACCTGAAGTGAGAGATGAATATCTCTGTGTGATTTACCATGCAGGCAATGCAGAGCAGGAGACTAAAAAAGCATAATTTTTCGCTTTTATGCAGTCCCTGCCTGGCTCTGCTCCCTGTATGTATGTACTAGGAAATATCCTGGAGTTAAATGTCATGCTGGGAGCAGTCCTGAGCAGTGTAGCCTCCTCACCACACAAGAAGAACACTTTCAAGCCTCACCAGCTGTCTCCTTCCACCCAGATCTTGTCCCCCAGCACTGGCAGCAGCTCCCCGGGCTGGCTGAGAGCTGCCCCTGGCAGGCAGCAGAGTCCCTGCCCCAACACAGCGCCCTGGGCTGCAGGACCCTGCTCTGCAGGACAGCCCTGGGCACCCCTGGCTGCTCTACACAAGAGAGAATCAGAGAATGCACTTACAGGATCTGTAGTCATTGGGATGTTCCAGCTTTAGGAGATCACTCCAGGAGCTGCAGCTGCCTTGTCCTGCAGCCAGAGGCTTCCTGTGTCAAGGGCTGGCAATGATTCTCCCCCAGGCACTTCTCAGCATCTTCCCAGCCCTGACTGATTGAAGTTCTCTGTGCCTCTGTGCTGTGCCCGGGGTGGCTGCAGGCAGTGCCCCAGCCCTGCTGGGCTGTGCACAGGAGCTGCTCCTGGCCAGAGCTGTCTCTCTGCAGCGCTGCCCTTGCCAGGAGCTGCCTCTGTGCCAGGAGCCCGGCCCAGCTCAGCAGCACAGACACAGCACAAGGACTGTAATGACCCTCTGGGGCTTTGGTGCTGAGTCCCTGAACATCAGGCTCTGAGAGGGAGTTGAAGAAACTTCTCAAGAATTCAAAGTCAGAATCAAACTCCAAAGTTTCTTGAAGTTTTAATGGGTCCCTCTGAGGGACACAACTGAGAAAGTGTCCCCAGGTTCCAGTTAGAGCAGAACACTGGAGGCAGTGATGACAGCTGGGGACAAACAAGGCAAAGGTGTCTGTGATGCTGAGCAAAGCTGGATGTGTTTCAGCAATGCAAAGGGCCAAGGCCTGAGCCCCAGCCCCTGGCAAGGCACATCCTGTCCCTCCCTCATTGCTCAGGCCTCTTCCCGGGCCACTGCCATGTGGCCATGTGCAATGGCAAGGGCAGCACCATGGGGCGGCCCCTGCCAGGCTGCTGAGCAGGGCCAAGGAGGCAATGAGGCCCCAGCACAGCAAGGCTCACTTGTCTCCTCCTCATGCCTCACGCCCAGGGCCAGCAGCCATGGCCAAAGTGCTGCAGGAGTTGCCTCTGGCAGGGCCTTGCAGCTGCTGCCCATGCCTGTGGCCTCTGCAGCCCAGGCTGTGCTACGGTGTCCCTGCCCTGCGCCTCTGTCCCTGCAGGCTGTCGTCATGCCCTGGCTGCCCCACCTGGCTGGCCCCTTCCTTTGCTGACAGCTCTGCGTCCTGCCTGCCTCTGCCTGCCCACACAAAGCCTTGGCCTTGATGCCTGATGGGGTAATTCAAATTTTACTCTGCCTGTGATCTTTTGCGAGAAAAATAGGCCATGCATGGGCTTCTTTCTCTGTTAGGACAGTTGGAAGAGAAGAAGTAATCTGGCTCCAGAGTGCAGTCACAGAACAAACAAGGATTGAATCTGGAAATTTGGGATGGGTTTTATGGGAAAGGTTAAATTGTAACACATGTGTAGCAACTGTGTATAAGCAACACAATTGTAGGATCAGGTGTCCACCTAAGGTTAGGAGTTATCCCCTGCTGGACCTCAGGGCTCAATAACTGGTGGCCCATTTAATACCAAATTAGTGTTAAGGAGTCTTATTCTGATATTTTGGAGATTTGTTTACAGTGAGGCCTCACAGAACTAAGGACACAACTGTGGCACTGTGGGGCTGCATGGAACCAAAATCCATTTTAACACAGCAGGGCCACATGGAACCACGTGTGACAGTGCAGCGTCCCACAGAACCAAGGTGTCCATTGCGATACTGCAGAACCTCATGGACTCAAGGTGACCGTGTTATACAACAGAACTTCATGGAACCAAGGGTCCATTGTAGCATGGCAGGGCCTCATGGAATCAAGGGGTCCACAGTGACAGTGAGGGGCTCCATGGGATGAAGGGTCCATGCTGGCATTGTGGAACCAAGGACGCCATTGTGAGCCAGTGGGGCCTCATGGAACCATGGAGACCATTGTGACACTTTGAGGCCTCGTGGAACCAAAAGGCCTTTTTGACACTGTGGGATCTCACAGAACCAATGCTCAATTGTGACACTGCAGGGACCTTTGGAATCAAGGAGACCATTGTGACACTTTGCAGCCCCATGGAAGCAAGGAGCCATTGTGACACTATTAGGTCATGTCAGGCCAAGGGGCAATTGTGGCACTGTGTGGCACCATTGAACCAAGGAGAGCATTGTGAAACTGCAGGACCTCATGGAATCATGGAGATCATTGTGACACTCTGCGGCCTCATGAAACCAAGGGGCCATTGTTTCACTGTGCAGCTCCATGGAACCAAGGAAACCATTTTGACACTGCAGGGCTTCATGGAAACAAGGGGCCAGTGTGACACAGCGGGGCCGTGTGGAACCAAGGATCCAATATGACACTACCATTGTGACACTGTAGGGCTCCATGGATCCAAGGGAACAGGTAACAGGTCTGGTTGGCTTGGACTGATGGCTCAACTGACCTTGACATGTCAAGGGTCTCTTCTCATGTGCCCCTGAGACACTGGGGCTCTGGGCTTTCCTTGAAATGGAGAAGAACCATCCCTCCTGCCCATGCACCCATGGCCAAAACTGGTACTTCTCCTCCAAAACTCCCTATATGGAATGGTTTCTGCCAGGGAAAAGCTGCCAGGACAGACAGCTCTGGCTGGCCTTGGCCTCTGGTGCCTGCCTCTAACCTGGCCCTGAAACACTGGGGCTCTGGGCTTTCCTTCCTCTGGGAAAGAAATGGCCTTCTGCTCATAGTCTAAGAAACTGAGCAGAGGACAAGGCCAGCTAGACCTGTGTCTTGTAGAAGCTTTTGTCTGACAGCAATCCTTGGATAGATGGAATTTTGGAGGCCAAATTCCAATTTTGGCCATGGGCACCTGGAGAAGAAGGATGGCTCTTTTCCATAGGAAGGAAAGCAGAGCCCCAGTGTTTCAGGGGCAGATAAGTGATAGCCAGAGAGGGCCAAGGCCAACCAGAGCTGTCTGTCCTGGCAGCTTTTGGCTGCGAGAAATCCTTGGATTGATGGAATTTTAGGAGGCAGAATCTCAATTTTGGCCATGGTCCCTGGAGGAGAAGGAGGGTTCTTTTCCATAGGAGGGAAGGAACAAAGCTCTGGTGTTTCAGGGGCAGATGAGAGGTGACCACCAGAGGCCAAGCCCAGCAAGAGCTGGCAGGTTTTGTCTGGGAGATACTTTTCATATAGCGATTTTATTAGGGGGAGTAGCAATTTTGACCATGGGCACCTGGAGGAGAAGGACAGCTCTTTTCCATAGGAAGGAAAGCACAGAGCCCCAGTGCTCCAGGGGCTGATGAGCAGCAGCCCTCAACAGGCCAAGATCAGCCAGACCTGTCAGGCGGCCCCTGGGAGGCCAAGCCAGCCAGACCTGTTCCACGTTCCCTTGATTTGACGAGGCCCCACAGTGTCACAATGTTCTCCTTGCTTCTGAAGTGTCACAATGGCCCCTTGCTTCCAGGAGGCCTTGCAGGGTCACAATGGCCCTTTGGTTCCATGGGGCCCCAAAGTGTCACAATGATGACATTCCATGGTGATTCCATGATGATTCCATGGGGCCTTGCAATGTCACAATGGTCTCCATGGATCCACGGTGCCCTGCAGGATCACAATGGCCCTTTGGTTCCACCAGGCCCTGTAATGCAACAATGGCCTCTTGGTTCCACAAAGCCCTGCTGCTTCACACTGGCCCCTTGGGACCATGCGGCCCCACAGAGCCACAATGATCCCCTTGGTTCCAGAAGGCCCCCAGAGTGTCACCATGGTCTCCATAGGAAGAAAACCACAGAGCCCTAGTGTTGCAGGGGCAGATGAGGGGCAGTGACCAGAGGCCAAGGCGAGCCAGTCTAGATGGTACTGGCAAATTTTGTCTGGGAGCAATCCCCAGATATAGGGAATTTTAGAGGTAGTATACAAATTCTGGATGTGGACACCTTGAGGAAAAGGACAGTTCTTTTCCATAGGAAGGAAAGCATGGAATGTCGGTGTTTCAGGGGCAGATGAAAGGTGACCATTAGAGGCGAAGGTCAGCGAGTCATCTCTGTCCTGGATGCTTTGGTCTGAAAGCAACCCTTGGAAATAGGGAATTTTGGAGGTGGAATCCCAATAATGGCCATTTCTGTGCTGATACAGACAGTTCTTTTCCACAGGAAGGAAAGCACCAAACCCCAGTGTTTTGAAAGAAGGCAAGAAGCAGCCCCCAAGAGGCCAAGGGCAGTCAGACCTGTTTGTTCTGGCAGCTTTCACTTTGGAGCAACCCCTGGATGTGCGGAGTTTCAGAGGTGGAATCCCAGTTTTGACCATGGGAACCTGGTCAATGTGGATGGTTCTTCCCATAGGCAAGAAAAGCGTAAAAAGTTGTTTTTGTAGAAGAGAGGTGGCCACCATAGGCCAAGGCAGCCAGACCTGTCTCTCCTGGCACCTTTCACCTGGGGCAATCCTTGGATATAGGGAATTCTGAGGCAGATTCCCAATTTCGGCCATGGGCACCTGGATGTGAAAGGTTTTTTTCCATAGGAAAGAAAAGCACATGGTCCCAGTGTTTCAAAGGCAGATGAGAGGTGGCCCCTGGGAGGCCAAGCCAGCCAGATCTGTGTGTCCTGGCAGATTTCATCTGGAAACAATCTTTGCATAAAGGAAATTTGGAGGAGGAATCCCACTTTTGGCCATGGGACCCTGGATGGAGATGACCAGGTCTTCTCCACAGGAAGGAAAGCCCAGAGCCCCAGTGCTTCAGGGGCTGATGAGCAATGGCCCTCAACATGCCAAGGTCACCCCGAGGGGGCCCAGCCAGCCAGGGCTGTTCCATGTTCCCTTGGTTCCATCAGGCCCCACAGTGTCACAATGTTCTCCTTGGTTCTGAAGTGTTGCAGGTGCTGACTGACACCTTGCAGTGTCACAGTGGCTTCTTGGTTCCACAAAGCCCTGAAGTGTCACAGTGGCCCCTTGGCTCCCTGTGGCCCCGCTGTGTCACAATGGCTCCTCTGGGACACTCTGGGCTCCACAGTGTCACCATGGCCCCTTGGTTCCATGGGCACCCCTGAGTTCCACAATGGTCCCAATGAGCCCCGTGGTGCATTTGGTGCTGAGCCCTTGAACCTCAGGGCCTGGGAGGAGATTGCACAAACCTTTCCAGGAGCCAAAGGCAGAGGAAAAACCCAAAGGGTCTCAAGGCATTGATGGGTCCCACTGAGGTCCATCCCCAACACAGGCTCCTGATGGACTCCCTGGAGGAGAGAATTGGAGGCCAGGATTGCGCAAAGCTCTCAGAGACTCCAAGGCAAAAGCAAAACCCAAAGTCCTTGGAAAAACCTGCAGCCCCTGGGAGCATTACGGAGCCCCCAGGGCCATTCCTGAGCAAGGCTCCCCTGGGTCTCCTTCCAGCAGATCCCTGAGGTCCCTGGGATGTGGGGGGGATGCTGAGGGCAGGACAAGGGGGTGACAGTGGCCAGCCTTGCTGGGGCTGTGCCAGGAGGCCCCAGGGCCTCAGGACAAGGTGTCTCCTCCCAGCCCTTGGTGGCACAGACCCTGCTGTGCCCCAGGGCACCAAGACTTGGCTTCTCTTTGTCCCCACCTGTCATCTCTGCCTCCAATTTCCTGCTCTAACTGGAACCTGGGGACACTTTCTCACTTGAGTCCCTCATTGGGACCCATTAAAAGTTCAAGAAACTTTGGAGTTTGATTGTGACTTTGAATTCTTGAGAGGTTTCCTAACAAACCAAGGCTCTGCCTTCATTTCCCTCTGCTCTGGTGCAGTTCATCAGGAAGGTTTCCTGCCACAGTTATGGAGAAATATTTCAAAGAGTTTCTCAGAAATACGCATTCCTATTTAAAAGGGTGTATTTTATTAGAGAATTTCCCTACTGAAAACAGACACACTCCTCAAGTGTGTGCAGAGCCCAAGGTGCCAGCAAAGCCACTGCAGCCCTGGCCTGGGCCAGCTGTGAGGGGGGGATCCTCATCCCAAGCTGCACTGGGCCATGGCAAGGGGCTGTGGCCATGGACACTGCACTGACCCCACTGCTGGGTTTGGCTGCCAGGGACACCGTGAGGAGTTCAAGGTTCCTTGGGAACACTGGGGAGGACTGGGACAGACTGGGGGACACTGGGAACGCTGTGGGAGACACTGGGAAAACACTGGCACATACTGGGAGTGATACTGGGGAATACTGGGACCAACTGGGGACACTGGGAACTTTGTGGGGAAGACTGGGTGACGCTGGGGCACCCTGTGAATGACACTGGGGGGAACTGCGAGGGATTGGGAATTGACTCAGGTGTATTGGGAGGGCTTGGAGGGGCAATGCGTGTGTACTGGGCTGTACTGGGAATGAACAGGAAATGAACTGGGGAACAACTGGAGTGGGTCAGTGGGCTGTTCCCGCCTCCGCAGGCCTCCCATTGGCCGAAGCTCCCGCCCGTCAGAGGCCCTAAGCCAATCAGCTCCTGGGATCGGGGCCTCGGGGCGGTGCCTCGAGGCTATTTATTTGCTTACAACTCCCGTCATGCCTCGCGCCCCACAGATTCCCCCGGTATCCGCCCCCATTTGCTCCGTAAGTGTCCCCCAGACCCTCCAGGATCCCTCAGTGCCCCCTCAGTGCCCACTCGGGACTCCCGAGAAGCGTCCCCGGACCCCCAGGTGCTCTCAACCCCACAGATGCCCGTTACAGCCACTCCTGGGACTTCATCTCCTCTCATCCCCCGCAGCCCCACAGCCCCTCATAACACAGTTCCGCTCCTAAAATTCCTGTCCTGCCCCGCGCCCTAAAGAGCCCGGTCAGAGCTCCCCAAGCTCCCCCCAGGTGCTCCCGGACCGTGTTCGTTCCCCCCGAGGAGCTGAAGTCGCGGCTCGGACGCAAAAGTGTCCCCCAAGGGCCTTCCCGGACCCCCAAACGCCCCGTTCGAGCCGCTTCCGGGACTACAGTTCCCATCATGCTCCGCGGCGCCCGTAGAGCTCCGTTACAGCCGTGACTCCATCTCCCGTCATGCCCCGCGGCACACAGAGCGCCATTGTAGCAGCGCTTCCAACTCCCGTGATGCTCCGCGGCGCCGTTGACCCGTATTCTACCCGCGCCTACAACTCCCATGATGCCCCGCGGCGCAGAGAGCCCCGTCAGAGCCCCCAAGGGCCCGCCCGGACCCCGCAGGGCCCCAAATTCCCCTCCCTGACCTCCAAGGGCCCCCCTGGACCCTCAAGGGCCGCTCCCAACCCCAGACTTTCCCTCAGGATCCCTGAGTGCCCCCCAGTGCCCACTCGGCCCCACAAGTGTCCTCCAGACCCTCAAGGAACCTCTAAATTCCCTCCCCAGACCCAAAACTGCCCCAAATGTGTCCCAGAAATGTCCCCATGAACCCCGAAGTGCCCCCGTTGAGCTCTTCTGAGAAAAATATGATAAAAAAGACTACAAAAGGTCTCAAAGTAGGACTAATTAGCACAAAGAGGGAGAAATCAATAACCAATAAAGGTGAATTAATTAATGAAGGGAATCACGTTATTTAGAACTAACAAATATGAAGTTCTTTTGTTGCAGAAAATGTATAGATTTGTGTTTTAATATAAAAAATGGGTAATAAAATAGAAAATTATATTCTTATAAATATGAAGTAATTATAACTAATACATGTAATAATTCAATATTAAAAATGAAGAATAAATTACATTACTAATTACGAAGAAAAAGTACATAAATGTTCTTGGGTATTTTGGGCTGTCAGTGCCAGGTGGGCGATGTCAGACATGGTGAGGTTGGGGCTGAGGAGCAGCTTGTCCAAACAGGGTCAGCCTGCAAGGGGCTCATTCTTCTCTGTGCCCACACCTCCTAAGGACACATTCAGCATCAACATCACTTGGGGAATGCTTCTAAAGGCTCTTCTCTGAACTGTAAAATAAAAAAATACTCACTTCATAAAAAATGCAAAAAATCATGAGGTGTTCTTGGAAATCTCCCTCCTTAAGAGAACTCCAAACTGACTCCAATCAGCTGCACAAGCCCTGGAGATGAGAAGACAACTGAAGTAAGACAAGGGGCTTTTGAAAGGGTGGGGCTCGGGGCCCTCCTTCCAATGGAAAAGAACCGTCCTTCTCATCAGAGTGTCCATGGCTGAACTGGGATTCCACCTCCAAAATTTCCTGTATCCAAGGGTGGCTCCCAGACAAAATCTGCCAGTGCCATCAAGTCTGGCTGGCCTTGGCCTCTGGTGAGTGCCCCTCATCTGCCCCTGCAACACTGGGGCTCGGTTGTTTCCATTGTCACCACAGTGACAGTTCCAGGCCTTGTGGAACCAAGGGGTCATTGTGACACAGAGGGGCTCCATGGATCCAAGAGACCATTGTGACACTGTGGGGTGTTGTGGAACCAGGGAAACCATTGAGACCCTTCAGAGCCTGGTGTAACCAAGGGGCCGTTATGACACCTCAGGGCCTCATGGAAGTGAAGGGACCACGGTGGCATTGCAAGGCCTCATGGAAGGAGAGGCCATTGTGGAACTGCAGGACCCCATGGAACCAAGGGGACATGAAAAGGTGGGGCTGCCTTGGGCACCCAGAGGCCACCTGACAGATCTGGCTGATCTTGGCATTTAGAGAGCCCCTGAAACACTGGGGCTCTGGGCTTTCCTTTGTATGGAAAAAAACTCTCCTACTCTTCCTGGCATCCATGCCAAAATTGGGATTCCAGCTCCAAATTTCTCTATATCCAAGGATTGCTCCCAGAAAAAAGCTGCCATTTCTGTCAAGTCTGGTTGGTCTTCGACTCCTGAAGACCAGCACTTACTTGCTCTCCAAACCTTGAGGTTCTGTGCTTTTCTTTTTATGGAAAAGAACCATCCTTCTCCAGGCACAAATGGCTGAAATTGGGGTTCCACATACAAAATTCTGTATATCCAAGTGTCGCTCCCAGGCAAACCTGCCAGGACAGACAGGTCTGCCTGGCCTTGGCCACTTGCAAGGTGCCATTCATCAGCCCCTGAAACCCTGGGGCTCCATGGTTTCCTTCCTGTGGAGACCATTCTGACACTGTGTAGCCTCATGGTGATGCCTTTTTCCTGGTCTTAGGAAATAAAAGCTCAGACATGGTTGGAGGGTTGGGGGTCATTTACCTCGGTATTTTAATAGGATCCCATTCGATGCATCGCTTCAGCCATGCATCACAAATGTCCTCCCACCCCCCAATCGAGTATACAATTAAAGACTTTACACATTAGCATATCTAACGAGGGCCCAATAAGGGGGCTGGGGTGGGCTAACTTCTAGTTTACAGAATCTGTCCTGCTAGGGGACCTTGAGTGCTTACGACAATAGAGTGTTTGGTCTCCTAACTCTACAGTTTCTGGGCTGTTTAGTCTCCTGGCCTACTGGACACCAAGAAACCAGGCTAAAGTATCACACCCATAGCATCACAAGTGTGCATGCTAATACTTGTGGATATAGGGAACTGTGTAAAAGGTATTTGAGAGAAAAGGCAAAAAATCCTTCAGGCATCAATGGAACCAAGGGAACATGGAACAGGCCTGGCTGGCTTGGCCTTCCAGGGGCTTCCTGACAGGTCCAGCTGATGGTGGCATGTCCAGGGCTGCTCCTCATCAGTCCCTGGAGCACTGGGGTTCTGTGCTTTCCTTCCTATGGAAAAGAATTGCCTTTTTCTCCACAGCCAAACTTGATACTCCCCCTAAAAAATTCCCTATGTGCAAGGGTTTCTCTCAGACAAAAGCTGCCAGGACAGACAGCTCTGGCTGGCCTTGGCCTCTGGTGGTCACCTCTTATCTGCTCTGAAACACTGGGGCTGTGTTCCTTCCTTCCTATGGAGAAGAACTCTCCTTCTCATCCAGGGGCCATGGCCAAAACTGGAATTTGACCTAAAAAATTTCATCTATCCAAGGATTGTTCCCAGACAAAAGTTGCCAGAAGCGACATGTCTGGCTGGTCTTGTCCTCTGGTGGATTTTTTCGACTATGAGCAGAATGTTTTCATTTGCCAACACCTGGGAGAGGGCCCAGAGATCTCCCAAGGTGGAGTTAGGATGCCTCAAGCACATGACCACTATATAGGGACAAAGGAGCTCTGTGCTCAGTGGAGTGGTGACTGAGGACAGTGGAGGAGAGCCCTGGGAGGGATTGAAGGGTGATTTCAGAGATGGTGAATCCTATTGACATAGTAGAGAACAGCCAGAGAAAGAAAGAATTAATGCCATGTACAGCTGGGGAGGTGATGACTAGATAAAAGGAGAAACGGATTTCAGTCCCAGGGCAGGGCTGTGGTGCAACACGTCCCCCAGAACGAGTCTGGAGCAGCCCAAGGCTTTGTGTGGCCAGGCAGAGGCAGGCAGGATGCAGAGCTGTCAGCAAAGGAAGGGGCCAGCCAGGTGGGGCAGCCAGGGCATGAGGACAGCCTGCAGGGACAGAGGCGCAGGGCAGGGACACCGTAGCACAGCCTGGGCTGCAGAGGCCACAGCCATGGGCAGCAGCTGCAAGGCCCTGCCAGAGGCAACTCCTGCAGCACTTTGGCCATGGCTGCTGGCCCTGGGCGTGAGGCATGAGGAGGAGACAAGTGAGCCTTGCTGTGCTGGGGCCGCATTGCCTCCTTGTCCCTGCTCAGCAGCCTGGCAGGGGCCGCCCCATGGTGCTGCCCTTGCCATTGCACATGGCCACATGGCAGTGGCCCGGGAAGAGGCCTGAGCAATGAGGGAGGGACAGGATGTGCCTTGCCAGGGGCTGGGGCTCAGGCCTTGGCCCTTTGCATTGCTCAAACACATCCAGCTTTGCTCAGCATCACAGACACCTTTGCCTTGTTTGTCCCCAGCTGTCATCACTGCCTCCAGTGTTCTGCTCTAACGGGAACCTGAGGACACTTGCTCACTTGTGTCACCCAGTGGGACCCATTAAAACTTCAAGAAACTTTGGAGTTTGGCTGTGACTTTGAATTCTTGGGAGGTTTCTTCACCTCCCTCAGAGGGACTGATGTTCAGGGACTCAGCACCAAAGCCCCAAGAGGGTCATTCCAGTCCTTGTGCTGTGTCTGTGCTGCTGAGCTGGGCCGGGCTCCTGGCACAGAGGCAGCTCCTGGCAACCAAGAGGAGCTTCAAAAAGCCATTTCTCCTGAGGAGCAGCTCCTCTCCCAGCCCAGCAGGGCTGAGGGCACTGCCTGCAGGCACCTGAGAGGAGTGAAGCAAAGAGAGAGACTGTAAGCAACTGGAAGGACAATTGTGAGCTTACTCATGGAGAAATCTTCAGCACTTGTGACACAGTCAGTCTCTGGCTGCAGGGATCTTGTAAAGCTGCCCCAGGACACGACTGCTGTGAGTGTAAGGATGGCTGTGCTGCCGTTTGTGGTTTGGGGGAGGATGTGGTGCAGAGCGGGGCTGCCCTGGGCACCGTCAGAGGGACCGGGCAGGACGGCTCCTGCTGCCAGGGACGGCTGCAGGGACAGCTGAAGGTGGGGGTGCAGCCAGGGCTGCCCAGGGCTGTCCTGCACAGCAGCTCCTGCAGCCCTCAGGGCTCTTGGCCAGCCCAGGCCATCTGCCACCTGCCAGGGGCAGCTCTCAGCCTGCCTGGCAGCTCCCCATGGCCGCTGGAGGGGAGCTGTGGGTGCAAGGAGTGACTCCTGCCAGGGCAGGTGCTGCTGCTGTGCAGAGGCTGCTGTGTGGGCCAGGGCTGCTCAGAGCTCCAGCTCATGCCCAGCTCATTTCTGAGGGCACTTTTCAGGAGCACATTCAGGCCAGGGCTTTCCTGCTTGAGTCTCTGCTTTCCTCAATCTCTGCTCCCACTTTTCCCTGCCTCAGCTTGGTGGCAATGCAAACTCAGCTGTGCAGGGCAGAGCAGGGGCTGAGGCTCTTAAACCATCCCACTGAGCATTGCTGGGACCCTCAGCAAGTGCCTGCACCTGCCCAGCCTCCAGACCCATCCAGCATCACCTTTCCATGGTGGCCAGGCCTGGGGGAGCTGTTCTTTAATCCCTGCAGCCCCCAGCAGCTGCAGGGCAGAGCTGGCCCAGGGGCTGGGCTGGGCTCTGGCAGCTGTGGCAGGGAAGGAGCCCGGGCCCACAGGAACAGCTCCCGGCTGCGACAGCTCCAGCAGCAGAGCCATGGGCAGGGAGGGAGGGAGGAAATGCTGAGGGAAGCCCTGCTGCAGGGGACATGTGGCACCTGCGGGCCCTGGCCTGCAGTGCAGACACTGGCCTGAGCAGCACAGCTCTTGTGTCCCCTGGCAGCCAGCACAGCCCTCAGCCCGGGGGCTCGGGGCCCTCAGTGCCCTCCTGGGCCGGCAGAGCAGCAGCAGAGATGCAGGGCATCTCTCCTGCCATGTGCCCATTCCCTGCTGCCCAGGGCCTCAGGGCCACTGTCCTGCCCTGCTGCTGCCTGGCAGGGGCTGTGCAGGGCTGGCCAGGGAAAGGCTTTTCCTCAGGGCCTGGCTCTGTCTCTCCTTGCCTTGCTCAGGTGCTGCTGGCATTGCTGAGGGGCTCTGTGGCAATGGCAGCTCCAGCTGCAGGGTCAGGCCCAGCCCTTGGGCTCCTCCTGTGCAGGGTGAGCCCAGCAATGGGGTGTCCCAGCTCCCTGCGCCCCGGGCAGCTCTGGGCAGGGCAGCCTGGGAGGCTGGCAATGAGCCCACTCTCCTCAAGCTGTGCCATGGACAGGACCCTTGGTGTGTCCTCGGGATCCATCCAAGCTGTGAGCTGCCTTCCAGGGGACACTGGGGGACAGGAGTGTCCTTGGCCAGAGTGGGGCTGAGACTCTGAGAAAGGCTGAGCCAGTTTGCTCTGCTGTGGCTCCCTCTGCTCTCAGCTGTGTCAGTTTGATTTTCAGGGGCACACAGTGACTGCCCTCGATCTCAGAATGGGCAGCTGGGGACAGATGGAGCGACAGAGCAGCTCCCCTCACCCTTCACTGAGTTACAGCCAATGCTCCTGCACTGCACAGTTCTCTCTGTTCTCCCTGGGCACAGCAGGAAATCCTCTCCAAGTGCCTTTGGTCATCACCATTCCTTAGCCCTGGGACAGGAGATGCTGCCAAGCTCCTCTGCCTCAGGAGCAGTTTGGGCTGATGGAATCCAACCCCAGGACTAATCCCTGTCCCCATTCCCTTGACCCCACTGCTGCAGAGCACAGCTGACCCCTTGGTGTCCATGGGCAGAGCCCCTGCTGGTGACAGCAACGGGGCCAGATCCCAGCAGAGCTCCAGGCACGGGGCTGAAAGAAGGGCTCTGAGAAATGAAAAATTGGGTGGCACCGAGAGGCAGGGGCAGGGCTGGGAGAAAGGGCTTGGACATTGCTCAGGAAAGTCTCCCCTGACTTGTCACTGTCTCCTCCTTGAACAGATCCCCATGGCCGGAGCCAGCAAATGTCCAACAGCAGCTCCATCAGCCACTTCCTCCTGCTGCCATTGGCAGACACGCGGCAGCTGCAGCTCCTGCACTTCTGCCTCTTCCTGGCCATCTCCCTGGCTGCCCTCCTGGGCAACGGCCTCATCATCAGCGCCGTAGCCTGCGGCCACCACCTGCACACCCCCATGTTATTCTTCCTGCTCAACCTGGCCCTCAGCGACCTGGGCTCCATCTGCACCACTGTCCCCAAAGCCATGCACAATTCCCTCTGGGACACCAGCACCATCTCCTACACAGGGATGTGCTGCTCAGGTTTTTTTCTTTCTGTTCTTCATTTCAGCAGAGTTTTCTCTCCTGACCATCATGTGCTATGACCGCTACGTGTCCATCTGCAAACCCCTGCACTACGGGACCCTCCTGGGCAGCAGAGCTTGTGCCCACATGGCAGCAGCTGCCTGGGCCAGTGCCTTTCTCAATGCTCTGCTGCACACAGCCAATACATTTTCCCTGCCCCTGTACCATGGCAATGCCCTGGGCCAGTTCTTCTGTGAGTTGCCCCACATCCTCAAGCTGTCATGTTTACATTCCAAACTCAGGGAATTTGGGCTTATTGTAGTTAGTGTTCTTCTGTTTTTGGGATGCTTTGTGTTCATGGTTTTCTCCTATGTGCAGATCTTCAGGGCTGTGCTGAGGATCCCCTCTGAGCAGGGCCGGCACAAAGCCTTTTCCACGTGCCTCCCTCACCTGGCCGTGGTCTCCCTGTTTATTAGCACTGGCACATTTTCCTATCTGAAGCCCCCCTCCATCTCCTCCCCATCCCTGGATCTGGCAGTGTCAGTTCTGTACTCGGTGGTGCCTCCAGCCCTGAACCCCCTCATCTACAGCCTGAGGAACCAGGAGCTCAAGGATGCACTGAGAAAAATGATGACTCTAGCCTTTCAGAAAAAATAAACTCTATTTTGTAGTGCAGGGCCTTCACAATGTAACTCTTTTCAATCTCAAATCTTTTTCTTCTGTTTATCCATTTTTTCATTGGTACCTTTTCTTATTTTTTTCTAATGTTTAATGCTGTTTATAGAATACTGTAGTATTCACCTTAGCATTTCCACATTTATATCTACCTTTCTCTTTAAACACAAAGCTTTCAGGAGGCTTTTTCCCTGTGCTATTAAATAAAAATAAAGTTACTGCCCTAGCTTGTGTGTCCAAGATGTTTATTGAGCCCTTCTCTGTCTCTGCAGGGACAGTGCCTGTGAGCAGAGCTGGAGGGCAGAGACTCCCAGCACAGCAGCACAGCCAGGGACAATGGCCCTGGCTCTTCCCACATCTGCTCTTCCCAACTCCACCCTCTCCTTCCCAGCCCTTCTGTGGCTCCAAGGCTGCAGTGCTCGGGCAGCTTGGTCACTGTCCTGCTGCGCGTCCGTGCTGTGACCACAGGCAGGGACAGGCCATGGGCACTGCTGGGACACAGCTGGGCTCCAGCACAGCAGCTCCAGCAGCAAAGGGCATCTCCTGAGGGCAGGGCAGGAAGGCTTCGCTCTCCCTCCAGAGTCACTCTCAGCAACAGCCCCAAGGAACAGACTCTCAAGAGGCTCCTGGTGTTCCTTCTTCTGCCAGGGCTCACTGGGATGAGATCAGGGTCCCAGGGTGGCCTTCAGGGGACTCAGGGCTGGCTCAGGTTTGGCTTGTTGGTGGCCAGTGCCCATCAGATGGTGAATGGTCAGTGCTGAACCTTGCTGGGGCTCTGCAGCTTGTGCCAGGGCTGAGGGCAGGGGAATGTTTGTGTGGAGGGCCTTGGGAGGTGCCAGGAGAACACAGGGGAGCTGCAGGGCCAGTGTGTGCCAGGGATGAGCAGGGAGTGGAGCTCAGTGGGCACAGGCCTGTCCAGGCTGGGGTCAGGCAGAGAGAAAGGACTGAATGTGTGCTGTGAGCCAGGAGAGCTCTGCAGCCCCAGGGGACACAGCAGGGACAGGGACAGGAGTGTGGGCAGTGAGTGGTGTGAGGCTCAGGGAAGTTGCCCAGGAGGATGCAGGGCAGCCCCAAGGCCATGTGGCAGCCCTGGAAGAAGGCAGGCACCTGTGAGCAGCCTCCATGGGCACAGCAGAGCCTGTGTGGGAGGGCTGAGTGCAGGCAGCAGCAGCAGCTGCCTCTGTGTCCCAGCTGCAGCAGCAGAGCCCAGCAGAGGCAGCCCAGGGCCGCGGGCAGCAGAGCCCCCGTGCTCTGCAGAGCAGCACCCCCAGCTCGGGGGCTGTGGGGAGCAGCCCAGGGGCTGCAGCAATGGCTGCTCAGGCCAGCACAGACGTGTTCCCCTGGCCAAGGCTCTGTGGGCAGCTGGCATGTGCCAGGAGCAGAGCAGGAGCCCGTGGCTGTGCACAGGAGCCCTGGCAAGAGGCTGCCCTGGCCCTGGGCCAGCAGGAGCTGCCTGAGGAGCCGCGGGGCCAACTCTCTGCTGCTGTGCTGGGCAGTGGGGCTGGCCCTGGGGCTGCACGAGCTGCCCGAGCTGAGCATCTCCTGAGCATTGCAGACACACAGTGGCTGTCCCTGAGCTCCAGTGCCTCCAGTTCCTGCTGCAGGCCCACACAGCACTGGGCTGCTCTGCGGGGCTGGGGCAGGGGCAGTGTTGCCTTCTTGCTGTGAAGGCAGGCGACCTGGTTCAAGAACGACAGCACGGTAGCCCGGCCTCACCTGGGCTACTCGGGCCATGGACTCACGGACACCAATGTGGTGGATGGTCAAATGGCGTTTATTATCTTATCTCATGAGGTTAAATAGTCTAGGGGGCTTCACTACGTCAGAAGGGGGACGATGGGATAGCTAGGGTTAGTAAGGAGTGGAAAACTACTGGGTCCGGAGGGGTTGCATACTTTGGGTGATCTGTTATCATGCAGGAATGGAGGGGGGAGGGTTCCATGCTGCCCTTGCTTTCCGTCACATCGCGAGATCTTCCGTCCGCCTGTCCCTATCTACCACACTTCCCCCCCCTTTTTTCACAAATGAATGAGGTAGTCATAGACACATGTATCGAAGTGAGGCATGAGGTAGTAACTTGACATGGGAAAAGGGGTTTGGTATACCTGAGTAGATTTCACAAGGCAAGTTAGAAAAGTCTTGCGATTCACAGTGTTTACAGTTTGGATCACAGCATTTGCTGATGTTCTAAAAACAGAATGTTGGCCCGTTCTAGACGGGTCTGGATAAAAGAGACTAGTTTGTTCAGCAGGCATGGTCCAAAGGTAAAAGCTAAAAACAACATTGCCAGTGGACCTACCAAGGCGGAAATTAGTGTGGTGAGCCATGGTGATTGATTGAACCAGGACTCAAACCAGCTCTGTTGGGCTTCCCTGTCTTTCTGTCTCCGAGCTAGCCTATCTCGGAGCTCTGCCATGGAGTCTCTGACGACTCCTGTGTGGTCTGCATAAAAGCAGCATTCCTCTTTCAAGGCGGCACACAAGCCTCCTTGTTGCATGAACAAGAGGTCTAATCCTCGCCTGTTCTGCAAGACCACTTCTGAGAGTGAAGAAACTGATTTCTCTAGAAAGGAAATGGATTTCTCGATCCTCTGTAAGTCTTCATCGATGGTCATTTGTAGCTGAGACAGTCCTTGGTGTCGGGTCGCAAGAGCTGAGACACCCGTGGCCGTTCCGGCTGCTCCCAGGCCGAGCAGCATTGCGATAGTTACACCTGTTAACAGTGCTCTTTTGTGGAGCCGGTCGGGTTTCTCAAAGAGGTGGTACATCTCTTCGTCGGTATGGTACAGGACCCTAGGAACAATTAGAACTTGGACACAAAAGTCAGTGGAATCATTGAATTTTGCAAGAGACACACAAGGACTCACTCCAGACCGCTGACAAACTCACATCCTAGATGCGGATGGAACCACTCACTTATTCTTTCTGTTGGGCTTGACATCTTTGGTGCAGATGTTGCCTTCCTTTGCTAAGGTTGCATTGCCAAAACATCTGCCTTGACCTGTGACTTGACTCAGGGTGATTCCTCTGCGGGGAGTATCCCACCTGCACTGGTGAGGGGAGTCAGCTGTGGAGTAACTGAAGGGGATATCTAAAGCAATTCCTTCGTAGAAGGGGGGTTTGACATCATAGCAAAGCCAGCAGGAATCAGTTAGGTTCGGGTTGGATTCGTTCAGGGAAAGAAAGGTAGCTTCTAACATACGAAATGAAGTGTTATAGTTACCAACTGGGTGCTTTTCCACGCCCGGGATGGCCCTCCCACACCATTCACTGGGGGGACTTCTGTAAATTGCCAATGTTGTGGCCAATGTGCTTGGGGAATACTTGTACAATCTGAACCCGTGTCTGCCCAAAACTGAAGCCCTATGACGTGGGGATCCTGACTGCCATAGAGGCGGCATGTTCCCCACACTATCAGGGGCTCTTTCCCTACTTTCATGGCCAGGGCCACCCAGGGGTTCCGCTCTGGGGCGCCCCCTGCTGACCCTGTGGCACAAGTGCAGCTTGTGGCTGTGGTGGGTGCAATGGTGCTGCTGGCGGTGCTGTGAAACTCTGCATTTGCACCGTTTGTGTGGGTGCAGGGCTGGCTGTCTCCTGCGGGGGCATAGGGAATGAGGGTCCCCCACCCCACTGGGGGTTGGCATAGATGGGCCGCCTTGCATTCGCAGAGGGAGGAGGCTGGGTGCGGCCCGCACGCCCCCTCCCCCTCCCGTTTCCCTGGGGTCGGGATCTGCAGTCCTTAGCGAAGTGTCCCTTCTTCCCGCAGCTCCAACAGGCCCCTCTCACGCGCGCTTGAGATGGAGGCCCCGTCAGGGGAGGCTGGGATTTGTGGGGACAGCCTGTTGTGATGTGGCCTGCCTGCCCACATTTGAAGCACGCCATTGCACTAGTTAGATCACGTACGACAGCCTGAAAAGGGGTTAGCTGTTCTTCCCTAACTACATGTTTGATCATATCAGCCAGGCTGGCTCCTATTGGAACGGAGCGCAAGATTTCTTTGGTGACAGTGTTACTTTGTTGCCGCAAGCAGTCTGCTAGAACGGGTCCTTTTGCCGTCGCAGGCAGGGTAGAGGCGTCTACTGCTGCCTGTAGGCGGTCCACAAACTTTGTGAAGCTTTCACTTTCTGTTTGCTTTATGGCGGACCACGGTGAAGGCTTAGCTATCACACGCGATGCAGCACGAATGGCTTCTCTGGCAGCTCGGGTTGTGGCCCTGACTTCCTCAGCTCGCAATTGTGCAGCTTGCTGCTGAGGTGTAATCATCTCATCATGTTTCCCTGTCAGCCTAGATAGACTCGAGCCATGCAGTGGTTGCCCCGCCCCAGAGGATTGGGCTAATAGGTTCGCACAATTGTCTGTCCATTCCTGTTTAAAAACAATCATTCCTGCCCCATCAAAAATCATGCGACCTATTTGTCTGATATCAAAGGGGAGCAGGTTCTCATTGCTAAAAAGGCCGTCTATGAGAGTGGAAACAATGACGGAATCCATCCCCTTTTCTGAGATTGCTTTGACAATCGTTTGTATATCTTTGGGGTTTATCGGATCATGTACTTGTTGTTGGTTCCCGTTTTGCCCAGTGGTTCTCACCGGGAAAGCATGGATTGCGGCTGAGGGTACCCATTCTGCACAAGCTATTTTTATCTTTCCCCAGTCGGTGAATTTGTATTGTGATTGCTTTCCAGTGCGATTTAAAACTTTATTCGTTTTCGTTTCAAATTGTGATAGCTCTGCTTCTTCCGACTCTGTGTCCCAGTCAGTTTCCGATAACTCAGCAGAGCTAGCGGAGCTGTTGTCGGACTCAGAGCCGGAAGTCGACTGCCAGAGCACTTCCGGGATTCCGTGCCTTTTCTGGTGGCTCAGACCCCGCTCCTCCCCCCGGGGGCGGTGCCGGTCCCGCCCCCTGGGCTTGCCCTGCCTCCCATAAGGGGAGGGCTCTCCTTTAAATGATAATGGCATTGAGCATGGCCCTTGACTGGGCATGCGCTCTCTGCCGCTCTCCCGTGCCCGCGCGTTTGCAGCTCTCTCCTCCCACGCATGCGCAGCAGCGAACACTCGCGATCTTTGTTCGTTCTGCTCGCTCCTGCCGCTGAAGCTCTGGCCCCGCCCATCTCCTTGGTCGCCCGCGCCATTTTGAACTGCATAGGGCGGGGGAGAGGGGTTCACCGGCGCTCTCTTTGTAGCTGCCCTCTCGGTTTCCCTGGCTTCGGTTGCCAATTCCTCCCAAAAAGATAGCGCGTATTGCTGTGCTTCCAGCGTTGGATCGTTAACCGGCGGAGGAGGGATGGATGGGGAAACTGCGGACGTTTGGGAAGTTTCCGCGGCAGGGGGTGGATCCGGCGGGCTCGGCGGAAGGTTTTCTGGGGGCCCCGGGGCGTTTGGATTCGGGTCCGGGGAGGAGGGAAGCGCGCCCGGTCCCCGCGAACCCCCGCTCTCAGATAGACCGGTCTCGGGGTCGGTCTGTGTCATTGCTCCTACCCCCAGATTAGGAGTAGCTAATAAACATGCACGTGCAGCTTTCCAAGTCTCCTGTTGTTCCAGCGCTCGGCGTAAAGCTGTTTCTACTTTCCCCCACGCTTTGAGACTTTTTCCGCTGCCCGAGACTTTAGTTTCCTCTGCTAAAACATTGGTACATTTCTCCCACACCTCTGGGTGTAATATTTCTACTGGACGCTCAATTGCCCCAAGCTCCAGGAGTTTTGCAATAGCAATATAAAAATCCTTGAGCTTACACTTAATACCCCACTGCTTATAAAGTAGACTCACGACCTTTGCGACGGTTTCCATAGTAACCGCGGGTCCTTGGGGACGTCTCCCCCGCCTGAAGTCAGCTTCGCTGCCCCGGCCGCTGCCGCTTGTCCAGGCGAATCCCGTAGCCCGAGCTCCTCTTCTTCTTCCCGGGTTTCGGCACCACTATGTTGCCTTCTTGCTATGAAGGCAGGCGACCTGGTTCAAGAACGACAGCACGGCAGCCCGGCCTCACCCGGGCTACTCGGGCCACGACTCACAGACACCAATGTGGTGGATGGTCAAATGGCCTTTTTTATTACCTTATCTCCTGAGGTTAAATGGTCTAGGGGGCTTCACTACGTCAGAAGGGGGACGATGGGATAGCTAGGGTTAGTAAGGAGTGGAAAACTACTGGGTCAGGAGGGGTTGCATACTTTGGGTGATCTGTTATCATGCAGGAATGAAGGGGGGAGGGTTCCATGCTGCCCTTGCTTTCCGTCACATCGCGAGATCTTCCGTCCGCCTGTCCCTGTCTACTACATCCTCCAGAATTCCTTGTATCCAAGGACAGCTCCCAGACAAATGCTGCCAGGACTGACAAGTCTGGCTGGCCTTGGCTTCCTGAGGGCTGGCTCTCATCTGCCTTTGAAACACTGGGGCTCTGTGCTTTCCTTCCTAATGAAAAGAACTCTTCTTCCTGTCCGGGCACCCACAGCCAAAATTGAGATTCCACCTCCAAAATTCCTTATGTCCAAGGACTGCCCCCAGATGAAAGGTGCCAGGAGAGACAGGTCTGGCTGCCCTTGGTGTCTTGGGGGCTGCTGCTCAGCTGCTTTTGAAACAGGCTTCCTGGTTTCCTTCCAATGGAAAAGAATTGTCCTTCTTGTCAAGGTGTCCATGGCTGAAATTTAGATTTCGCCTCTCAAATTCCATATATCCAGGGATTCCTCTGTGACAAAAGCTGCCAGGACAAACCAGTATGGCTGGCCTTGGCCTCTGATGGCCGCCTTTCATCTGCCCCTGAAACACTGGTGTTCCATGCTTTCCTTCCTGTGGAAAAGAACCATCCTTCTCCTACAGGCATCCATGTCGAAAATTGGGATTCCTCTAATATTCTGTATATCCAGTGGTTGATGCCAGACAAAATCTTCCAGTACTGTCAAATCTGACTGAACTTGTGCTCTGGGCTTGTTATCTGCCCCTGAAACACTGGGGCTCTGTTGTTTCCTTCCCATGGAGACGATTGTGACAGTGTGGGGCCTTTTGGAACCATGGAAACCATTAAGACACTTTGGGGCCTTGTGAATGAAGGGGCAATTGTGACCCTGCAGGGCCTCATGGAAGCAAGGACCCATTGTGACACTGTGGGGCCCCATGGAATGAAGAGAACATGCAGCGGGTCTGGCTGGCTTGGCCTCTCAGGGCTGCCTGACAGGTCCGCCTCACCTTAAAATGTCGAGGGCTGCTTCTAATCAGTCCCTGAAGCCCTGGGGCTCTGTGCTTTCTTTCCTGTGGAAAAGGACTGCCCTTCTCATCCAGGTGCTTGTGGCATAAAATCGGTACTCCCCCTAAAAAATACCCTGTATTCAAGAGTTTCCCTCAGACAAAAGCTTCTGGGACAGACAGCTCTGCCTGGCCTTGGCCACTAGTGCTCATCCCTCATCTGCCCCTGAAACTCTGGGGCTTCATGCTTTTCCTCCTATGGAAAAGATCCATCCTTCTCATCCAGGGGCTGTGGCCAAAATAAGATTTGGCCTGCAAAATTCCGTATAGTCAAGGACTGCTCCCAGCAGAAACTTCCAGGACAGACAAGTGTGGCTGGCTTGGCCTCCTGAGGGCCACCTCTCATCCACCAGCAAAACACTGGGGCTTGGTGCTTTCCTTCTGATAGAAAAGAGCTGTCCTTCTCGTCGAGGTGCTTGTTAAGGTCCAGTTATTAAAATCATTGAGGAACTCCTCAGCCAGAATTAAGGTGCAAACAAGATCAAAAGAGGCCAGTGACAATAGTATGGTGCAGTATTCAATGCATGGTCAAGAACTTCTCTGACAAGACTGTGATGTTGCAAGGTCCTTTATTATACAGACGGAGACTACAGACTACTACAGATCGCTCAATGACTACTTGCTAAGACTGCTCCTATGACTCCTACTATGGCTACTGCCATGGCTACTCCCTTATGGCTACTCCCTTATGGCTACTCCCTTATGGCTACTGCCTACTACTACGCAGTGAAAAATCCCTTTATACCATCCCACACACAGGACGTGCCATCATGTAAACAAGATAAACAATACACTATAAGGTCACAAACCACAATACTCACACACATTATGTCCAGAAGGCCACAAACCCATGATCCTCTTTCCCATGCCCATCCCTGGTGACCTGGATATGCTTCCTGATCACCTCTGGGCCTAGGGAAGAGGCTCACCTCTGGGCCTTCCAGGCCTGCTTTTCTATAACACACATAGTGTAACCCTACAGTATGGATTTTATTTGATAGTAAACATGACGGAAAGAAAAGGAGAGAAAAAGAAATAGGGAAAGAGGAGCTTGGGGAATGTGGTGGGGGAGAGAGTGAGGTGAAGACAGACTGGGTAGAAATTATCACCACTCCACAGATCCCAGTGGCATTCCATTGATCCTCTTCTTCTGGTCTTCTGGATGGGTGAAGATCCCCTGAAAAGCATAGAATCCAATGGGTCAATATATGCTCAGGCCAGGTGGCAATGTCCAGGTGTGTCCCCCCTGGGTGATGGGGGGAGCAGTCTCTTGCAACAGACTGGATCTGCTACATCACATGCAGTCCTGTGGTGCCAGGCCTCTGGGGAGTGCTCCAGGGGGGTCTTTGATGGATTATGACACCCCCTCAGCTGCCTCTCACTTGATTGTCCCATGCATGTGGCCTGTGGGGTTGGGGCTTCCACAGCTGGGCCAGTTTGTGTAAGGGAGGATGGGTGTTCACTGCCTCCCACCAGAGGTTACACCCGAAACCTCCTCCCCTCACCTCCTTTTGGGGGGAGGCTGTGTAAATCCGGCCTCTGTGGGCTGTGGTCTCCCCCACCCCAAACTCGGCCAGGGAAGAATCTCTGCTGTGTTTGGCTTTCTTGTGGATGCATTCCTCTCCTTTAGCCTTGTTTGTTTTTCCCTAGGCTGGGATGATTGAACAATAGCGTTATCTTGGCGGCTGAACTTACAGAGCAACAATCCAGCCAGGAATCTTCAGAGAGACTGCTTTGGTTGTATTGTTTGCTTCTTTATACAGGTTTTGTTATAGTGGGCAAAACACTTCTATATTAATGTTTGAGGCATGAACTATTTCAGTCTCTGATGTGTGGCATTGTGAAAACAATATGACAGTGCAGGACCTAGTGTAGTGATTGTGACACTGCAGGGCCCCATGAAACCAGGGGGCCAGGGCTGTTCTGTGGGGCACACTGTTCCTCGTGGAACCACAGAGATCATTGGGACACTGCAGGACCTCGTACAACCACGGGGCCATTGTTACACTGCAGGGAATCGTGGAATGAATGAAACAATATTGAAACTGAGGTGTCCCATGGGACCAAGAGGCATTTGTGTCACTGTGGAACCAAGGAGAGCATTGCTGCACTGGGAGACCTCATGGAACCAAGGAACCACAGTGACAATGTGGGGCTCAAGGAACCAGGGGACACAGTGACACTACAGAGCCTCCTGGCATCACAGAGACCATTGTGACACTCAAGGACATTGTGGAACCATGGGGACACGAACCTGGGTGGGAGTGTGGATCTGCTGGAGTGTAGGAGGGCTCTGCAAAGGGTCCTGGACAGGCTGGATCCAGGGCCCAAATCCAACAAGGTGAGGTTTAACAAGACCAAGTGCCAGCTCCTGCACTTTGGCCACAACAACCCCTGTAGTGCTACAGGCTGGGGACAGAGTGGCTGGACAGTGGCCAGGCAGAAAGGGACCTGGGGGCACTGATGGACAGCAGGCTGGACATGAGCCAGCAGTGTGCCCACATGGCCAAGAAGGCCAATGGCAGCTGGCCTGGATCAGGAATGGTGTGGCCAGCAGGAGCAGGGCAGGGATTCTTCCCCTGGACTCGGCACTGGTGAGGCCACAGCTTGAGTGCTGTGTCCAGTTCTGGGCCCCCAGTTAAGGAAAGACATGGAGGGGCTGGAGCGTGTCCAGAGAAGGGCAGCAAGGCTGGTGAGGGGTGTGGAACACAAGTGCTGTGAGGAGTGTCTGAGGGAGCTGGGGTTGTTTATCCTGGAGAAGAGGAGGCTCAGGGGACACAAGGTGGTGTCAGGGCACAGGTTGGACTTGATGATCTCCAAGGTCTTTTCCATCCTGGCTGATTCTGTGATTCTCTGAGAGCACCCTTGAAGCAGTTGCAGGATGAGCCCTGGGCCTCCTCTTCAGAAGCTCCAGCAGCCCAGGTGCCTCAGCTTCTCCACACAGGCCCCAAAGCCCATCCTGTCAGTCCTGCAGAGCCTCTCCAGCTCCTCCTCACTCACAGCCCCACAACAGGGAGCCCCACACACAGACACACCAGCCCAGATGTGGCCCCTGGCCTGTGTGGCCTCCTACAATGGAAACAGGGGCTTGTGGGCCAGTAATGCCATGTCTGTGCCTGCAAGGATGCAGCAGCTCTGTGAGCTGGGGAGAGGCCAGGGCTGCAGAGGGGGGATGTTGTTGGCAGGTGCATGAGGACGCTCTGGGACGCTGCCCTGGGCTGTCCAGCGCAGTGGGGATGGATCAGCCCCTGCTCTGCTGCTCCTTCCCGTCTCCCCCAGGGACCTTGCAGAGCCCCAGCCATGCTGTTTGCCCCCAGCCTGCCCACGGCCAGCCTGGGGCTGCTGACGGGGCTTTTCTGTGCTGAGCATTGGCCTGGGCGTGTTCTTGAGAGAGCCTGGGCAAGGAGCCTGGAGCCCCCAGGCCCTGGCCTGAGGCGTCAGCGCTGCCCCAGCAGTGCCCATGGCCTGTCCCTGCTGCAGCCCCGGCACTGCCACCCCCAGGGCTGTGAGCGAGCCCCAGAGCACTCAGGCCCTACAGCAACAGCAGGGCCAGGAGGGCAGCACGAGGGCCAGTGGCACGGGAGCAGCATTGGCAACACCAAGTGCTGCTGCTGCTGGGCAGAGCTGCTGTGCCAGCCCTCATCTGCCCCCAGCTCTGCACACAGACATTGCTGCTGTGGCCCCAGAGAAGGGGAAAAAAGTGGATCTGCACAGAAAACTTTGCTGGGAAATCGTTTAATTCGTTTAAAGTCCCCGAGAGCCGAGCTCCTCATTGACACAGTCTGGTGCCACAGCAGAGGTGGAGAGAAACAAAATGACAAATGGCACAAACAATGGCATTTCTTTGTGGAAAATATTAAAAAAACTACAACAAAGGAAAGAATAGACCAAACGAAAAACCAAGCGCAGGAAGAATTATCAAAGATGTTTTTTATTAGAAATGATTTTCAGAAATTGGCAACCAGATTAATGCTTCTGAGATCTTCTAGTCATCAGTGTCCACACTTGAGCCTTGAGCTCCTGGTTCCTCAGGCTGTAGATGAGGGGGTTCAGGGATGGAGGAACCACAGAGTACAGAACTGACACCACGAGATCCAGGGATGGAGAGGAGATGGAGGGAGGCTTCAGGCTGGCAGAAATCCCAGTGCTGACAAAGAGGAAGACCACAGCCAGGTGAGGGAGGCACGTGGAAAAGGCTTTGTGCCATCCCTGCTCAGAGGGGATCCTCAGCACAGCCCTCAAGATCTGCACATAGGAGAAAACTATGAACACAAAACAAGCAAATACCAAACAGGCACTACCCGCAATAAGCCCAACTTCCCTGAGTTTGGAGTGTGAGCAGGAGAGCTTGAGGATCTGGGGCGCTTCACAGAAGAACTGGCCCAGGGCATTGCCCTGGCACAGGGGCAGGGAAAATGTATTGGCCGTGTGCAGCAGAGCAGTGAGAAAGGCACTGGCCCAGGCAGCTGCTGCCATGTGGGCACAAGCTCTGCTGCCCAGGAGGGTCCCGTAGTGCAGGGGTTTGCAGATGGACACGTAGCGGTCATAGCACATGATGGTCAGGAGACAATACTCTGATGAAATGAAGAACAGAAAAAAAAAGACCTGTGCAGCACATCCTGAGTAGGAGATGGTGCTGGTGTCCCAGAGGGAATTGTGCATGGCTTTGGGGACAGTGGTGCAGATGGAGCCCAGGTCGCTGAGGGCCAGGTTGAGCAGGAAGAAGAACATGGGGGTGTGCAGGTGGTGGCCGCAGGCTACGGCGCTGATGATGAGGCCGTTGGCCAGGAGGGCAGCCAGGGAGATGGCCAGGAATAGGCAGAAGTGCAGGAGCTGCAGCTGCCGCGTGTCTGCCAATGGCAGCAGGAGGAAATGGCTGATGGAGCTGCTGTTGGACATTTGCTCTGTCTTGGCATGGAAATCTGTAAAAAAGCAATCATGGAATAGTTTGGTTTGGAGAGGAATTTAATATCCAAGCACAGTTTGGTGGCACTTTCCCACAACTGCCTGCCCAGGGCTCTGCTGCCTGGAGCTGTCCCTGCCAGCAGCTGCTTCCCTGTGCCCAGGGCTGGGCCCTGCCAGTGCTGCCAGAGCCCAGCCCAGCCCTGGGGGCTCAGCTCTGCCCTGCAGAGCCCTCCCAGCACAGGGCACTGCCCAGGGGCAGCTCTGGCTCTGCAGGCTGTGATGGCAAACTCACAGCGACCCTGAGGAGGCTGGAAAAGTGACACTGATGCTGCCTGTAAGGGACCGTGTACTGATTTCTGTCACTGCCCAGATTATTCACAGCTGAGAGAAAAAGTTCTGCATTTTTTTCAACCTGAAGTGAGAGAATATCTGTGTGCAATTTCCCATCCGGGAAACCCAAAGCAGTAGTTTAGAAAAGCAGGATTTTTCCCACTTACGCAGTCCGTGTCTTGCTGTGCTCCCTGTATAATTTACTAGGAAATATCCTGGATTTAAATATCATGCTGGGAGCAGTCCTGAACAATGCATCCTCCTCACCACACAAGAAGAGCACTTCCAAGCCTCACCAGCTGTCTCCTTCTACCCAGATCTTCTCCCCCATTGTTGGCAGCAGCTCCCCGGGCTGCTGAGAGCTGCCCCTGGCAGGCAGCAGAGTCCCTGCCCCAGCACCCTGGGCTGCAGGACCCTGCTCTGCAGGACAGCCCTGGGCACCCCTGGCTGCTCTACACAAGAGAGAATCAGAGAATGCACTTACAGGATCTGTAGTCATTGGGATGTTCCAGCTTTAGGAGATCACTCCAGGAGCTGCAGCTGCCTTGTCCTGCAGCCAGAGGCTTCCTGTGTCAAGGGCTGCCAATGATTCTCCCCCAGGCACTTCTCGGCATCTTCCAGCCCTGACTGATTGAAGCTCTCTGAGCCTCTGTGCTGTGCCCGGGGTGGCTGCAGGCAGTGCCCCAGCCCTGCTGGGCTGTGCACAGGAGCTGCTCCTGGCCAGAGCTGTCTCTCTGCAGCGCTGCCCTTGCCAGGAGCTACCTCTGTGCCAGGAGCCCAGCCCAGCTCAGCAGCACAGACACAGCACAAGGACTGGAATGACCCTCTGGGGCTTTGGTGCTGAGTCCCTGAACATCAGTCCCTCAGAGGGAGCTGAAGAAACCTCTCAAGATTTCAAAGTCACAATCAAACTCCAAAGTTTCTTGAAGTTTTAATGGGTCCCAATGAGGGACACAACTGAGAAAGTGTCGCCAGGTTCCAGTTAGAGCAGAACACTGGAGGCAGTGATGACAGCTGGGGACAAACAAGGCAAAGGTGTCTGTGATGCTGAGCAAAGCTGGATGTGTTTCAGCAATGCAAAGGGCCAAGGCCTGAGCCCCAGCCCCTGGCAAGGCACATCCTGTCCCTCCCTCATTGCTCAGGCCTCTTCCCGGGCCACTGCCATGTGGCCATGTGCAATGGCAAGGGCAGCACCATGGGGCGGCCCCTGCCAGGCTGCTGAACAGGGCCAAGGAGGCAATGAGGCCCCAGCACAGCAAGGCTCACTTGTCTCCTCCTCATGCCTCACGCCCAGGGCCAGCAGCCATGGCCAAAGTGCTGCAGGAGTTGCCTCTGGCAGGGCCTTGCAGCTGCTGCCCATGCCTGTGGCCTCTGCAGCCCAGGCTGTGCTACGGTGTCCCTGCCCTGCGCCTCTGTCCCTGCAGGCTGTCCTCATGCCCTGGCTGCCCCACCTGGCTGGCCCCTTCCTTTGCTGACAGCTCTGCGTCCTGCCTGCCTCTGCCTGGCCACACAAAGCTTTGGCCTTGATACCAAAAGGGTCAATTCAATTTTTACCATGCCTGTGAATTTTAGCCGAGAAACAAGGCATGCACGGGCTGCTTTCCCAGTAGGGACTGTTGGAAGAGAAGATGAAAACATCTGGATCAAGGGTGCCTGTATGGAAAAAAGATGGATTGAATGTGAGAACTTGGGGTGGGTTTTATGGTTAAGGCTAAATTGTAATGCACATGTAGAGACTGTTTATAAGCAACACACTTGTTAGAATCACGTGTCCATATAAGGTTAGGGGTTATCCCGTGTTCAGCCTCAGGCCTGAATAAATGATGGCATCTTTCTCACCCCATTGGTTTTAAGGAGCCTTATTCAGGTATTTCAGAGATTTAGTGACAGTGGGGCCTCATGGAACCAAGGAGTCAACTGTGACACTGTGGAACCTCATAGAACAAAGGGTCCATTGTGATGCAGCAGAACCCGATGGAGCCATTTTGGCACTGTGGGGTTGCATGCAACCAAAATCTATTTTGCAACAGTGGGGCCACGTGGAACCATGGGTCCATTGTGGTACTGCAGATCCAAGGAGACCATTGTGACGCTCTGGAACCTCATGGAACAAAGGGGCCATTTTGACACTTTGTTGCCTCATGCAAACAGGAGTCATTGTGACACAATGGGGCCACATGGAGCTAAGGAGACCACTGTGACACTGAGAAACCTCATGGAACCAAAAGTACATTGTGACAGAGAAAGACTTCATGGAGTCAAGGGTACATTTGGACACAGCAAGGATTCGATGGAACAATGGAACCATTGCTGACAGTACAGAAACTCATGGAACCAGGAGGCCATTGTGACACTGCAGGGCCTTGTGGAACCAAGGAAACCATTGTGACACAATGGGGCTGCATGGAACTAAGGGTCCATTGTGACAATACAGATCCAAGGATCCATGGTGACACTGCAGAGCCAAGGGGACCATTGTTGACAATATGAAAGCTCCTGGAACCAGAAGCCCATTGTGACACAGCAAGGCCTCATGGAACCAAGGATCCATTGTGACACTGTGGCCTCATGGAACCATGAGCCACTGTGACTCAGCAGGGCCACATGGAGCCAAGGGGCCATTGTGACACTGTGGATCCAAGGAGACCTTTGTGACTGAGGAACCTCATGGAACCAAAGGTCCACTGTTACACTCTTGGGCTCCGTGGAACCAAGGGTACCACAGTGACTCTACAGGGCCTCATGGAACAATGGAGACCATTATTAGACACTTTGGGACCCTCTGGAGCAATGGGGCCATTGTGACCTTGCAGGGTCTCATAAAACCAAGGGGCCATTATAGCACGGCAGGGCCTCATGGAATCAAGGGGCCATTTTGACACTGTGGGGCCCCATGGAAGCAAGGACCCCACTGTGACACTTGGGGCCTCAAGGAATCAAGTAACCATTTTAACACTGCAGAACCAAGAGGCCATTGTGACACTCTAGAGCCCCATAGAACTAAGAGGGCACTGTGACACCGGATGGCCCCTTGTAAGGACCAGTGTGACACTATGGGGACTCATGGACCCATGGAATCCATTGTGACACTGTAGGGCCCCACAGAACCCACAGGCCATTGTGACACCGTGGGGCCTTGTGTAACCAAGGGACAGTCTTGAGGCTCGTAGAACCAATGGGCCACTGTGACACTGTGAATCCAAGGAGACCATTGTATTCCTACAGGGCCCCATGGAAGCAAGATCATTGTGACATTCTGGAGCCCCATGAAGCCAAGAGGCCATTGTGACACTACAGACCTTCATGGGACAGTGGAATCCATTGTGACACTGTGAGGCCTTATGGAATCAAGGAGACCATTGTGACACTGCAGGGCCCCACAGAGCCAATGGAATCAGTTGTGACACTGTGGGGCCTCGTGTAACCAAGGGACCATTGTTAGGCTGTGTGGACTCGTGGAACCAAGGGGATCATTGTGGTCCCATGGAACTAAGGACACCACTGTGACAAAACACAACCTCATGGAACCAAGGGGCCTTTGTGACACCACAGGGCATCATGAAATCCAGAGCCCATTGTGATAGTGGGGAACCAAGGATACCATTGTGACACTGCTGATCCCCATAGAACCAACAGTTCCATTGTGACTCCTTGGGGCCTCGTGTAACCAAGGGTCCATTGTGATACTGCAGAACAAAGGAGACCATTGGGACATTCCAGGGCCCCACAGAACCAAGGGGCCATTGTGACACTCTGGGGCCCCATAGAACCCAGGGGCCATTGTGACACTTCAGGGCCTCATGGAACCATGGAGACCATTATGACACTTCAGGGCCTTGTGAAGGCAAGGGGATCATTGTGGCACTGTGGGGTCATGTATAACCAAGGGCCAGTGTGGCACTGCAGGGCCTCAAGGAACCAAGGGCCATTTTAAAACTGCAGAGGCAAGCAGATCATGTGGGGCCTCACTGAACTGATGAGAATATTGTGACAATATTATGGAAACAAGGATCCCTTGTGACACTTTGGGGTCTCATGTAACAAGGAGTCCAATTGTGACACTGCAGAGCCACGGAGATCACTGTGACACTACAGGACCTCATGGAAGCAACGAGTCATTGTGTCACTTTGGGTCCCCATGGAACCAAGGGAACCATTGTGACACTGTGGGGCATCATGGAACCAAGGGATCATTGTGACACTGTTACCAAACATCAGTAAAAATAAAATAAACTGCTTGACATGGAGGGAGCATGAAGAAGCAGACTTCTGTATTCAGCCAGATGCACCAGGGGACAGCTCCTCCCAAAGCTGTTCATGCTGAGTGCAGCAAGGTTCGTGTTTACAGACTGGGTTTTATATACATATTCAGTGATTGTCCCAGAATAAACATACATATAATAATCATTTCCCTGAAAAAAATTCTATTATTTCCCTTCCCTCCCCTTCATGGATGTGTTCTTCTGGCCTGGGGGTCTCTTTTGTGGTCCCTGGTGGTTGGTGATGCCAGAGTCACACCTGACTGCCCAGTGAAATGTGAAAACTTGGCACACCTGGAGTTCGTTGCTTTCCAATTCTCCTTCTTACACAATGGGCATTGTGCAGTTCCATGGGCCAGTGGCTTTTGAAGAACAAGCATTATGTGAGTTCAACACGTGGAGATGGTTTTTCATCTCGTAACATGCCCCACTTTGAGGCTTGTGAAGTTTCTCGTCTCTTCAAGCCTTCCTAAACCTCAGATCAGAGTCTGCTGGAATTCAATCCCCCTCCCCATCCCACAGCAGCCCTGCATTTCCCTCCTCCAGCCTTGCTCTCCAGCACAGCCATGGAGGCTCTTTGGCCTCTTGACTTTCCCTGCAGCCACCAAGGCCAGCTGAGCTCTGCCTTTGCCACAGCCAGCCCTGCCCAGCACAGGCCATGCCCAGCAATTCCTTGTGTGTCCCTGGCCTTGCTGTCAGCCCCGGCAGCAGCTCCGTGGCCCCTTTGTGGCCCTGTGCTGGCCCAGCCATGGTGGCACAGCCCCTGTGCAGCCCAGCCCAGGACAGGAGCATTGCGGCTGGGAACGGCCCCTGTGCCGTGGTGCCCACAGCAGCCTTGGGGCTCTGTGCCCCAGGGCCTCCCTGCTGGGCAGCCTCTGCCAGCTCCTGCAGAGCCCGTGGCACCTGTGGGGCTGCACAGACAGCCCTGCCCCGGGCTCTGCCGGCCTCTGGGCCAGAAGAGAGGCCGGGCAGGACTGGCCATTGCCGGCAACAGGCCCTGAGCCCCGCAGGAGGATGGAGCTGGGCCACAGCCAAACTCAGCCCAAACCTGGGCTCAGCAGCCAGGGCTGCCAAGGGCTGCAAACAGAGGCTGCCGCTGACAAATGTCCTGGGCCCCCTCCCTGCTCTGTGCATGCCACCAAGGGCACAGAGCAGCCTCCTCTCTGGGCCACTTGCCTGTTTGCAATGCCTTGCACAGGCCCTGGCCCTGCCCCAGCAGCCCTGGGCTGAGTCCTGCCCCTGCACGCTCAGCCAGGCTGAGATGTGTGGCGGTTGTTCAAATAGCCCCAGAGGAGTTTCCCATCGGCAGGCCCTGGGGGGAGGAGGGAGAACTCCCCCGAGTTCCAGCATTAGAGTGGTACGACCCATCGGAGGATGGGCTCGAGGAGGTTAACAGCCTCTGAAGGTAATTGGCTGGGCCTGCCTGTCTGTTAGTCAGCTGCCACTCCCCGCTCTAGAAGATTCTGTATCCCCTGTGAGTTGATTGTATCGTTGCCCTGCCAGTTATGCTCTCTCCTCCCCGTCTCCTCCCCTTGCCTCTCCCAGTTGGTTCCTTGTCCCCGACTCCTCCCTCGTCCCTCCTCTGAGCCGCCCTGTGATTGGCTGCCGGGATCCAATAAAACCGCCTGTCACAGGGTGTTCGGGGTCTTCGGATCCCGGCTCCCTTGGATGCCTGATCTCTGTGTCAGTGTCCTCATTGCCTGGGTCCGGGGAACCCCCTTCTTAGCCTTGGGCGTGCTCTACAGTTTGCCTCCCTCCGCGCCTCTTCACTGCGCAAGGGATCCTGATAGCCCGGCGACCGGGAAGACAGTTGGCCGCTGTCAACCCGCGCACCTGTCGCAATCGCCTTTGGGTTGAGGCCACACCATCCTAGCGGATAGGCGAACGGCGACAGCTGGCGCCCAACGTGGGGCGATTTGGTCAGCGGTCAACTGACCAGTGGCCTCATTCGAGTGGCCCTCCAACCGAGGAGCACCGTTGGAATGCCCGCCACCTCTCTCAACCGACGCTTCGTTCCAGAAGCTGTGTCGAGTGAGGAAGGCTGACGAGCTCCCGCGCCAGCAAGGTCTGCGGTGAGCCTAAGCCACACGCCCAACTCAGCTCGACAGTGGTCAGCGGCTGCGGTGTTGGAGTCGGGGACTCCAGTGAGGAAGCTGCGCAGCGCCGGCGTGAGACACGTAAGTCTCGGGGTTTTGCCCTGGCCACACGGACCGAAAGCTCTGCCCTGGGCTACCGCCCGGCTTTCGGTCTCCACATTCATTCGAGTTTTGTAGGTTTTGAGCTGAGGGCTTGTTGGGAGAGTGGGCAACCGATTGTCCACCCAACAGAAGGGGATCTACTCCCGTTTAAAGGGAGTTTTAGTTGAGGGAAAGAGGGATTTTGAAAAACCTGTTCTGAGGGAATTCGTTAAGTGGCTTTTTGTTCATTCTCCCTCAGTTTCTTCAGATTTAATTTATGAATTACGTTTCTGGGATCAGGTGGGTGGAGTTTTAACTAGACGTATAAGAGAGGGGAATTTTCGGGATTCTCAGTTTTATTCGGTTTTGATTTCTATCTGTGATGCTTTAAGGGAACGTAGAAGGGAAAAGTTTGGGACCCCAGTTTTTCCTTCCCCTACCCCATCTTCTCTCACACCCCGCTCTCCGCACCCCTCGTCCCTTCGCCGTCGGGACTCGCGTCGGGTCTCCTTCTCCCTCGATCCGTCGCCGTCTCCGTCGGCTCCCCTTCGGCGCAGAGAGGGCCCCTCTGTGTCCGATTCTACCCTTTCCCTCCTGCCTATGCCCACTTACCCTGTTGCGCCTGTTGCGCCTCCACCCTACCCAAAGTTGAGACCCCAAAATGGCCGCGACCGCCGTCAAAATGGCGTCGATGGCGCAGATAAAATTTCCACCGTTCGCGCCAAAAGCGGCCTGTCATCCTTACTGCGGGACCCCTCCCCCGACAGTAGCGGAGACTCCTCCCCGGAGACACCTCACGAGGTGCTCCGCCCCTTGGGCCGTCCCACGGTTTGCGTCGCGTTGAGGGGTGGCGTCGTGTCGGGCCCCTCCCCTGCCATCGGGAACGCCCACCGGCCCCGCACGTCGTCACTTCCGTCGCGGCCCACCCCCTCGAGGCCTAGTTCCTTGGCCCTCCCTTCCGGGCCACAATACCTAGAACCCGGAAGGGATGAAGCCGCGGCCTACTCCGGTTCTGGGCCGCGAGGCCTAGAACCCGGAGGCCTACAGGCCGAGGCCCACACCGGGGCCTTGGTACAGGCCGAGGCCTGCCATGGTTCTACTCGACATCTAGAACCCGGAGGCCTAGGGGCGGCGGCGCAGGCCGCGGATGGGGACACGGGCCTAGCGGCCTACCCAGTCCACCTGGGTCGCCGGGGCCACAACCCCAAGTGGGAGCCCTTCACCTTCGGTCAACTGAGAGACCTGTGTAAGATCGTGACCGATCACGGGCTTGAGTCCCCCTACTGTCAGGGAATGTTGAGAGCCACGTTCAGCTCCAACCTGCTAGTCCCTGCAGATGTCAGAGTGATCATGGAGGGAATTCTTCCCCCCGAAAATTTTTGGCTCTGGAAAAGAGGGTGGAAAAGAATGCTCAAGGAACTGATGTTTGAGTATGAAAGGGATCCGGAGTTCGATCACCTAACTTTAGACCACCTAGCCGGGGAGGGCGATTATACAAAAGGTGAAGTGCAAGCAGGTCTTTTGCCGACTAAAGTCGTGCAAGACGTGCAGCAAGCGGCGTTAAGGGCACTGTTAATGCTTCCTTCAGAGGAAGCACCATCTGATAGTTACGCGACAATCCGACAGGGGCAGTCGGAGAGTTTCACAAAGTTTGTGGGCCGGATCCGGGTAGCCCTCTCGAAGCAAGAGGAGGATCCGGCCGCCCAGATGAAGGTCTTAAGAGCTGTTGCCTTCTCAAATGCCAATCCCGCTTGCAAGGCCGTCTTGCGGGCCCTGCCCCGGAAGCCCAGGCCCACCATTGAGGAAATGATTGAGGCCTGTGCGGAAATATTACCCGAGCCCCCTCACCATGACAGAAACCCCAGAGCCAAAGGACACCTTACCATGGCGATGTCTGCCAAACCGGACAATGACTTTATTAAAAATGCAATTTGTTTCAATTGCGGAGAAAAAGGGCACCTTTCAAAAAACTGTCCCAAACCCAGGAAAGCTAACACCTTTTCCCGAGACTCTCCCGCAGGTCCAGGAGTGGCTCGCTGCCCGTGCTCCCGAAAGAAGACCCCGGGAAACGGACGGCAGAGCGCGGAACTGCACCGTGCGATGACACCAAATTAAAGGCCGATGACACCTCGCACGCCGGAGCCGCTCCAAATGGACCAACCGCGCCACCATCAGCGGGGGAGAAGGGACCAGCTGGGACAAAAGACACTCGGACAAGGTTCCATGTCGTGAGTGCCCGCCCTCAGTATGTAACTAAGACTGACTTTTTCATATACACAGTGTTTTTGTGTGGGGACATTTTCTCTAGGACAGATTTACTCATCGTTGGGGACTCGACAAGGAGTCCGCCTGGTCTGTTCGTCCTGCCGCAGATTGTGGCTGCAGTTCCAGGCAAGACTTTCAAGATCACTGCGGCCAGCCACACCGCACCCTGGTTTATACCCAGGGGGCAGTGGCTTGCGCATGCGATCGTCCTTCCTCAGAGATGGACACTGATGCCTTGCTCTGGCAGCTTCTCTCAGCCCAGCCCAGCTCCCTGCAAGCTCTGCCAGCTGCCCTGAGCTCTGTGCAGCACCAAGGGCCTCTCCCCAGCACAGCTTGGCCGCCTCTGGCCCCACAGCTCTGCTCAGGCCAGGCTGCTCTGGGCAGTGGCCCCACGGCCTCAGCCCCTCTCAAGGGCACAGCAGCAGCTGCAGCTCACACAGGACTCAGCCCCAGTGTTGAAGGTTGGATCTAGTTCTTTTCCTCAGGAATTTTTCTCCCATGGGTTGCTAGGACACAAATGACTGGGTACTTAAGAGAAACAAAGCACAAGGGTAGAGCCTTTCTCCGTGGCAGGGTGGGGCAAAATTGCCCCTCACGGAAGCAGAGCCTGGTAACGCGAGATTTGGAGAGACTGAAAAGCAAGGGCAGAGGGAGGTCACGCCCTCTTGCTCGGGACCCTCGGAGCTGGACGGTCAGAGCTGCTGTCTGCTGAACCCACGGCCCCTGAGAAGCCAGCGCGGAGCTGCCGGTCTGTCTGCTGTGAGTCTCTGCCCTCTGCCCCATCCGGAGCCGACCTGCCTGCCACCAGCCCGCTTTTCTCCGCTACATTGTAGCGGGGTTTTTCCCTGCACGTGGAGACCCCTTACCGTCCCAGCTCCCTGTGTCCCGGGATCCTGCTGTAGCACCAACACCAGCTGCCCCTCCCGAGGGTCTGTGGAGCAAGGGCTCTCCTCCATCCCTCCGTGCTTCGGGCAGTCGCCATTCGCCGTGTGCTACCTGAGCTCACGCCGGAGCGCCCCCTGCAGGCACCGGGGAATCACCGCACCCAGAGCGCCCCTGCAGCCACCGGGGAATCACCGCACCCAGAGCGCCCCTGCAGGCTGTGACTGGAACTGCACCGAAGGGAAAAGGTGCCTGAAGCCGAGCAGGCTGCCACTGGGTTTCTGGTTCTGTTTGTTGGTCAACGTTATAGTTGTTGTTATTTGTTATCCTTGTTTTAGATAGTAGTAAAGAACTGTTATTCCTATTCCCATATCTTTGCCTGAGAGCCTCTTGATTTCAAATTTATAATAATTCGGAGGGAGAGGGGTTACAGTTTCCCATCCCAAGGGAGGCTCCTGCCTTCCTTAACAGACACCTGTCCTTCAAACCAGGACAGATTTTGGCGCCCAACGTGGGGCACGAGGGCATCGAGGGGAAGAAGGATAACAGTTCTTGAGTAACGCAGTTTTTTTTTTGTGCTGGATATAGGAACCTCATTAGGTTGCACCATGTGGTCTAGCTTATTCCGGTTCGTATGGCAAGTGGTCACAGCTGTTTCTCTCCCATTTGCAGCCCCATATCTAAACATGGGCCCTATAACTAAGGCTACAGTGGCTGTTATACAGTTTGTGTCATGGGTCAATAAGGTGAGGAATTCATGGATTTTCAACTTCCTCTGGAAGGCAGGCATGTGGATTCACAGCTACCACACACTAATGACATGTTTTCAGGGTTGCTTTAATAATGGTACCTACTGTGAGGAAGTGACACCAAAAGAAATGTTCTCACAACCCTTCACCCAGCTCTTTGGGCCTATCCCGCCAATCTTTGAGGGGTTCAAATCTTCTTTAGATGCTAATGATACCATACAGTGGCTGGTGTTGCTGATAGGCCTGCTCTATTTAGCATTCAGGGATAAGGGGGCTCTGACTTGGATAGCCACTCTGACATCTACCCCAGACAATAGGGATGGGGCCCCAGAACCTGACATGGCCCCAAAGACTAGGGATGCTGCCACAGAAACTGACCTGGCCCTGGAAACTAGGGATGCTGCCACAGAACCTGACATTGCCCCAGAGACTAGGGATGTAGCCACAGAACCTGACATGGCCCCAGAGACTAGGGATGTAGCCACAGAACCTGACATGGCCCCAGAAACTAGGGACACCATCCCAGAACCTGACATTGCCCCAGAGACTAGGGATGTTGCTACAGAGTCTGACCCGGCCCCACAACCCACCTCAGAAACAACCCACCCGGATTGGGTGGGAGTCCTGGTGAAAGAGATACGCGAGATGGGCCAAGTGCTGAAGGAATACACTTGCCCAGCTGGTGGGAAACCCTTCCCGTACCCCAAAGAGGGAGAGTCTAATGAGGCAGCAGAGGAACCCAGGGACGCTATCACCGCTCAGGCTCCAGTCAGATCAGAGGGGCAGCCACAGCCAGTAGCAGTTGCCCCTGTGGAAAAGAGGAAGACTAAGGTCAAACCAGAGCAGTCAGTGAGTAATGATGGGGAAGCAGGGCCCTCTCAACCAGTAGGGAGACCAAGGATTGAAATCACTACTGAGTCCCTGGGGTATGACAGTCTCCGTAATCTACGAAAAGACATTGTGCGATGGGGTCGTGAGCCTTTTACAACCTGGTTACTTCGAGTCTGGGACCTTATGGGTATGGGCGTGCAGCTGGATAGTATTGAGGCAAGGCAGCTGGGACCCTTGTCCCAGGACTCAGGGTTGATCAGGTATTCGGAAGAGATGACGGGCCCCTGTCTCTCTGGGAACGGCTTTTAATAAGTGTAAGAGAGAGGTTTGTCAACAGGGAGAGAATGCAGGAATATCATCATAGAAGACCATGGAAGACCCTTGAGGAGGGAATCCAACAGCTGAGGGAGGTGGCAATATTGGAGGTACTCTTTGGGAGGGATGGACAACATGATAACGACCCCGACAAGGTCAAGTGTACAGGGCAAATGTTGTGGAATCTGGCAAAGCTAGGGCCCTCCCAATACACCATCTTCATTGCAAAAATTAATGCTGATGACAACCGAGAGACAGTGGGCTCCATAGCCACCAAACTCAGGAATTATGATAGTATGATCAGTGGCCCAATACAGGCTCAGGTCTCTGCTGTGGTCAAAGACCTCAGAGAGGAGATGATGAGGGAGGTGAGGGAGGAGATGAGGTTGATGAGTGCGGCACCAGTGCGAGTCACAAGCCCCAAAGTCAGAGCCCAGCGCCCCCCAGCCAGGGAGAGGGGGTACACCCCACGATCTGAGCTGTGGTTCTTCCTGTGTGATCACGGAGAAGACATGAGGAAGTGGGATAGAAAACCCACTGCTACCCTGGCAGCACGGGTACAGCAACTCAAGGAGGGAAATACTAACCGAGGCGGGGGGTCTACTAAAGTGAAGGTAGCCTCAGCCTCCCGTGACCGAGATGCCAGATATTACAGAAGAGAGGACGAACTCTTAGATCCCCTCGAGGGGACCTCTACCATGTACGCCCAAGAAAGAAATGACAACCAGAGCTAGAGGGGCCCTGCCTCTAGCCAGGAAGAGGCACGGGAAAACCGGGTCTTTTGGACAGTGTGGATCCGATGGCCTGGCACATCAGAACCACAAAAATATGACGCGTTAGTTGATACTGGTGCGCAGTGTACCTTAATTCCATCAAGACATGTGGGGACAGAACCTGTTTCTATTGCCGGGGTGACAGGGGGATCACAGCAATTAACTTTGTTGGAAGCCGAGGTGAGCCTGACCGGGAAGGAGTGGCAGAAACACCCCATTGTGACTGGTCCAGAGGCCCCATGCATTCTGGGCATAGACTTCCTCCGGAATGGCTATTACAAAGACCCAAAAGGACTCAGGTGGGCTTTCGGAATAGCGGCTGTGGAGGCAGAGGGCATCAGGCAACTGAACACCTTGCCTGGACTATCGGAAAATCCAAATGCAGTGGGAGTCCTGAGAGTAAAAGAGCAACAAGTGCCAATTGCCACCTCGACAGTACGCCGCCGGCAGTACCGGACGAATCGAGACGCCGTGATCCCCATCCACAAGATGATCCACGACCTGGAAAGCCAAGGAGTGGTCAGTAAAGCCCACTCACCCTTCAACAGCCCCATCTGGCCTGTGCACAAGTCTGATGGGGAATGGAGATTGACTGTAGACTATCGTGGCTTGAATGAAGTGACTCCACCATTGAGTGCTGCTGCACCAGACATGCTGGAGCTCCAGTACGAGCTGGAGTCCAAGGCAGCAAAGTGGTATGCCACCATTGACATCGCCAATGCGTTCTTCTCCATCCCTCTGGCAGCAGAGTGCAGGCCCCAGTTTGCCTTCACCTGGAGGGGTGTGCAATATACCTGGACTCGGTTACCCCAGGGGTGGAGGCACAGCCCCACGATCTGCCATGGACTGATCCAGGCTGCACTGGAAAAGGGTGAGGCTCCAGAGCATCTCCAATACATCGATGACATCATTGTGTGGGGGAACACGGCAGCAGAAGTATTTGAGAAAGGAGAGAAGATCACCATGATCCTCCTGGAAGCCGGTTTTGCCATCAAGAAAAGCAAAGTCAAGGGACCTGCTCGAGAGATCCAGTTCTTGGGGGTAAAATGGCAAGATGGACGGCGCCAGATTCCCACGGAGGTCATCAATAAGATCACTGCGATGTCTCCGCCGACTAACAAAAAAGAAACTCAAGCTTTCCTAGGGGCCATAGGCTTTTGGAGGATGCACATTCCAGAGTACAGCCAGATTGTGAGCCCTCTCTACCTAGTCACCCGCAAAAAGAACGATTTTCACTGGGGCCCTGAACAGCAACAAGCATTTGCCCAGATCAAGCAGGAGATCGCTCATGCGGTAGCGCTTGGCCCAGTAAGGACGGGACCAGAGGTGAAGAATGTGCTTTACTCTGCAGCAGGGAACAAAGGCTTGTCCTGGAGCCTTTGGCAGAAGGTGCCTGGAGAGACTCGAGGCCGACCGCTGGGATTCTGGAGCCGGAGTTACAGAGGGTCCGAAGCCAACTACACCCCCACAGAGAAGGAAATCTTGGCTGCCTATGAAGGAGTTCAAGCCACCTCAGAGGTAATTGGCACTGAAGCACAACTCCTCCTAGCACCTCGACTACCAGTGCTGGGGTGGATGTTCAAAGGAAAGGCTCCCTCTACCCACCACGCCACCGATGCCACATGGAGTAAGTGGATCGCAATTATCACACAGCGCGCCCGCATTGGAAATCCGAACCGCCCTGGGATCCTAGAAATAATTACGAACTGGCCAGAAGGTGAGAGTTTTGGTCTCACGTGATGAAGAGGAGCAAGAACAAGTACCCGGCCTTGAGAGGGCTCCACCATATAATCAACTGCTAGATGAAGAAAATGCTAACGCCCTTTTCACTGATGGCTTCCTGTCGCATCATAGGATAAACCCAGAATGCGAAAGCAGCTGTGTGGAGCCCCACAGGAACAGGTTGCAGAAGCACTGAAAGAGAAGGTGGTCGAGCCAATTTTGCTAAAACTCAAAGCTGTTCAGCTGGCCCTGGACATGCTGAGAGAATAAGTGGCCAAAGCTCTATCGCACACCGATTCCGTGGATGTAGCCAATCTCTATGGAGTGGCTGGAAAGGGATGGGAAAAGCCAACTGGCCAGCGTAGAGGAAAGCCAATCTGGGCAGCTGATGAAATGGAAAGACATTGCCACTCGGGTAGAGAAGCTACCCGTAAAAGTCCGCCATGTAGACGCCCATGTCCCTAAGAGCCGAGCTAACGAAGAACACCAGAACAACAAGCAGGTAGATCATGCCGCAAAGATTGAGGTGGCACAGATAGATTTAGACTGACAACACAAAGGGGAGCTGTTCCTAGCCCGATGGGCCCATGATGCCTCAGGCCACCAAGGCAGAGATGCCACCTATAAGTGAGCACGAGACCGAGGGGTGGACCTAACCATGGACAGTATCTCCCAAGTGATCCATGATTGTGAGACGTGTGCCGCGATCAAACAGGCCAAGCGGGTAAAGCCTCTATGGTATGGCAGACGGTGGTCCAAATACAAGTATAGAGAGGCTTGGCAGATTGATTACATCACACTGCCCCAGACCCGCCAAAGCAAGCGCTACGTTCTCACAATGGTGGAAGCCACCACAGGATGGCTGGAGACCTACCCTGTGCCTCATGCCACTGCCCGGAACACCATCCTGGGCCTC
>JAVTVJ010000514.1:0-16541 GCA_034509425.1 Eopsaltria australis
TTTGTGGAACGGCCGAGACAGCTCGGTTCGCACCATTGTAAGGGAAGGGGGAGAAGCCCCCACTTTCTATGTTCCATCTGTAAAAAGTTTTTCCAAGAATTTAAGGCAAGGGCGACTCCCGGACTTCCGGGACGGCTCCGCGAGCAGGGCGGTCACTCCCCCGTGACAGAAGCGGGGCACCAGCCGCTCTGAGAGGGGCGGAGGTGATTCCTGCCATTGCCGTGGTCACGGCCGGGGGATGCGCGGGGGAGCGGTCCCAGGAAGCGAACCGGGACGGGGCTGCCGCTGCGCTGCTTCGGCCCTGCTCTGGCGGAGGCGGGGCCGCCGCTGCGCGGCCACGGCCCGACTCACTCGCTGCTCCTGGGCCCCGCCCGCACCGGCCCAGAGCGGGCCGGGAGTGTGAGATCTAAGAGCAGGAACGGCCCTATCGCACTTTCCACAGTAACGAGCTTGTTTTAAGGACACCCGAGAGCCGCTGTGAGCAGCAGCACGGGCCGAGCGCGGGCGAGCCGCGGGTGCCCCTGGGCGGGGGTGCCCGCATGCCGCGCCCGTCCCCGGCCGTGCGAGGGCAGCGAGCGCTCTTTGTCTGCTCTGGTAAGCACTCAAAAGGGAAACACCGAGCCCAAAGAACAAGAAGCCGTTTTTAGGCTCCCTTAAACCATGCTATAAGTAAGCAGAGTCCTGTGTTAAAAAATATCTTAGAATGGTTTACTGAGTTAAATTTGTAAAAGACCTTCTCCTGTATCCTTGTGAGTAAAAAAGACCCAGGACTCTTTACTATTATGTAAAATAATCCTGAACCTGGAGAACTAGGGCAGTCAGCAACTGAAAATTGCTGCATCCAACCAGCAGCCAAGAATTGATACATCCAACAGTTGCATGCAACCCACTGTAAGTTTGTTCTGTGAACATAGAAGACATGGACCCTATGCCATGCTACTGAAACTGGATAATGGTATTCTGAAAACGTTTGCTGTCAATCCTAGTATGTCTGTTCCCAGCACTAACTGATAATGTATTTAAGTCTGACTGTTTGCAGACCATGGAAGAAGCCTATTCCAGCAGAGCAGACCTGAAAGATGTGCCAGCCTGGGAGCTGTATGCAGATGAGAGCCGCTTCATGCGAGATGGCAAACAAAAGACAGGTTATGCAGTAACAACCACGAACCAGGTAACCATGAGAAAAGTGTTACCATCAAATGTACCATCACAAAAAGCTGAACTGATTATATCAATGAAAGATCTAGAACTGAGGCAAAGTCATCTAGAAGGAAGGAAGACTAGCATATTCAGCCTAGAGACTGAGTCTATGTTGAATGAAGGGACAGTAATCTACGTAGCTAAAGTAAAAAGATCATTCCCAATGTCCTGACTAGCTCACAAATCCAAAGGATGGCAGAGAGCCTTGAATTCCTGCTCCAGAGTTAAGAAGAACGTCTGCTTCCATGAGAAGCCAGAAAACAGAAGCCTGAATACAAATCTGAATGATATGATTTAAACTGTTCTTTGTAGCGCTCTTATCTGTACAGTTGGTAACCCGTGATTCAAATTTGGTCCTAATTTGCATTGTAACTCTAGTCCAAATGTATCCAAAAGCTCTCATAGGACACTTGTCAAAGTTGAGAATCGCTGGTAATAGTTTTTGCCCAAGATAAAGATTGGGCCTGTGCCCATGGAGCTGTGATTCCATATGTAATGTTTAATCATATTAAAGGCTGTTGACAAAAAAAAATAGCTCTTAATTTCCTACTAGCCACAAAATCATTAACACTAGTTGTTGTTCTTATGCAAATCTGAATGAAAAATTTTTTTAGAAATTTGGGTGAAATTTGAAAGCAAACTCAAATTCTACACCAAGTAACTCTCAAAAGAGCTTACTGAACCTTGAATATCTTCAGTACACTCACTTCATGGTTACCAAACTGAACCTAGATAAAAGAAATGTTCATAGTAACTGTAGTTATAATTAGCATCTGTGTAACAACTAGTGGGATAGCCAGTTGTATAAACCAGAGGTATGGTTGAATGCAGAGTAGAAACTAGACAAGACAGAGTCTTGTTAGTCTCTAAAAAAGGGGGGAATGATGCCGTTTGGTTTCTGCCTTTTTTCTTTTATATGTTCTCTGTACTCTCTGCCCATATTTTTTGTGGCTCTGTAGCCTACTATATTAATAGCTAGTTTTTCCAGTACCTTTCCATAGCCTTTCCCTAAGCAGAAAGACAAAACAAATTCCAGAGCTCCATGGCCCAGGGGGTTGCAAGGCCCTGTCCTATCTCAGTTCTTCCTGGGAACCAAGGCCGAGAACAACTCTGAGGTACATTTCATAAGCAGAGTGCAGCCAGTGCTGAGAGGGGGGCTCCAGGGAAGGGGCTGGACCTGAGGGGGAATTGAATCGCCACTTGTTCTCCTTATTGGTGCTCTTAATTATGCTAATTACCTAAAAGCTATAAATATGTACTCACCCCTGGAGGGGCTGGGCTTTTATGGACACCTTTCCATAACTGCTCCTGAAGACCTTCAAAATAAAGATCCCCTTTATATTACCTCCTTGCTAAAATGATCTCGAGTTTCTTTTCCAGGCTGGGGGAAAAGGCAACAGTTATTTGGCACACCCAGAAGGGACACGAGAACCTGGTACCCGTCCTCTGGACCAAAAACATCCTGCAAGGAATTCCTTTCTGACAGCAATCTAAAGAATTCCCTGCCACGGGCCTGAGGTTGAGACACCATGGTTCCAAGATTCCACAGGAGGTAGTATAAAGGTGATTCTTTTCGTTGCGTAGTGTGTAGTTTGTATGTGTGTGTATTGTGTATGTATTGTGTATCTGTTTAAAGTCAGTAATTGTTAGCGATCCCAGGACAACCTGGCGTGGTGGTGAGAGAATTTGCTTTTGAAATCATTTCTCCAAGTTTTTCCTGTTGCCGATTTTCCAACCTGCCCCAGAGATTGGCTGGTGGAGAGGAGGCAGGTGTGTGATCTCGGCTGAGATTGTTCACTGGTGGAGAAAAGCAAATCACAGTGCAAAAGTTTATTTCATGTTTAGCACACGTGGGTTTTGAATTGAAAGCTGGCCTGGAGACATCTGGGCATGGAGCGGCCGGGGGAGGCCTGGTCTGCTTCTTGGTAGGAGGTGTGGGATGGGCCCCGCTTCCTACAGGTTTGTGGAGCGGCTGGGTGTCCAGCCTGCTCCTTGGTGGGAGGCTGGGGAGAGATTCCACTTCCTACAGGTTTGTGGAGCGGCTGGGTGTCCAGCCTGCTCCTTGGTGGGAGGCTGGGGAGAGATTCCCACTTCCTACAGGTTTGTGGAGCGGCTGGGCGCCCAGCCTGCTCCTTGGTGGGAGGCGAGTGAGAAATCCTCGCTTCCTACAGGTCTGTGGAGAGGCTGGGTGTCCAGCCTGCTCCTTAGTGGGAGGCGAGGGAGAGATCCTCGCCTCTACAGGTGGTTCGTGGAGAGGCTGGTGTCCAGCCTGCTCCTTAGTGGGAGGCGAGGGAGTAATCCTCGCTTCCAGCAAGTTTTGTGGAGCGGCCGAAAAAGCTCGGTTCGCACCATTGTAAGGGAAGGGGGAGAAGCCCCACTTTCTATGTTCCATCTGTAAAAAGTTTTTTCCAAGATTTTAAGGCAAGAGAGACTCCCGGACTCCCGGGACGGCTCCGCGAGCAGGGCGTTCACTCCCCCGTGACAGAAGCGGGGCACCAGCCGCTCTGAGACGGGCGGAGGTGATTCCTGCCATTGCCCTGGTGACAGCCGGGGGATGCGCGGGGGAGCGGTCCCAGGAAGCGAACCGGGACCGGGGCAGCCGCTGCACTGCTTCGGCCCTGCTCTGGCGGAGGGGGGGCCGCCGCTGCACGGCCACGGCCCGGCTCACTCGCTGCCCCTTGGCCCCGCCCGCACCGGCCCGGAGCGGGCCGGGAGTGTGAGATCTACGGGAAGGAACGGCCCTATCGCACTTTCCACAGTAACGCCGGTTTTAAGGGACACCCGAGCCGCCAGAGCAGCAGCACGGCCGAAGCGCTGGCGAGCTGGGGTGCCCTTGGGTGGGGTGCCCAGATGCCGCGCCCGTCCCCGGCCGTGCGAGGGCAGCGAGCGCTCTTTGTCTGCTCTGGTAAGCACCTCAAAGGGAAACACCGAGCCCAAAGAACAAGAAGCCGTTTTAGGCTCCCTTTAAACCATGCTATAAGTAAGCAGAGTCCTGTGTTAACAAATATCTTAGAATGGTTTACTGAGTTAAATTTGTAAAAGACCTTCTCCTGTATCCTTGTGAGTAAAAAAGACCAAGGACTCTTTACTATTATGTAAAATAATCCTGAAACTGGAGAACTAGGGTAGTCAGCAACTGAAAATTGCTGCATCCAACCAGCAGCCAAGAATTGATACATCCAACAGTTGCATGCAACCCACTGTAAGTTTCTTCTGTGAACATAGAAGACATGGACCCTATGCCATGCTACTGAAACTGGATAATGTTATTCGGAAAACGTTTGCTGTCAATCCTAGTATGTCTGTTCCCAGCACTAACTGATAATGTATTTAAGTCTGACTGTTTGCAGACCATTCCAGCAGAGCAGACCTGAAAGATGTGCCAGCCTGGGAGCTGTATGTAGATGAGAGCAGCTTCATGCGAGATGGCAAACAAAAGACAGGTTATGCAGTAACAACCACGAACCAGGTAACCATGAGAAAAGTGTTACCATCAAATGTACCATCACACAAAGCTGAACTGATTATATCAATGAAAGATCTAGAACTGAGCAAAGTCATCTAGAAGGAAGGAAGACTAGCAACTATTCAAGCCTAGAGACTGAGTCTATGGTGAATGAAGGGACAGTAATCTTACGAGCTAAGTCAAAAGAGTCATTCCAAGTCCTGACTACCCTCACCAAATCCAAAGCTGCTGGCAGAGAGCCTTGAATTCACTGCCCCAGAGTTAAGAAGACGTCTGCTCCATAGACAGCCAGAAAACAGAGACTGATACAAATTGAGATGATATGATTTAAACTGTTCTTTTGTACCTCTTATCTGTACAGTTGGTAACCGTGATTCAAATTTGGTCCTAAAATTTGCATGTAACTCTAGTCCAAAATGTATCCAAAAGCTCTTCATAAGGACAACTTGTCAAAGCTGAGAATCTGGCCTGGTAAGTTTTGCCCCAAGATAAAGATTGGGCCTGTGCCCATGGAGCTGTGATTCCAAATGTCATGTTTAATCATATTAAAGGCTGTTGACAAAACAAAATAGCTCTTAATTTCCTAATAGCCACAAAATCATTAACACTAGTTGTTGTTCTTATGCAAATCTGAATGAAAAATTTTTTTAGAAATTTGGATGAAATTTGAAAGCAAACTCAAATTCTACACCAAGTAACTCTCAAAAGAGCTTACTGAACCTTGAATATCTTCAGTACACTCACTTCATGGTTACCAAACTGAACCTAGATAAAAGAAATGTTCATAGTAACTGTAGTTATAATTAGCATCTGTGTAACAACTAGTGGATAGCCAGTTGTATAAACCAGAGGTATGGTTGAATGCAGAGTAGAGACTAGACAAGACAGAGTCTTGTTAGTCTCTAAAAAAGGGGGGAATGATGCCGTTTGGTTTCTGCCTTTTTTCTTTTATATGTTCTCTGTACTCTCTGCCATATTTTTGTGGCTCTGTAGCCTACTATATTAATAGCTAGTTTTTCCAGTACCTTTCCATAGCCTTTCCCTAAGCAGAAAGACAAAACAAATTCCAGAGCTCCAAGCCCCAGGGGGTTGCAAGGCCCTGTCCTATTGCAGTTCTTCCTGGGAACCAAGGCCGAGACCAACTCTGAGGTACATTTTCATAAGCAGAGTGCAGCCAGTGCTGAGAGGGGGGCTCCAGGGAAGGGGCTGGACCTGAGGGGGAATTGAATCGCCACTTGTTCTCCTTATTGGTGCTCTTAATCAATTATGCTAATTTTCTAAAAGCTATAAATATGTACTCACCCCTGGAGGGGCTGGGCTTTTATGGACACCTTTCCATAACTGCTCCTGAAGACCTTCAAAATAAAGATCCCCTTTTATATTACCTCCTTGCTAAAATGATCTCGAGTTTCTTTTCAGGCTGGGGGAAAAGGCAACACGGACGCCACCTGAAATGCCGCATGGATCAAGATCGCTTCCCAGACCCAAGCTGCCATCAAGCTAGAACTCTGGCTGCAATGTAGGGGCTAAATGCCTTCCTAAAAAACTGCATCCATGCATCTGGGGGACGAGTTTTCTTTCACCATGGAAATGCGCCATTGTTTGCACTCAGAAGGCCACATATCTGGGGTTGAACAGCGCATGCTTGAAATTCCGCATGGATTAAGATTTCGCAGCACCCAAGCGCCACCCAACAAGGCCCCTGGCTTGCCTTTGCAGGGCCAAACCCTCCTCCAAACTGACATCAAGAATGGGGGCAGAGTTCTCTTTCTCAGGAGAAAGGGACAGCTTTTTGTGTCCCGGCCCTAAGGCACTGTGTCCCTGCTTCTCCTGAAATTCCGTATGGTCAAGATTTCGCAGACCCAAGCTGCCACCGACAGGGACCCTGGCTGCCCTTGCAGGGCCAAAACCCTCCTCCACACTGACATCACGAAACTGGGGGCAGAGTTCTCTTTCTCAGAGAAAAGGGACACTTTTTGTGTCCTGGCCCTAAGGCACTCTGCTCCCGGACGCCACCTGAAATTCCGTATGGATCAAGATTATTCGCTGACGCAAGATGCCATCAACCAGGACTCTGGCTGCATTTGTAGGGCCAAAACCTCCACCAAACCGACATCATGAATCTGGGGGCCTAAGTTTTCTTTCACGTGGAAAAGTGCCATCATTTGTATCGTAGGCCCCATGTCTGGGAGTCGACTGCCGCCTCTTCAAATTCCGCATGGAGCAAGATCCCTCGTAGACCCAAGCTGCCATCGACTAGGACACTGGCTGCCCTTGCAGGGCCAAAACCCTCCTCCAAACTGACATCAAGAAACTGGGGGCAGAGCTATCTTTCTCAGAGAAAAGGGACACTTTTTGTGTCCCGGCCCTAAGGCACTCTGCTCCCGGACACCACCTGAAATGCCGCATGGATCAAGATCCTTCCCAGACCCAAGCCTGACATCAGCTAGAACTCTGGCTGCACTGTACGGGCTAAATGCCTCCTAAAAACTGGCATCAATGCATCTGGGGGCGCGTTTTCTTTCAATGGAAATGCCGCCATTGTTTGCATCGAAGGCCCATATCTGGGAGTTTGACAGCCGGCATGCTGAAATTCCGCATGATTAAGATTCCTCGCAGACCCAGCTGCCACCAGAAACAAGGCCCTGGCTGCCCTTGCGGGCCAAAACCCCTCCTCACAAACTGACATCAAGAAACTGGGGGCAGAGTTTTCTTTCTCAGAGAAAAGGGACACTTTGTGTCCCGGCCCCTAAGGCACTGTGCTCCCGGTGAATTGGCCGTTTGGTTTCTGCCTTTTTTCTTTTATATGTTCTCTGTACTCTCTGCACATATTTTTGTGGCTCTGTAGCCTACTATATTAATAGCTAGTTTTTTCAGTACCTTTCCATAGCCTTTCCCTAAGCAGAAAGACAAAACAAATTCCAGAGCTCCAAGCCCCAGGGGTTTGCAAGGCCCTGTCCTATCTCATTTCTTCCTGGGAACCAAGGCCGAGAACAACTCTGAGGTACATTTTCATAAGCAGAGTGCAGCCAGTGCTGAGAGGGGGGGTCCAGGGAAGGGGCTGGACCTGAGGGGGAATTGAATCGCCACTTGTTCTCCTTATTGGTGCTCTTAATTATGCTAATTTCCTAAAAGCTATAAATATGTACTCACCCCTGGAGGGGCTGGGCTTTTATGGACACCTTTCCATAATGCTCCTGAAGACCTTCAAAATAAAGATCCCCTTTTATATTACCTCCTTGCTAAAATGATCTCGAGTTTCTTTTCCAGGCTGGGGGAAAAGGCAACAGTTATTTGGCACACCCAGAAGGGACACGAGAACCTGTTACCCTTCCTCTGGACCGAAAACATCCTGCAAGGAATTCCTTTCTGACAGCAATCTAAAGAATTCCCTGCCACGGGCCTGAGGTCGAGACACCATGGTTCCAAGATCCCACAGGAGGTAGTATAAAGGTGGTTCTTTTCGTTGTTTAGTGTGTAGTTTGTATGTGTGTGTATTGTTTATCGTATTGCTGTATCTGTTTTAAGAGTCAGTAATTGTTGCGATCCCAGGACAACCTGGCGTGGTGGTGCCGAAAATTTTGCTTTTTGTAAATCAGTTTTTCGTCCAAGTTTTTCCCTGTTGCCAGATTTTCGCCAACCACCTGCCCCAGAGATCGGCTGTGTGGGGAGGAGGCGGGTGTGTGATCTCGGCTTGAGATTGTTTTCACTGGTAGAGATTTACAAATGCGCAGTGCGGACAAGTTGTATTTCAATGTTTAAGCACATGCGAGTTTTTGAATTGAAAGCTGGGGACCTGGAGACATCTGGCATGGAGCGGCCGGGGGAAGCCTGGTCTGCTTCTTGGTTAGAGGTGGGGGATGGGCCCCGCTTCCTACAGGTTTGTGGAGCGGCTGGGTGTCCAGCCTGCTCCTTGGTGGGAGGCTGGGGAGAGATTCCCACTTCCTACAGGTTTGTGGAGCAGCTGGGTGTCCAGCCTGCTCCTTGGTGGAGGCTGGGGAGAGATTCCCACTTCCTACAGGTTTGTGGAGCGGCTGGGTGCCCAGCCTGCTCCTTGGTGGGAAGCTGGGGAGAGATTCCCACTTCCTACAGGTTTTGTGGAGCGGCTGGGTGCCCAGCCTGCTCCTTGGTGGGAGGCGAGTGAGAAATCCTCGCTTCCTACAGGTCTGTGGAGAGGCTGGGTGTCCAGCCTGCTCCTTAGTGGGAGGCGAGGGAGAGATCCTCGCTTCCAGCAAGTTTTGTGGGACGGCCGAGAAAGCTCGGTTCGCACCATTGTAAGGGAAGGGGGAGAAGCCCCCACTTTCTATGTTCCATCTGTAAAAAGTTTTTCCAAGATTTTAAGGCAAGGGCGACTCCCGGACTTCCGGGACGGCTCCGCGAGCAGGGCGGTCACTCCCCCGTGACAGAAGCGGGGCACCAGCCGCTCTGAGAGGGGCGGAGGTGATTCCTGCCATTGCCCTGGTCACGGCCGGGGGATGCGCGGGGAGCGGTCCCAGGAAGCGAACCGGGACCGGGGCTGCCGCTGCGCCGCTTCGGCCCTGCTCTGGCGGAGGCGGGGCCGCCGCTGCGCGGCCACGGCCCGGCTCACTCGCTGCTCCTGGCCCCCGCCCGCACCGGCCCAGAGCGGGCCGGGAGTGTGAGATCTAAGAGCAGGAACGGCCCTATCGCACTTTCCACAGTAACGAGCTTGTTTTAAGGACACCCGAGAGCCGCTGTGAGCAGCAGCACGGGCCGAGCGCGGGCGAGCCGGGGGTGCCCCTGGGCGGGGGTGCCCGCATGCCGCGCCCGTCCCGGCCGTGCGAGGGCAGCGAGCGCTCTTTGTCTGCTCTGGTAAGCACTCAAAAGGGAAACACCGAGCCCAAAGAACAAGAAGCCGTTTTTAGGCTCCCTTAAACCATGCTATAAGTAAGCAGAGTCCTGTGTTAACAAATATCTTAGAATGGTTTACTGAGTTAAAATTGTAAAAGACCTTCTCCTGTATCCTTGTGAGTAAAAAGACCAAGGACTCTTTACTATTATGTAAAATAATCCTGAAACTGGAGAACTAGGGCAGTCAGCAACTGAAAATTGCTGCATCCAACCAGCAGCCAAGAATTGATACATCCAACAGTTGCATGCAACCCACTGTAAGTTTGTTCTGTGAACATAGAAGACATGGACCCTATGCCATGCTACTGAAACTGGATAATGTTATTCTGAAAACGTTTGCTTTCAATCCTAGTATGTCTGTTCCCAGCACTAACTGATAATGTATTTAAGTCTGACTGTTTGCAGACCATTCCAGCAGAGCAGACCTGAAAGATGTGCCACCTGGGAGCTGTATGCAAGATGAGAGCACTTTCATGCGAGATGGCAACAAAGACCAGGTTATGCGATAACAACCACGAACCCGGTAACATGAGAAAAGTGTTACCATCAAGTACCACACACCAAAGCTGAACTGATTATCTCAATGAAAGATCTAGAACTGAGCAAAGTCATCTAGAAGGAAGGAAGACTAGCAACTATTCAAGCCTAGAGACTGAGTCTATGTTGAATGAAGGGACAGTAATCTTACGAGCTAAGTCAAAAGAGTCATTCAAAGTCCTGACTACCCTCACCAAATCCAAAGCTGCTGGCAGAGAGCCTTGAATTCACTGCTCCAGAGTTAAGAAGACGTCTGCTCCATAGACAGCCAGAAAACAGAGACTGATACAAATTGCGATGATATGATTTAAACTGTTCTTTTGTACCTCTTATCTGTACAGTTGGTAACCGTGATTCAAATTTGGTCCTAAAATTTGCATGTAACTCTAGTCCAAAATGTATCCCAAAGCTCTTCATAAGGACAACTTGTCAAAGTTGAGAATCTGGCCTGGTAAGTTTTGCCCCAAGATAAAGATTGGGCCTGTGCCCATGGAGCTGTGATTCCAAATGTAATGTTTAATCATATTAAAGGCTGTTGACAACACAAAATAGCTCTTAATTTCCTACTAGCCACAAAATCATTAACACTAGTTGTTGTTCTTATGCAAATCTGAATGAAAATTTTTTTTAGAAATTTGTTTGAAATTTGAAAGCAAACTCAAATTCTACACCAAGTAACTCTCAAAAGAGCTTACTGAACCTTGAATATCTTCAGTAACTCACTTCATGGTTACCAAACTGAACCTAGATAAAAGAAATGTTCATAGTAACTGTAGTTATAATTAGCATCTGTGTAACAACTAGTGGGATAGCCAGTTGTATAAACCAGAGGTATGGTTGAATGCAGAGTAGAGACTAGACAAGACAGAGTCTTGTTAGTCTCTAAAAAAAGGGGGGAATGATGCCGTTTGGTTTCTGCCTTTTTTCTTTTATATGTTCTCTGTACTCTCTGCACATATTTTTGTGGCTCTGTAGCCTACTATATTAATAGCTAGTTTTTCCAGTAGCTTTCCATAGCCTTTCCCTAAGCAGAAAGACAAAACAAATTCCAGAGCTCCAAGCCCCAGGGGGTTGCAAGGCCCTGTCCTATCTCAGTTCTTCCTGGGAACCAAGGCCGAGAACAACTCTGAGGTACATTTTCATAAGCAGAGTGCAGCCAGTGCTGAGAGGGGGGCTCCAGGGAAGGGGCTGGACCTGAGGAGGAATTGAATCGCCACTTGTTCTCCTTATTGGTGCTCTTAATCAATTATGCTAATTTCCTAAAAGCTATAAATATGTACTCACCCCTGGAGGGGCTGGGCTTTTATGGACACCTTCCCATAACTGCTCCTGAAGACCTTCAAAATAAAGATCCCCTTTTATATTACCTCTTGCTAAAATGATCTCGAGTTTCTTTTCCAGGCTGGGGGAAAAGGCAACACCGGACGCCACCTGAAATGCCGCATGGATCAAGATCCTTCCCAGACCCAAGCTGCCATCAGCTAGAACTCTGGCTGCAATTGTAGGGCTAAATGCCTCCTAAAAACTGGCATCATGGATTTCGGAGACTGAGTTTACTTTCACATGGAAAAGCGCCATTGTTTGTATCGAAGGCCACATATCTGGGAGTGGACAGCCGCATGCTAAAATTCCGCATGGATTAAGATTCCTCACAGACCCAAGCTGCCACCGAGAAGGACCCTGGCTGCCCTTGCAGGGCCAAAACCCTCCACCAAACTGATGTCAGGAAAATAGGGGGCAGAGTTCCCTTTCTCAGCAAAAAGGGACACTTTTTGTGTCCCGGCCCCTAAGGCACTGTGCTCCCTGCTGCCTCCTGAAATTCTGCATGGATCAAGATTCCTCGCAAACCCCAGCTGACACCGACAAGGACCCTGGCTGCAATTGTAGGGCTAAATGCCTCCTCAAAATGACATCACGAAACTGGGGGCAGAGTTCCTCTTTCTGCAGAGAAAAGGGACACTTTATATAGTGATATCGCCTAAGGCACTCTGCTCCGGACGCCACCTGAAATTCGTATGGATCAAGATTATTTCGCTGACCGCAAGATGCCATCAACCAGGACTCTGGTTGCATTTGTAGGCCAAACCTCCACCAAACCGACACATCATGAATACTGGGGGCTAAAGTTTTTCTTTCAACTGTGGAAAGTGCATCATTTGTGTCGTAGGCCCATGTCTGGAGTCGATGCCGCCTCTTCAAATTCCGCGATGGAGCAAGATCCCTCGCAGACCCAAGCTGCCACCAACAAGGACCCTGGCTGCCCTTGCAGGGCCAAAACCCTCCTCCAAACTGACATCAAGAACTGGGGGGCAGAGTTCTCTTTCTCAGAGAAAAGGGACACTTTTTGTGTCCCGGCCCTAAGGCACTCTGCTCCCAGACGCCACCTGAAGTGCCGCATGCATCTAGATCCTTCCCAGACCCAAGCTGCCATCAGCTAGAATTCTGGCTGCAATTGTAGGGCTAAATGCCTCCTAAAAACTGGCATCATGCATCTGGGGGACTGAGTTTTCTTTCACTTGGAAAAGCGCCATTGTTTGTATCGAAGGCCACATATCTGGGAGTTGACAGCCGCATTCTGAAATTCCGCATGGATTAAGATTCCACGCAGACCCAAGCTGCCACCGACAAGGACCTGGCTGCCCTTGCAGGGCCAAAACCCTCCCCCAATCTGATGTCAGAAAACTGGGGGGCAGAGTTCTCTTTCTCAGAGAAAAGGGACACTTTTTGTGTCCCGGCCCTAAGGCACTGTGCTCCCGGTGATGCCGTTTGGTTTCTGCCTTTTTTTTTTATATGTTCTCTGTACTCTCTGCACATATTTTTGTGGCTCTGTAGCCTACTATATTAATAGCTAGTTTTTCCAGTACCTTTCCATAGCCTTTCCCTAAGCAGAAAGACAAAACAAATTCCAGAGCTCCAAGCCCCAGGGGGTTGCAAGGCCCTGTCCTATCTCAGTTCTTCCTGGGAACCAAGGCCGAGAACAACTCTGAGGTACATTTTCATAAGCAGAGTGCAGCAAGTGCTGAGAGGGGGGCTCCAGGGAAGGGGCTGGACCTGAGGGGGAATTGAATCGCCACTTGTTCTCCTTATTGGTGCTCTTAATCAATTATGCTAATTTCCTAAAAGCTATAAATATGTACTCACCCCTGGAGGGCCTGGGCTTTTATGGACACCTTTCCATAACTGCTCCTGAAGACCTTCAAAATAAAGATCCCTTTTATATTACCTCCTTGCTAAAATGATCTCGAGTTTCTTTTCCAGGCTGGGGGAAAAGGCAACAGTTATTTGGCACACCCAGAAGGGACACGAGAACCTGGTACCCTTCCTCTGAACCGAAAACATCCTGCAAGGAATTCCTTTCTGACAGCAATCTAAAGAATTCCCTGCCACGGGCCTGAGGTCGAGACACCATGGTTCCAAGATCCCACAGGAGGTAGTATAAAGGTGGTTCTTTTCTTTGTGTAGTGTGTAGTTTGTATGTGTGTGTATTGTTTATGTATTGTGTATCTGTTTAAAGTCAGTAATTGTTAGCGATCCCAGGACAACCTGGCGTGGTGGTGAGAAAATTTGCTTTTGAAATCATTTCTCCAAGTTTTTCCTGTTGCCGATTTTCCAACTTGCCCCAGAGATCGGCTGGTGGGGAGGAGGCAGGTGTGTGATCTGGCTGAGATTGTTCACTGGTAGAGAAAAGCAAATCACAGTGCGAAAGTTTATTTCATGTTTAGCACATGCGAGTTTTGAATTGAAAGCTGGCCTGGAGACATCTGGGCATGGAGCGGCCGGGGGAAGCCTGGTCTGCTTCTTGGTAGGAGGTGGGGGATGGGCCCCGCTTCCTACAGGTTTGTGGAGCGGCTGGGTGTCAGCCTGCTCCTTGGTGGGAGGCTGGGAGAGGATTCCCACTTCCACAGTTTGTGGAGCGGCTGGGTGTTCCAGCCCTGCTCCTTGGTGGGAGGCTGGGGAGAGATTCCCACTTCCTACAGGTTTGTGGAGCGGGCTGGGTGCCCAGCTGCTCCTTGGTGGGAAGCTGGGGAGAGATTCCCACTTCCTACCGGTTTGTGGAGCGGCTGGGTGCCCAGCCTGCTCCTTGGTGGGAAGCTGGCGAGTGAGAAATCCTCGCTTCCTACAGGTCTGTGGAGAGGCTGGGTGTCCAGCCTGCTCCTTAGTGGGAGGCAAGGGAGAGATCCTCGCTTCCAGCCAGTTTTGTGGAACGGCCGAGAAAGCTCGGTTCGCACCATTGTAAGGGAAGGGGGAGAAGCCCCCACTTTCTATGTTCCATCTGTAAAAAGTTTTTCCCAGATTTTAAGGCAAGGGCGACTCCCGGACTTCCGGGACGGCTCCGCGAGCAGGGCGGTCACTCCCCCGTGACAGAAGCGGGGCACCAGCCGCTCTGAGAGGGGCGGAGGTGATTCCTGCCATTGCCCTGGTCACGGCCGGGGATGCGCGGGGGAGCGGTCCCAGGAAGCGAACCGGGACCGGGGCTGCCGCTGCGCTGCTTCGGCCCTGCTCTGGCGGAGGGGGGGCCGCCGCTGCGCGGCCACGGCCCGGCTCACTCGCTGCCCCTGGGCCCCGCCCGCACCGGCCCAGAGCGGGCCGGAAGTGGGAGATCGATGGGAAGGAGCGGCCCTATCGCACTTTCCAACATGTAACGAGCTTGTTTTAAAGGACCGGAGCCGCAGCTGAGCAGCAGCACACCGGGCCGAGCGCGGGCGAGCCGGGGGGTGCCCCTGGGCGGGGGTGCCCGCATGCCGCGCCCGTCCCCGGCCGTGCGAGGGCAGCGAGCGCTCTTTGTCTGCTCTGGTAAGCACTCAAAAGGGAAACACCGAGCCCAAAGAACAAGAAGCCGTTTTTAGGCTCCCTTAAACCATGCTATAAGTAAGCAGAGTCCTGTGTTACCAAATATCTTAGAATGGTTTACTGAGTTAACTTTGTAAAAGACCTTCTCCTGTATCCTTGTGAGTAAAAAAGACCAAGGACTCTTTACTATTATGTAAAATAATCCTGAAACTGGAGAACTAGGGCAGTCAGAAACTGAAAATTGCTGCATCCAACCAGCAGCCAAGAATTGATAGCATCCAACTAGTTGCATGCACCCACTGTAAGTTTGTTCTGTGAACATAGAAGACATGGACCTATGCCAATGCTACTGAAACTGGAATAATGTTATTCTGAAACGTTTGCTGTCAATCCTAGTATGTATGTTCCAGCACTAACTGATAATGTATTTAAGTCTGACTGTTTGCAGACCATGGAAGAAGCCTATTCCAGCAGAGCAGACCTGAAAGATGTGCCAGCCTGGGAGCTGTATGCAGATGAGAGCAGCTTCATGCGAGATGGCAAACAAAAGACAGGTTATTCAGTAACAACCACGAACCAGGTAACAATGAGAAAAGTGTTACCATCAAATGTACCATCACAAAAAGCTGAACTGATTATATCAATGAAAGATCTAGAACTGAGCAAAGTCATCTAGAAGGAAGGCAGACTAGCAACTATTCAAGCCTAGAGACTGAGTCTATGTTGAATGAAGGGACAGTAATCTTACGAGCTAAGTAAAAAGAGTCATTCCAAGTCCTGACTACCCTCACCAAATCCAAAGCTGCTGGCAGAGAGACTTGAATTCACTGCTCAAGAGTTAAGAAGACGTCTGCTCCATAGACAGCCAGAAAACAGAGACTGATACAAATTGAGATGATATGATTTAAACTGTTCTTTTGTACCTCTTATCTGTACAGTTGGTAACCGTGATTCAAATTTGGTCCTAAAATTTGCATGTAACTCTAGTCCAAAATGTATCAAAAAGCTCTTCATAAGGACAACTTGTCAAATTTGAGAATCTGGCCTGGTAAGTTTTGCCCCAAGATAAAGATTGGGCCTGTGCCCATGGAGCTGTGATTCCAAATGTCATGTTTAATCATATTAAAGGCTGTTGACAAAACAAAATAGCTCTTAATTTCCTACTAGCCACAAAATCATTAACACTATTTGTTGTTCTTATGCAAATCTGAATGAAAAATTTTTTTAGAAATTTGGTTGAAATTTGAAAACAAACTCAAATTCTACACCAAGTAACTCTCAAAAGAGCTTACTGAACCTTGAATATCTTCAGTACACTCACTTCATGGTTACCAAACTGAACCTAGATAAAAGAAATGTTCATAGTAACTGTAGTTATAATTGGCATCTGTGTAACAACTAGTGGGATAGCCAGTTGTATAAACCAGAGGTATGGTTGAATGCAGAGTAGAGACTAGACAAGACAGAGTCTTGTTAGTATCTAAAAAAGGGGGGAATTGATGGCGTTTGGTTTCTGCCTTTTTTCTTTTATATGTTCTCTGTACTCTCTGCACATATTTTTGTGGCTCTGTAGCCTACTATATTAATAGCTAGTTTTTCCAGTACCTTTCCATAGCCTTTCCCTAAGCAGAAAGACAAAACCAATTCCAGAGCTCCAAGCCCCAGGGGGTTGCAAGGC
>JAVTVJ010000515.1:0-24730 GCA_034509425.1 Eopsaltria australis
ACAGCTGAGAGATACCTTTTTGAAATGATAAACAGTGAACAGAGACAGCAGCTAGATGTCAATTCTAGCCCACATAAAAGACTAGCAAAATTTTACACTGGAAAATGACAGCATACTTGCCAATATAATGGCAAGAAAATTGATTTCACTCACTGATGTCCCACTTTAACAGATTGCTTGTGTGATTAATATGGGAAACTGTTAAGGTAACACATTTAATTGTCTCTGGAAGCATCAGTCACTCTGCATTGCTGTGGCTGGATGCTGCCATGTGACACTGACCACATTCAATCCCTATGGTCCATGGTAATTGGATTGAGCAGCACACAGATGATGGATGCTGAAATATTTGTCATCATTAAAGAAGAATGGCTACAATGAGGCTTTCCACAGACTGGTTGAGTCACAAGGTATTTAACATGGGGTTTACCAGTAATCTGAACCAAAGTGCAGAATTCTGCAGGTAAAAGTCTCAGGAAATCAGATAAACAATAAACATGAGTTTCGGTCACTAACACAGACCAAGCAGGACTGGCAGCTGAAATGGTAATTCAGTATCTACAAGCTTTTACTGGGTTTGAATCAGAGTCTAAAGAGGGTACAGTCATTTGTAGTCTGAAACTTAAACCGAAAGCTGGGCACCAAAACCAAATTTGTTCAATAAAGGAAAAAGAAACACAGCCAGCAGGATACCACAGAATTATATTTATGTTGTACATTTTTCTTCACATTGCAACATCCACATTGTTCATTTTGTGACAAGTATTTCTAATAATTTTGAATACATATTTACTGTATAATACATTTTACCAAGAGGCACTTCCAGTAATTCTGGCAAAAAGGAGCTTCATTATAGTGTCTAACTTACAAAACAGTAAAAATAAATAATGTTTATCTAAAAGATTTTTTTTTCCTGTACAGAATCTATTTTGTACAAAACATTTATCAGCCATTAACTAAATCACTTAACAAATACTTGTGAAGAGAATATATTAAGTATTGCTACATGTATCGAGTGCAAGATACTAGTGAAAGGAAAAGAATTATTCTGTTTATGAAAATCACCTAAAAATACAAGGCCTTGTTCCTGAAGTGCTTAGAAAGGAGAAGCTTGGTTACAACAATATTGACAATATATAAATATAAATTAACGTATGTAGTACTTAGTGAAAAGAACACTGTGTTAAAAACTGGTGTGTACAAATCCTAAACAAGATGGCACTTTTCTGCATTGCCACTTTGGCTGGCAGTTATTTTTTTTTAAAATATTGCTTCAAAAGAATTATAAAGGTACACAAAACCCTTTGCAAACAGAGCCGTATAAAATTACACTCCCCCCAGCTTTTTCTCACCTTTTGAAGTGAAAAAAAAAAATCAAGGAGGGATTAAATTTGTAGTACATGAGTGATTTGTGGAAACTTGCTACTGTAGCTGAGTCTGAATAAGCATCATTAAAATAATTCTGCCCCAAGGTCCCAGGCCAGGAGTTAAACCTCACAGGACAGGGTGTAGGATGACCAAATTCCTCAGTGTTTCATGAAGTAAAAGAATTTTTCCTGGCCTTGTCAATTTTAAAATAAAATATTTACATAATTTGGCCCTAAAATCAGGTGGGGGTCAAGTGCTTAAATTATATTGGCACACCCAATATTTCAATTTAGAAAGGGTTCTAATCTTGCTAGGTTAATTTCTTGACCACTTTACCAAAACGGGATTTTTAATTTTTCAAATCACATCTTCTACGTGATATACATCCTTGCATATTGTTACCCAGACAGGCCAAACTGCATTGGAAAATAAATATTTTGGAAGGTATTTCTTCCAGAACTGGAGGCAAAGGTGAAAAAAAATGTGTTTTTGTTGGAAAATGTCCTAGATGTTCTTCTATCAAAACCAGAAAAAAGATTAAAAAAAACTGCCACCCATCAGTGAAAATGTAAATCAGTTTAACATAACCCACAGTATGAATCACAGCTTTTGTAAAAGTGAACTCAAATTACTTTCCATCATGCAAACATCTTACATTGATTATTCAAGAGAAGAAGACTTAACTTTAGAAAAGTAATGACCAAAAGTACGCTGACATGGTTGAAATATTAAAGACAATCATCAACATCACACAGCAGTTATTAACGTTGCCTTGGATCTTTTGGGACACCATCTGCAGTACTGTATCAAGGTTTACAGACACCTACAAATCAACATTTTGCATTCAAATACAGGTTTTCGTTGTGTTTCAGGATCAGGCAGGAATTTGGGAAAGGAAAATCAGCTTTAACAGACTTTAGCAGGCTTTTTACCCAAAGCAGTATGTACACACATGGCAAACCCCTCCCTGTTCTTCTCTCTCTGACCAGATCAAAGAGCTTTTTTATTTCTTATTTTTTAGGGAAGCATGGGGGGAAAATGATTAGGGTCAGAGGAGAAAAAGAAACCCACCACCAAAAACTCCTAACTCCTTGAAATAAATACTAAAAAGCAAAGAGCAGTTGCTAATTCACATCACTTGTTTCTAAGTGTTCGCTGCAGTGAAGGAAGACAGCGTTGAAAATGAGCCATTATTTGATCTGATTTCTCTGGTTTTGCCTCAGGACAAGAGAATTCAGTCATAAAAGGACACAGGGCCTGCAGCTGTGGCAAAGTCCTGTATACCTGCTCTAATGCTTCCACACAGAAAACAGAAATATTTGTGTTTCCCCAGCTAATTCACTGCTGGGATCCATCCCTTCCCACGCCTGCAGATTGCAGTGGTGCTCCCTGCAGCACACAGGCTCCACGTGGCATCCAGGGCAGAACAATTCTCATCCGCTGCCCATTCCCACACCTTGGACACAGTGCACACACAGCTTTGGAAAAGAAACCACTGACACAGACCAGAGACCTGAAAAGCTCAAATGGAATTTTTTTTTTCTCCTCTTGCACCAAGGAAAATTTTCCTTAATGAAGGAGAATTAAACAACTTCAAAAATTCTTCTTGATTTACCACATCTTTCAGCTTGACAGACCACAGGCAAGGCCAGCTGGTTTTACCTGAACTCCCCAGCAGTTTTACACAAGCAAGGACTCGGGGGAATGTCTGCACACACCTCAAGTGACACTGGCAGGCTTTCAGACTGCACAGTGTTTACCTTTTCAGTATTATCAAAGAAGTGCTGCTAACCAGCTCGAGCTTTTGCCCCATTTTGTCATTATGAAAATGAACTTTCCACAAATACCAGCACTGTTCTGGCTCCTGAGGAGCTTCAGTCTCATAGGAGCTGAGGCAGGTGCTCCCTCAGGTGACATCTGCATCCTACTGAGGTGCTGTGATGCATTTTTCATCAAAAGAACACCTGCCTGCCAGGAAAATCCCACTAATGGCCTCTGAATAAATCATAATTAGGTTGTAAATGGAGAATAATTCTCACACTGCTCCCTCCAACACTGGGACTCAATAACTACCACAGCAGGGGCTAAACCCTGCTTTGATTTACCTGCAGAGGAATGCTGTTTTGCTGAAAGAAAGTGATGGAATTCAAAGAAAGATTTATCATACTAAATTGCTCTCCAAAGTACTGATGCTATTTTGCTCTAAATCAAAGTTTGACTCCAATAATCAATAATTCTGCAAGCTCTTCCAATGTTTCTTTAGACAGCTGTCACCTAATTTCTATTATTCTTTCATCTGTTCAAAGTCACTTAACATGTGTTCTTCTCCATTATCCCTGGACATTCTTGCTCGTTGATTCACTAAAAAATAGGAAAAAAAAAAGATTCTTCCACTCTAATTAATGGGAAAATTATTTTCTCTTTTACATCGCCATCATTTTGAATAATGCTGCAACATCAATCAGCAATTAAACTCCCAGAAACTCTGTTCACTCCATTTCAGCAGGATTACATTTGAAAGAAAAGGAAAATAAATTTTGTTTTATAAGATCTGTTTGATACTGGACTACAATTTCCTTTTCTCCTTCCTACAGAATCCTAGTTTGGCTTCCTTCCTGCATGTGTAGAACCCCATCAACTCGAGGACTGATTACCCCAGCTCTGAGCTGGCAGCTGAGGAACAGCCAAATTTTAAGGCCAACATCCAGGGCTGAGGCTGGGGAGAGCAGGCAACCCTTAGTGCCTGCAGAAGGCTCAACTGTCAGTGCAAAGGCAGATGCCAGGCTGTTGAGCATTTTGTCCTGGGAGCTTTAGTGTGTCAGCAGTCCCTGGTGCTGTTTCGTTTGCATCCTGACTCTGTGAGAGTGAAGGCTTCGGAAGGTAGCTAGAGCTGAGGAAGGAAAGTGCCGCGAGCAGGGTGTGTGCGGCTAGCTCGATGTGTGCAGCTGAAGCTGCAGACAGCAAGGGCATTATTAGCTGGCACTTGTGCCAGCTCTGTTTTTGCTAGATGTTTCCGAGTGGGCAGATTCAGCTAGAGTGGAAAGCATGTAGGGCAAAGGAGTTCGTCTTGCCGTTTGAGTGCGGTGCACAGAAGGCTCCGCACTTGGGAGAGGACGATCAGGCAAATCTTTTCGCGCTGGCAACAGGACGCTTGAGAGCAGGGACGTTTCCAAGGCGGCTCTAGCCTCGGAGAGGTTTCGAGCTGTCCTCGGAGCGTTTCCTCCTTTTGCGAGTCGACAGCGCCATCTTGTGGCTTTGGACTGCTAACCCAACATCGGCAGGGCAAGAGACTGTCAGGCCCGTCCCCTTGCAGTTGCACACGCCGCAAAGAAGCCCGGTCCCTGCGGGCTTCGCTCTTACGCAATACTTGGAGCACAACTGAAACTCAAGCTGACGGCATTCAGCTTTGCCCTTTTCGCCGTCTCTGCTGCACGCGCCGCAGCGTGCTATGGACGGTTTTCCCTCAGCTCCTGGTACAGTGAGACACTCTCTTCTTCGCAGATGATTGCGAGCTGTGCATCTAGCTTGTCGCTCAGTGAGCTGTGCCAGGAAAGAAGCACTTGCAGCGTTAGCCTTTCAACGTCCGACACTTTCAAAGCAGCACCACAAAGCCGGGCGACGGGAAGGGCGAAGAAGCAGACGTTCATTCCTGGCTCTTTTTCCTCGGCCAGCCGGCCAGCCGGATCTTTGGTCGTTGCGAGGCTAGAATGTGTGCGGCGCTCCTTCGCCGTGACAAGGGCCGTGCAGAGAGCGCCGGGCTGGGACGGGGCTTTGCAGGCGGTAAAGGAAAGAGGAGTGTTCCTGAAAAGTGGTGCAAATACGGGTTTGCTCAAGTTGCAGGGGAGAGCTGCGGGCAGCCTTATTATTCTTGGCCACAGCTGTGTCGAGTCGAGCCGCAGTCGAAAAGCGTTTCCCTTGAGATTTCAGAGGGGCGAGAGGCAATACTGGCGCTGAAGAAGCCAAAGTTCGCTGTCAGAGGTCTTTCGGCTGAAGCAAGGCGTTAGCAGCGCTTGACTGCGGCACAGTGTCCTGCTGCCGAGAAATATAGAGCGTATTCTCCACAGCGGAGAAGGAAATTGCCGTGGCTCACACAAGGTTAGGAACGAAGGCACTGTACAGCGGCTGTCTGTGCGGCAGTTTTACTGACGGCGTGAGAGGAGCGTGCCTGCCGCTTGGCCGGCCAGGCGAATCTCTTTAGGCAGTTGCTAAGGAAAAGTTCAGCTAGAAGCTGCTTGCGCCGCTACTTATTTCTTCTTCCAGCCTGGGGAAACAGCGCTCCATACCTTTATGCGCTCCGAGAAGCAGAGAAACACAATGACAGATGCAGCGGAGAAGGGAAGGAGAGAGTGCACCGTGTGAGCTTCATGGTGCTTACGTGGGGCAAGCGGAAAGTGAAGCTCTGCACTGTCTTTTACATCTTAGAAGGAAGAGAGCGTTCTCAGCTGACTCTGATTGTGATCGAGATTTTGCTAGTCTTTTTCCGTTCGATTCACTGCGCAAAGAAGCCCGGTTCCCTGCGGCTTCGCTCTTCGCCCAATGTGACTTGGACACAACTGAAACTCAGCGACGGCATTCAGCTGTGCCGCTTTTCGCGTCTCTGCCTGCACGCTCCGCAGCTGCTATGGACGGTTTCCTAGCTCCTGGTACAGTGAGACACTCTTCTTCTCGCAGATGATGCGAGCTGTGCATCTAGCTTGTCGCTCAGTGACTGTGCCAGGAAAGAAGCACTGTGCAGCGTAGTCGTTTCAACGTCCGACACTTTCAAAGCAGCACACCAAAGCCGGGCGACGGAAGGGCGAGAAGCAGACGTCATTCCTGGCTCTTTTCCGGCAGCCGGCCAGCCGGATCCTTGGTTCGTTGCGAGGCTAGAATTTGCGCGCTCCTTCGCCAGTTGACAAGGGCCTGCAGAGAGCGCCGCTGGACGGGGCTTTGCAGGCGGTAAAGGAAAGAGGAGTGTTCCTGAAAAGTGGTGCAAATACGAGTTTGCTCAAGTTGCAGGGGAGAGCTGCGGGCATCCTTATTATTCTGGCACAGGTGTCCGAGTGAGCCGCAGTCGAAAAGCTTTCCCTTGAGATTCAGAGGCGCAATACGGGCTGAGAAGTCAAGTTCGCTGTCAGAGCGTCTTTCGGCTGAAGCAAGGCTTAGCAGCGATTGACTGCCGGCACAAGGTTCTCTGCGGAGGAGCACGAGTTGCCCCACTGCAAAAACGAAAGTCAAGCCACGGGTTACAGAAAACGAAGAACGAAGACAGTCAGCTGAGAACACTCTCTTCCTTCTAAGATGTAAAGACAGTGCAGGGCTTCACTTTCCGCTTGCCCCACGTAAGCAACATGAAGCTCACACGGTGCACTCTCTCCTTCCTTTCTCCGCTGCATCTGTCATTGTGTTCTCTGCTTCTCGGAGCCTAAAGGTAGGAGCAGCTGCTTCCCCGAGGGGCTGGAAGAGAATAAGTAGCGGCGGCAAGGCAGCTCTAGCTGACTTTTCCCTTTATTACTGCCAAGAGAATTACGGCTGGCGCGGCCAGCTGGCAGGCACGCTCTCACGCCGTCGTACGCTGCGCACACAAGCCCTGTACCGTGCGTGGCTTTCGTTCTACGCCCTTGTGTTGAGCACGGCAATTTCTTTCTCCGCTGTGGAGAATAGCGCTCTATTTCTCGCAGATGACACTTGTGCAGGCACAGTCAAGCGCGGATGCTAAGCCTTAGCTTCAGCGTAAAGACGCTCTGACAGGCGAACTTGGCTTCTCAGCGTATTGCGCCTCTCGCCCTCTGAATCTCAAGGGAAAGCTTTTCGACTGTGGCTCACTCGGACACCTGTGCCAGAATAATAAGGCTGCCCGCAGCTCTCCCCTGCAACTTGAGCAAACTCGTATTTGCACCACTTTTCAGGAACACTCCTCTTTCCTTTAACGCCTGCAAAGCCCCGTCCCAGCCCGGCGCTCTCTGCACGGCCCTTGTCACGGCGAAGGAGCGCCGCACACATTCTAGCCTCGCAACGACCAAAGATCCGGCTGGCCGGCTGGCCGAGGAAAAAGAGCCAGGAATGAACGTCTGCTTCTTCGCCCTTCCCGTCGCCCGGCTTTGTGGTGCTGCTTTGAAAGTGTCGGACGTTGAAAGACTCACGCTGCAAGGGCTTCTTTCCTGGCACAGCTCACTGAGCGACAAGCTAGATGCACAGCTCGCAATCATCTGCGAAGAAGAGAGTGTCTCACTGAACCAGGAGCTGAGGGAAAACCGTCCATAGCACGCTGCGGATGCGTGCAGCAGAGACGGCGAAAAGCGGCAAAGCTGAATGCCGTCGCTGAGTTTCAGTTTGTGGTCCAAGTCATTTGGGCGAAGAGCGAAGCCGCAGGAACCTGGCGCCTTCTTTGCGCAGTGACGCGAACGGAAAAAGACTAGCAATTCGATCAATCAGAGTCAGCTGAAGAACCTCTCTTCTCTAAGATTAAAAGACAGTGCAGGCTTCACTTCCGCTTGCCCCACGTAAGCCCAAAAAAACAAGGAAAGCTCACAGGTGACTCTCTCCTTCCTTCTCCGCTGCAATTCGTCATGGTGGTTTCTGCTTCTCGGAGCTAAAGGTAGGAGAGCTGTTTCCCCGAGGGGCTGGAAGAGAAATAAGTAGCGGCGCAAGCAGCTCTAATGAACTTTCTTTAGCAACGCCAAGAGAATTCGGCTGGCCGGCCAGCGGCAGGCACGCTCCTCACGCCGTCAGTACGCTGCGCACACAAGCCCTGTACCGTGCGGCTTCGTTCTACGCATTGTGTGAGCCACGGCAATTTCTTTCTCCGCTGTGGAGAATAGCGCTCTATTTCTCGCAGAGGACACTGTGCCGGCAGTCAAGCGCTGCTAAGCCTTGCTTCAGCCGAAAGTCGCTCTGACAGCGAACTTGGCTTCTCAGCCCGTTTTGCGCCTCTCGCCCTCTGAATCTCAAGGGAAGTTTCGACTGCGGCTCACTCGGACACACTGTGCAGATATAAGGCTGCCCGGAGATCTCCTGCATTGACAAACTCGGTATTGCACCACTCTTCAGAACACCCCTCTTTCTTACCTGCCTGCAAAGCCCCGTCCCAGCCCGGCCTCTCTGCACGCCCTTGTCACGGCGAAGGGCGCCGCACACATTCTGCCTCTGCACGACCAAAGATCCGGCTGGCCGGCTGGCCGAGGAAAAAGAGCCAGGAATGAACGTCTGCTTCTTCGCCCCTTCCCGTCGCCCGGCTTGGTGGTGCTGCTTTGAAAGTGTCGGACGTTGAAAGACTAACGCTGCAAGTGCTTCTTTCCTGGCACAGCTCACTGAGCGACAAGCTAGATGCACAGCTCGCAATCATCTGCGAAGAAGAGAGTGTCTCACTGTACCAGGAGCTGAGGAAAAACCGTCCATAGCACGCTGCGGATGCGTGCAGCAGAGACGGCGAAAAGCGGCAAAGCTGAATGCCGTCGCTGAGTTTCAGTTGTGTCAAAGTCACATTGGGCGAAGAGCGAAGCCGCAGGGAACCGGGGCTTCTTTGCGCAGTGAACCGAACGGAAAAAGACTAGCAAAATCTCGATCACAATCAGAGTCAGCTGAGAACGCTCTCTTCCCTCTAAGATGTAAAAGACAGTGCAGGGCTTCACTTTCCGCTTGCCCCACGTAAGCAACATGAAGCTCACACGGTGCACTCTCTCCTTCCCTTCTCCGCTGCATCGGTCATTGTGTTCTCTGCTTCTCGGAGCCTAAAGGTAGGAGCAGCTGTTTCCCCGAGGGGCTGGAAGAGAAATAAGTAGCGGCGCAAGCAACTTTTCCTTTAGCACTGCCAAAGAGAATTCGGCTGGCCGGCCAGCGGCAGGCACGCTCCTCACGCCGTCAGTACGCTGCGCACACAAGCCCTGTACCGTGCGGCTTCGTTCAACGCCTTGTGTGAGCCACGGCAATTTCTTTCTCCGCTGTGGAGAATAGCGCTCTATTTCTCGCAGAGGACACTGTGCCGGCAGTCAAGCGCTGCTAAGCTTTGCTTCAGCCGAAAGACGCTCTGACAGCGAACTTGGCTTCTCAGCCCGTATTGCGCCTCTCGCCCTCTGAATCTCAAGGGAAAGCTTTTCGACTGCGGCTCACTCGGACACCTGTGCCAGAATAATAAGGCTGCCCGCAGCTCTCCCCTGCAACTTGAGCAAACTCGTATTTGCACCACTTTTCAAGAACACTCCTCTTTCCTTTACCGCCTGCAAAGCCCCGTCCCAGCCCGGCGCTCTCTGCACGGCCCTTGTCACGGCGAAGGAGCGCCGCACACATTCTAGCCTCGCAACGACCAAAGATCCGGCTGGCCGGCTGGCCGAGGAAAAAGAGCCAGGAAATGAACGTCTGCTTTCTCGCCCCTTCCCGTCTCCCGGCTTTGTGGTGCTGCTTTGGAAAGTGTCGACAGTTGAAAGACTAACGCTGGCAAGTGCTTCTTTCCTGGCACAGCTCACTGAGCGACAGCTAGATGCACAGCCTCGCAATCAATCTGCGAAAGAAGAGAGTGGTCTCACGTACCAGGAGCTGAGGGAAACCGGTCCATAGCAACGCTGCGGATGCGTGGCAGCAGAGACGGCGAAAAGCGCAAAGCTGAATGCCGTCGCTGAGTTTCAAGTTGTGTCCAAGTCACATTGGGCGAAAGAAAGCGGAAGCCGCAGGGAACCGGGCTTCTTTGCGCAGTGTGCACACTGCAAGAGGAGCGGGCCTGACAGTCTCTTGCCCTGCCGATGTTGCGTTAGCAGTCCAAAGCAACAAGATGGCGCTGTCGACTCGCAAAAGAAGGAAACGCTCCGAGGACAGCTCGAAACCTCTCCGAGGCTAGAGCCGCCTTGGAAACGTCCCTGCTCTCAAGGGTCCTGTTGCCAGCGCGAAAAGATTTGCCTGATCTTCCTCTCCCAAGTGCGGAGCCTTCTTTGCACCGCACTCAAACGGCAAGACGAACTCCTTTGCCCTACATGCTTTCCACTCTAGCTGAATCTGCCCACTCGGAAACATCTAGCAAAAAACAGAGCTGGCACAAGTGCCAGCTAATAATGCCCTTGCTGTCTGCAGCTTCAGCTGCACCCATCGAGCTAGCCGCACACACCCTGCTCGCGGCACTTTCCTTCCTCAGCTCTAGCTACCTTCCGAAGCCTTCACTCTCACCGAGTCAGGATGCAAACGGAACAGCACCAGGGACTGCTGACACACTAAAGCTCCCAGGACAAAATGCTCAACAGCCTGGCATCTGCCTTTGCACTGACAGTTGAGCACTCAAAAGCCAGAGCAATGCTTATTGCAAATAGCCTCTCATTCCTTGAGGCCACCCAGTGTGCATAGTCTAACTTGCTTTCTTTACGGAAGAGTGGTAATCCAAAGAAATGGCACGGCCTCCTCCACGATACACAGCATCCAGGGACTGATGCACATGCAGTATTGAATGGCCAACAATTGCACCTACCTAGAAGGTGTCAGGACAGAAGAATCTTGCCGGACTCTTCCAGCCCATGATGTCTTAACATCTGCTCCAGCAACACTGGCACTATGAATCATAGGCGAATCAGACAGGGCAGGAGGGCAAGGCTCGGGAATGGCATGAAAAAGGCGTCTTGAGTTCCAGGTGGGAGGAAGGGCGAGAAAGATAACGCGAAGCGCAATGGAAAGGATTCAAGGGCAAAAGGAAGAATGCCTCGTAAGGCAATGAAGTCCCTAAGAAGGAGAAGGAAAGAATAAGCCTGACCTGGACAAATCGAAAGGGAGGTCACGGGGGGATGAGTGAGCAAGTCAATGCATGGGGGGCACTGCAGGGCGGAAGGCTGAGACGGGCTACAGACGCGCATAGCAAGCAATGCAAGGCAATGGCGAAGCGTGTCAGTAAGCGAGCACTGCAGACGGGCCGTGGCAGTGAGGGTGGGGCGGCTGGCGTGCAGTGAAGCTCGTGTGGGAGTGGGTGTGGGGGGGTGTGTGTTTGCAGGGTTGTGCGGGGGCAGGGTTGTGCAGGGTAGGCGTGAATGTGTATGTGGAGGGGGTATGTGTGTGCTAGTAGTGTGTGCTGGCTACGTGCCTGTGTAGCGCAGGTGTGTGTGTGTGTGTGTGTGTGTGCAGAGGTTTGGGGAGTAGGTGGGGGGGCGGGGTGTGGTGCCAGGGGGACCCACGCAGCGCCAAGCAGGTGTGGGACTGAGAGAAGTAAGATGAATATATGTCTGTCCAAAGAGACCGTGGCTTCTTTGCGCAGTGAACCGAACGGAAAAAGACTAGCAAAATCTCGATCACAATCAGAGTCAGCTGAGAACGCTCTCTTTCTTCTAAGATGTAAAAGACAGTGCAGGGCTTCACTTTCCGCTTGCCCCACGTAAGCAACATGAAGCTCACACGGTGCACTCTCTCCTTCCCTTCTCCGCTGCATCTGTCATTGTGTTCTCTGCTTCTCGGAGCATAAGGGTAGGAGCAGCTGTTTCCCCGAGGGGCTGGAAGAGAAATAAGTAGCGGCGCAAGCAGCTCTAGCTGAACTTTTCCTTTAGCACTGCCAAAGAGAATTCGGCTGGCCGGCCAGCGGCAGGCACGCTCCTCACGCCGTCAGTACGCTGCGCACACAAGCCCTGTACTGTGCGGCTTCGTTCTACGCCTTGTGTGAGCCACGGCAATTTCTTTCTCCGCTGTGGAGAATAGCGCTCTATTTCTCGCAGAGGACACTGTGCCGGCAGTCAAGCGCTGCTAAGCCTTGCTTCAGCCGAAAGACGCTCTGACAGCGAACTTGGCTTCTCAGCCCGTATTGCGCCTCTCGCCCTCTGAATCTCAAGGGAAAGCTTTTCGACTGCGGCTCACTCGGACACCTGTGCCAGAATAATAAGGCTGCCCGCAGCTCTCCCCTGCAACTTGAGCAAACTCGTATTTGCAACACTTTTCAGGAACACTCCTCTTTCCTTTACCGCCTGCAAAGCCCCGTCCAGCCCGGCCGCTCTCTGCACGGCCCTTGTCACGGCGAAGGAGCGCGCAACACATTCTAGCCTCGCAACGACCAAAGATTCGGCTGGCCGGCTGGCCGAGGAAAAAGAGCCAGGAATGAAAATCTACTTCTTCGCCCCTTCCCGTCGCCCGGCTTGGTGGTGCTGCTTTGAAAGTGTCGGACGTTGAAAGACTAACGCTGCAAGTGCTTCTTTCCTGGCACAGCTCACTGAGCGACAAGCTAGATGCACAGCTCGCAATCATCTGCGAAGAAGAGAGTGTCTCACTGTACCAGGAGCTGAGGGAAAACCGTCCATAGCACGCTGCGGATGCGTGCAGCAGAGACGGCGAAAAGCGGCAAGGCTGAATGCCGTCGCTGAGTTTCAGTTGTGTCCAAGTCACATTGGGCGAGAGCGAGCCGCAGGGAACCGGGCTTCTTTGCGCAGTGAGCAACACTGCAAGAGGAGCGGGCCTGACAGTCTCTTGCCCTGCCGATGTTGCGTTAGCAGTCCAAGCCACAAGATGGCGCTGTCCGACTCGCAAAAAGAAGGAAAACGCTCCGAGGACAGCTCGAAACTCTCCGAGCTAGAGCCGCCTTGGATAACGTCCCTGCTCTCAAGCGTCCTGTTCCAGCGCGAAAAGATTTGCCTGATCTTCTTCTCCCAAGTGCGGAGCCTTCTTTGCACCGCACTCAAACGGCAAGACGAACTCCTTTGCCCTACATGCTTCCCACTCTAGCTGAATCTGCCCACTCGGAAACATCTAGCAAAAACAGAGCTGGCACAAGTGCCAGCTAATAATGCCCTTGCTGTCTGCAGCTTCAGCTGCACCCATCGAGCTAGCCGCACACACCCTGCTCGCGGCACTTTCCTTCTCAGCTCTAGCTACCTTCCGAAGCCTTCACTCTCACAGAGTCAGGATGCAAACGGAACAGCACCAGGGACTGCTGACACACTAAAGCTCCCAGGACAAAATGCTCAACAGCCTGGCATCTGCCTTTGCACTGACAGTTGAGCAGCTCAAAGCCAGAGCACTGCTTATTGGCAAAAGCCTCTTCATTCCTTGAGGCCACCAAGTGTGCACGTCTAAACTTGCTTTCTTTACGGAAGAGTGGTAATCCAAAGAAATGGCACGGCCTCCTCCAAGATACAAAGCATCCAGGGACTGATGCACATGCAGTATTGAATGGCCAACAATTGCACCTACCTAGAAGGTGTCAGGACAGAAGAATCTTGCCGGACTCTTCCAGCCCATGATGTCATAACATCTGTTCCAGCAACACTGGCACTATGAATCATAGGCGAATCAGACAGGGCAGGAGGGCAAGGCTCGGGAATGGCATGAAAAAGGCGTCTTGAGTTCAAGGTGGGGGAGGGGCGAGAAAGATAACGCGAAGCAATGGAAGGATTCAAGGGCAAAAGGAAGATGCTCTGTAAGGCAATGAGAGTCCTAGAAGGAGAAGGAAATGAAAAGCTGGACCTGGACAAATCGAAAGGGAGGTCACGAGGGGGATGAGTCAGCAAGTCAATGCAAGGTACTGCAGGGGCGGAAGGCTGAGACGACCGCATAGCAAAGCAATGCAAGGCATGGCGAAGCGTGTCAGTAGCGAGCACTGCCAGACGGCCGTGGCAGTGAGGGTGGGGCGGCTGCGTGCAGTGCCGCTCGTGTGGGAGTGGGTGGGGGGTGGTGTGTGTTTGCAGGGTTGTGCGGGGGCAGGGTTGTGCAGGGTAGGCGTGAATGTGTATGTGGAGGGGGTATGTGTGTGCTAGTAGTGTGTGCTTGCTACGTGCCTGTGTAGCGCAGGTGTGTGTGTGTGTGTGTGTGTGTGTGTGTGTGTGCAGAGGTTTGGGGAGTAGGTGGGGGGGCGGGGTGTGGTGCCAGGGGAACCCACGCAGCGCCAAGCAGGTGTGGGACTGAGAGAAGTAAGATGAATATGTCTGTCCAAAGAGACCGTGGCTTCTTTGCGCAGTGAACCGAACGGAAAAAGACTAGCAAAATCTCGATCACAATCAGAGTCAGCTGAGAACGCTCTCTTCCTTCTAAGATGTAAAAGACAGTGCAGGGTTTCACTTTCCGCTTGCCCCACGTAAGCAACATGAAGCTCACACGGTGCACTCTCTCCTTCCCTTCTCCGCTGCATCTGTCATTGTGTTCTCTGCTTCTCGGAGCATAAAGGTAGGAGCAGCTGTTTCCCCGAGGGGCTGGAAGAGAAATAAGTAGCGGCGCAAGCAGCTCTAGCTGAACTTTTCCTTTAGCACTGCCAAAGAGGATTCGGCTGGCCGGCCAGCGGCAGGCACGCTCCTCACGCCGTCAGTACGCTGCGCACACAAGCCCTGTACCGTGCGGCTTCGTTCTACGCCTTGTGTGAGCAACGGCAATTTCTTTCTCCGCTGTGGAGAATAGCGCTCTATTTCTCGCAGAGGACACTGTGCCGGCAGTCAAGCGCTGCTAAGCCTTGCTTCAGCCGAAAGACGCTCTGACAGCGAACTTGGCTTCTCAGCCCGTATTGCGCCTCTCGCCCTCTGAATCTCAAGGGAAAGCTTTTCGACTGCGGCTCACTCGGACACCTGTGCCAGAATCATAAGGCTGCCCGCAGCTCTCCCCTGCAACTTGAGCAAACTCGTATTTGCACCACTTTTCAGGAACACTCCTCTTTCCTTTACCGCCTGCAAAGCCCCGTCCCAGCCCGGCGCTCTCTGCACGGCCCTTGTCACGGCGAAGGAGCGCCGCACACATTCTAGCCTCGCAACGACCAAAGATCCGGCTGGCCGGCTGGCCGAGGAAAAAGAGCCAGGAATGAACGTCTGCTTCTTCGCCCTTCCCGTCGCCCGGCTTTGTGGTGCTGCTTTGAAAGTGTCGGACGTTGAAAGACTAACGCTGCAAGTGCTTCTTTCCTGGCACAGCTCACTGAGCGACAAGCTAGATGCACAGCTCGCAATCATCTGCGAAGAAGAGAGTGTCTCACTGTACCAGGAGCTGAGGGAAAACCGTCCATAGCACGCTGCGGATGCGTGCAGCAGAGACGGCGAAAAGCGGCAAAGCTGAATGCCGTCGCTGAGTTTCAGTTGTGTCCAAGTCACATTGGGCGAAGAGCGAAGCCGCAGGGAACCGGGCTTCTTTGCGCAGTGCGCACACTGCAAGAGGAGCGGGCCTGACAGTCTCTTGCCCTGCCGATGTTGCGTTAGCAGTCCAAAGCCACAAGATGGCGCTGTCGACTCGCAAAAGAAGGAAACGCTCCGAGGACAGCTCGAAACCTCTCCGAGGCTAGAGCCGCCTTGGACACGTCCCTGCTCTCAAGCGTCCTGTTGCCAGCGCGAAAAGATTTGCCTGATCTTCCTCTCCCAAGTGCGGAGCCTTCTTTGCACCGCACTCAAACGGCAAGACGAACTCCTTTGCCCTACATGCTTTCCACTCTAGCTGAATCTGCCCACTCGGAAACATCTAGCAAAAACAGAGCTGGCACAAGTGCCAGCTAATAATGCCCTTGCTGTCTGCAGCTTCAGCTGCACCCATCGAGCTAGCCGCACACACCCTGCTCGCGGCACTTTCCTTCCTCAGCTCTAGCTACCTTCCGAAGCCTTCACTCTCAGAGTCAGGATGCAAACGGAACAGCACCAGGGACTGCTGACACACTAAAGCTCCCAGGACAAAATGCTCAACAGCCTGGCATCTGCCTTTGCACTGACAGTTGAGCAGCTCAAAGCCAGAGCACTGCTTATTGGCAAAGCCTCTTCATTCCTTGAGGCCACCCAGTTGTGCACGTCTAAACTTGCTTTCTTTACGGAAGAGTGGTAATCCAAAGAAATGGCACGGCCTCCTCCAAGATACAAAGCATCCAGGGACTGATGCACATGCAGTATTGAATGGCCAACAATTGCACCTACCTAGAAGGTGTCAGGACAGAAGAATCTTGCCGGACTCTTCCAGCCCATGATGTCATAACATCTGCTCCAGCAACACTGGCACTATGAATCATAGGCGAATCAGACAGGGCAGGAGGGCAAGGCTCGGGAATGGCATGAAAAAGGCGTCTTGAGTTCCAGGTGGGGGAGGGGCGAGAAAGATAACGCGAAGCAATGGAAGGATTCAAGGGCAAAAGGAAGATGCTCTGTAAGGCAATGAGAGTCCTAGAAGGAGAAGGAAATGAAAAGCTGGACCTGGACAACTCGAAAGGGAGGTCACGAGGGGGATGAGTGAGCAAGTCAATGCAAGGCACTGCAGGGGCGGAAGGCTGAGACGAGGCTACAGACCGCATAGCAAAGCAATGCAAGGCATGGCGAAGCGTGTCAGTAGCGAGCACCGCCAGACGGCCGTGGCAGTGAGGGTGGGGCGGCTGCGTGCAGTGCAGCTCGTGTGGGAGTGGGTGTGGGGTGGTGTGTGTTTGCAGGGTTGTGCGGGGGTAGGGTTGTGCAGGGTAGGCGTGAATGTGTATGTGGAGGGGGTATGTGTGTGCTAGTAGTGTGTGCTGGCTACGTGCCTGTCTAGCGCAGGTGTGTGTGTGTGTGCAGAGGTTTGGGGGGGCGGGGTGTGGTGCCAGGGGGACCCACGCAGCGCCAAGCAGGTGTGGGACTGAAAGAAGTAAGATGAATATGTCTGTCCAAAGAGACCGTGGCTTCTTTGCGCAGTGAACCGAACGGAAAAAGACTAGCAAAATCTCGATCACAATCAGAGTCAGCTGAGAACGCTCTCTTCCTCCTAAGATGTAAAAGACAGTGCAGGGCTTCACTTTCCGCTTGCCCCACGTAAGCAACATGAAGCTCACACGGTGCACTCTCTCCTTCCCTTCTCCGCTGCATCCGTCATTGTGTTCTCTGCTTCTCGGAGCATAAAGGTAGGAGCAGCTGTTTCCCCGAGGGGCTGGAAGAGAAATAAGTAGCGGCGCAAGCAGCTCTAGCTGAACTTTTCCTTTAGCACTGCCAAAGAGAATTCGGCTGGCCGGCCAGCGGCAGGCACGCTCCTCACGCCGTCAGTACGCTGCGCACACAAGCCCTGTACCGTGCGGCTTCGTTCTACGCCTGGTGTGAGCCACGGCAATTTCTTTCTCCGCTGTGGAGAATAGCGCTCTATTTCTCGCAGAGGACACTGTGCCGGCAGTCAAGCGCTGCTAAGCCTTGCTTCAGCCGAAAGACGCTCTGACAGCGAACTTGGCTTCTCAGCCCGTATTGCGCCTCTCGCCCTCTGAATCTCAAGGCAAAGCTTTTCGACTGCGGCTCACTCGGACACCTGTGCCAGAATAATAAGGCTGCCCGCAGCTCTCCCCTGCAACTTGAGCAAACTCGTATTTGCACCACTATTCAGGAACACTCCTCTTTCCTTTACCGCCTGCAAAGCCCCGTCCCAGCTCGGCGCTCTCTCCACGGCCCTTGTCACGGCGAAGGAGCGCCGCACACATTCTAGCCTCGCAACGACCAAAGATCCGGCTGGCCGGCTGGCCGAGGAAAAAGAGCCAGGAATGAACGTCTGCTTCTTCGCCCCGTCCCGTCGCCCGGCTTTGTGGTGCTGCTTGGAAAGTGTCGGACGTTGAAAGACTAACGCTGCAAGTGCTTCTTTCCTGGCACAGCTCACTGAGCGACAAGCTAGATGCACAGCTCGCAATCATCTGCGAAGAAGAGAGTGTCTCACTGTACCAGGAGCCGAGGGAAAACCGTCCATAGCACGCTGCGGATGCGTGCAGCAGAGACGGCGAAAAGCGGCAAAGCTGAATGCCGTCGCTGAGTTTCAGTTGTGTCCAAGTCACATTGGGCGAAGAGCGTAGCCGCAGGGAACCGGGCTTCTTTGCGCAGTGTGCACACTGCAAGAGGAGCGGGCCTGACAGTCTCTTGCCCTGCCGATGTTGCGTTAGCAGTCCAAAGCCACCAGATGGCGCTGTCGACTCGCAAAAGAAGGAAACGCTCCGAGGACAGCTCGAACCCTCTCCGAGGCTAGAGCCGCCTTGGAAACGTCCCTGCTCTCAAGCGTCCTGCTGCCAGCGCGAAAAGATTTGCCTGATCTTCCTCTCCCAAGTGCGGAGCCTTCTTTGCACCGCACTCAAACGGCAAGACGAACTCCTTTGCCCTACATGCTTTCCACTCTAGCAGAATCTGCCCACTCGGAAACATCTAGCAAAAACAGAGCTGGCACAAGTGCCAGCTAAGAATGCCCTTGCTGTCTGCAGCTTCAGCTGCACCCATCGAGCTAGCCGCACACACCATGCTCGCGGCACTTTCCTTCCTCAGCTCTAGCTACCTTCCGAAGCCTTCACTCTCACAGAGTCAGGATGCAAACGGAACAGCACTAGGGACTGCTGACACACTAAAGCTCCCAGGACAAAATGCTCAACAGCCTGGCATCTGCCTTTGCACTGACAGTTGAGCAGCTCAAAGCCAGAGCACTGCTTATTGGCAAAAGCCTCTTCATTCCTTGAGGCCACCCAGTGTGCAAGTCTAAACTTGCTTTCTTTACGGAAGAGTGGTAATCAAAAGAAATGGCACGGCCTCCTCCAAGATACAAAGCATCCAGGGACTGATCCACATGCAGCATTGAATGGCCAACAATTGCACCTACCTAGAAGGTGTCAGGACAGAAGAATCTTGCCGGACTCTTCCACCCCATGATGTCATAACATCTGTTCCAGCAACACTGGCACTATGAATCATAGGCAAATCAGACAGGGCAGGAGGGCAAGGCTCGGGAATGGCATGAAAAAGGCGTCTTGAGTTCCAGGTGGGGAAGGGGCGAGAAAGATAACGCGAAGCAATGGAAGGATTCATACAAAAGGAAGATGCTCTGTAAGGCAAATGAGAGTCCTAGAAGGAGAAGGAAATGAAAAGCTGACCTGGACAAATCGAAAGGGAGGTCAATGAGGGGATGAGTGGAGCAAGTCAATGCAAGGCACTGTAGGGGCGGGAAGGTTGAGACGAGACGAGGCTACAGACCGCATAGCAAAGCAATGCAAGGCATGGCGAAGCGTGTCAGTCGCGAGCACTGCCAGACGGCCGTGGCAGTGAGGGTGGGGCGGCTGCGTGCAGTGCAGCTCGTGTGGGAGTGGGTGGGGGGTGGTGTGTGTTTGCAGGGTTGTGCGGGGGCAGGGTTGTGCAGGGTAGGCGTGAATGTGTATGTGGAGGGGGTATGTGTGTGCTAGTAGTGTGTGCTGGCTACGTGCCTGTGTAGCGCAGGTGTGTGTGTGTGTGTGTGTGTGTGTGTGCAGAGGTTTGGGGAGTAGGTGGGGGGGCGGGGTGTGGTGCCAGGGGGACCCACGCAGCGCCAAGCAGGTGTGGGACTGAGAGAAGTAAGATGAATATGTCTGTCCAAAGAGACCGTGGGAATCCACTTGCAGACAGGGCTAGGAAGCGATAGACAGGCAAGGAAGAGAAGAAGCTGTTAGCTGTTGCAAATGCTACTAATCACCACAGACTGTTGCTCAGGCATGGCACTGTTAAATTCCTGAAGCTAGAGCAAGAGGACAAAACTGAATAGAATGACGACGAGTTTCTTCTTTCTTTCTTTCTTTAATATAAACCAAAGAGAGGCGATATTGGAGTGCGGCATCCCATAAGCGATCAGCTCAGGCAGTGGGGAAAAGGGAGAGGGAGATGCAGCCGGGAACTTAGGATATGAAGGAGGCTACAAGGCGGCAGGATTAGAGAAAGCCCAGGGCAAATGGCCCATGGCCTGTCTCCTTCTTGAAATAGTTAGGGGACTAGTCTGTTCTTCTCTTTGGCCATAAACAAGTGGAATGTGGATGAGTTTTGCCAGCAGGAGGGACTTGCTGCGGGGTGTCAGTGTGCCCCTGCCCCCCCCATCCCCCACCCCCTCCTACCCCCCCCCCCCCCTCCCCTCCACCCCTCCAATTGCGAAGCCGCATCGCTGCTGGCGCGGGCAGGGCTGGGGCCGCAGTCAACAGCAGCCGAGGGGGCGTGGAAGGGGTGGCTGCGGCAGGATCGGCCGTGTGACACCGCCCACTGGCACCGCCTCCATCTCTCCTTTGCCTCGCCCCCCGCCGGGCGCGCTCCCAAGCGGCGGCGCTCACCGGCTGCTCGGCGCTGCCGGAAGCCAGCAGCCGCCGAGGCTGTCCCGGCAGGACCGTGCCCCGGCTTCGCCAGCGGCTCGGCCGGAAACGGCGGCGCGCGTGTGCCGCGTGGCGCGGAGCACAGGCGTTGCGGGGCAGGCGCGGCGGGCCCACGCGAGGAGAGAGGGGCCGCGGGCGGGGCGGGGCGGGCGTGGCGCTGTGCGCATCCGCTTCCTGTCGCTCGGCTCCCGCCGCCGGCAGCGGCCCGGCGGGCGCCGTGTGAGCCCGCGGAGCGGCGGCGCGGCGCCGGCCGGGCAGTGCGCGCTCTGGCATGCGGCCGGAGGCGGCCGCAGCGAGAGGCTCCTGGCACTGCCCGTACGGTGGTCCGAGCGGGGAGCAGAGGCCGGCCTTCCGGGGGGCTATGAGGCGTGCCCGCCTTTACCCCGCTGCCCTCCTTGCCGCACGTGGCCCATTGCAGCCAATCGGCCGTTCCCGCAGCGGCGCCGGCGGCAGCGAGCCGGCAGCGCGCGCTCCATGCCGTGCCGGCCGCTGCCGCCCAGCGCCGCGCTCCGCCGAGGCATTTTGTCCCCCACGGTGGGAGAGCGACATAGGGGACGCTGAATGTGGAGGCTGCCTGTCGGCGGGAGCAACTTGCCTTCATTGACCACCTCTTTTTGGCTCCCGATTTCAGGTACCTTGCGCTGGTGCTGAAGAGTTTGGCAGCGAAGCTGGCGGAGGTGCTGCAAGAGCTCAATGGCAAGGAGCTTTTCAGTGCGACGCTCGGAGGTAGAAGATCCATAGCTGAAAGCAAAAAAGGTCAGAGCATGTCATCGGCCACAGTAATGCTAAGTTGTTCATCTTTGCCAACTGCTTGCAGAGTTGCTCTTTTCTTAGGTAATGGGGCCAGAGCTGCACGGGCTCAGGATTTGGAGATGATGTTAGGTGCGGGCTTGGTGAAGAAAGTGGAGCGGTTGATGCGGCATTCTGCCAAATTGGGACAGGTCTTTCTGTATTCCTCAGTCCTGTGACCTTAGCAAAAGCCTGAAAATAGGTTTTGCAGAACATCTGGTTTTTTTCCTACTAGCAGTAGTCACCTTGTCTTTAGGAAAGTAAAGGTTCTTTATTTTTCTCCATGAGCATCAAGTGCTTTTGATCAGCGTTGGTGTGCGTGCCTTAGCCTTGTTGTTGTCTTCCTTGGAGAACTTGTGCAATACTCAGATGATCAGTGGAGGTTTTAGACTGCAGTGGTGGACTTGAAGGCTTCCAGTAGCAGCAGCAGGGAGATGCTGTCCACATTTTGGATTTTCCTTTGTCTGAACCTTGTGCAAGGTTTCAGTTTTCAAGCAGTTTGAAGAGCTGCAAAGTTACCACTGATGGTTTAGTCAAGTTATCCTGTGATTTAAGTGACTAGTGAAGCACGTACTAAGGCAACGTACAGTAGCATCCCAGAAAGGTTGGATTGGAGAACAGGCAGTTCTGAAGACAGCTGTTTGTTGTAGGAGAAGGAGAATGTAGGAGATGATTGAAGAGCACTGCATGCACAAATGGTTAAGGAGGAGCCATCTTTTGATGTCCCCTCTACGCTTGTTCTCATTTGAAATACTGAACATTCTGCAGGTTGGTTTTGTAAGGCATGTGGGTTTGTTTTGTTTTTTTATTGGGGGGGGGGGGTGGTGAGGGAGGTGGGGGAATGATGGGTGTTGGGTTTTTTTATTTCCAGAATAGTGTACAAAGAAGCTATGCCCAAAAGCAGCACTGTTTCTCTTACTCTTCTTAATTTTTCCTGCCTCAAAGAGTATTTGGTTAAAAAAACCTTAATAATCCTCCATTTTGCCTGATGCAGGAAGGGGGAAAGTAACTAGGAGATTTTGGAAGCCGGAAGAGAATTTCTTGCCCTCTGATGTTATGAAAAAGCATGGAGGGGAAAAAAAAAAAACCTGTTAGGAAAATTCAGGTGGCGTCCGGGAGCAGAGTGCCTTAGGGCCGGGACACAAAAAGTGTCCCTTTTCTCTGAGAAAGAGAACTCTGCCCCCCAGTTTCTTGATGTCAGTTTGGAGGAGGGTTTTGGCCCTGCAAGGGCAGCCAGGGTCCTTGTTGGTGGCAGCTTGGGTCTGCGAGGAATCTTAATCCATGCGGAATTTCAGCATGCGGCTGTCAACTCCCAGATATGTGGCCTTCGATGCAAACAATGGCGCTTTTCCATGTGAAAGAAAACTCAGTCCCCCAGATGCATGATGCCAGTTTTTAGGAGGCATTTAGCCCTACAATTGCAGCCAGAGTTCTAGTTGATGGCAGCTTGGGTCTGGGAAGGATCTTGATCCATGCGGCATTTCAGGTGGCGTCCGGGAGCAGAGTGCCTTAGGGCCGGGACACAAAAAGTGTCCCTTTTCTCTGAGAAAGAGAACTCTGCCCCCCAGTTTCTTGATGTCAGTTTGGAGGAGGGTTTTGGCCCTGCAAGGGCAGCCAGGGTCCTTGTCGGTGGCAGCTTGGGTCTGTGAGGGATCTTCCTCCATACGGAATGTCAGGAGGCAGCAGGGAGCACAGTGCCTTAGGGCCGAGAAACAAAAAGTGTCCCTTTCCTCTGAGAAAGAGAACTCTGCCCCCCAGTTTCTTGATGTCAGTTTGGAGGAGGGTTTTGGCCCTGCAAGGGCAGCCAGGGTCCTTGTTGGTGGCAGCTTGGGTCTGCGAGGAATCTTAATCCATACGGAATTTCCGCAAGCGGCTGTCAACTCCCAGATATGGGGCCTCCGATACAAACGATGGCGCTTTTCCATGTGAAAGAAAACTCAGTCCCCCAGATGCATGATGCCAGTTTTTAGGAGGCATTTAGCCCTACAATTGCAGCCAGAGTTCTAGTTGATGGCAGCTTGGTCTGGGAAGGATCTTGATCCATGTGGCATTTCAGGTGGCGTCCGGGAGCACAGTGCCTTAGGGCCGGGACACAAAAAGTGTCCCTTTTCTCTGAGAAAGAGAACTCTGCCCCCCAGTTTCTTGATGTCAGTTTGGAGGAGGGTTTTGGCCCTGCAAGGGCAGCCAGGGTCCTTGTCGGTGGCAGCTTGGGTCTGCGAGGGATCTTGATCCATACGGAATGTCAGGAGGAAGCATGGGGGCACAGTGCCTTAGGGCCGGGACACAAAAAGTGTCCCTTTCCTCTGAGAAAGAGAACTCTGCCCCCCAGTTTCTTGATGTCAGTTTGGAGGAGGGTTTTGGCCCTGCAAGGGCAGCCAGGGCTCTTTATTCTGGCAGCTTGGGTCTGGGAAGGATCTTGATCCTTACGAATTTTCAGGAGGCAGCAGGGAGCACAGTGCCTTAGGGCCAGGACACAAAAAGTGTCCCTTTTCTCTGAGAAAGAGAACTCTGCCCCCCAGTTTCTGAATGTCAGTTTGGAGGAGGGTTTTGGCCCTGCAAGGGCAGTCAGTGTCCTTGTTGGTGGCAGCTTGGTTGTCTGTGAGGGATCTTGCTCGCATGCGGAATTTGAAAGAGGCGGCAAGTCGACTCCCAGACAGGGGGCCTACGATAACAAATGATGGGCACTTTTCCACGTGAAAAGAAAACTTAGGCCCCCAGTTCATGATATCGGTTTGGTGGAGGGTTTTAGCCGCTACAAATGCAAAACAGACTCCTGTTGATGGTAATCTGCGTCAGCGAATAATCTTGATTCATACGGAATTTCAGGTGGCGTCCGGGAGCAGAGTGCCTTAGGGCCAGGCACAAAAAGTGTCCTTTTCTCTGAGAAATGAGAACTCTGCCCCCATTTCTTGATATCAGTTTGGAGGAGGGTTTTGGCCCCTGCAAACGGCACCAGGGTCTTGTTGGTGGCAGCTTGGGTCTGTGATGGATCTTGCTCCATGCGGAATTTGAAGCGGCGGCTGTCGACTCCCAGACATGGGGCCTACGATACAAATGATGGCACTTTTCCACGTGAAAGAAAACTCAGTCCCGCCAGATCCATGATGCCAGTTTTTAGGAGGCATTTAGCCCTACAATTGCAGCCAGAGTTCTAGTTGATGGCAGCTTGGGTCTGGGAAGGATCTTCATTCATGCGGCATTTCAGGTGGCGTCCGGGAGCAGAGTGCCTTAGGGCCGGGACACAAAAAGTGTCCCTTTCCTCTGAGAAAGAGAACTCTGCCCCCCAGTTTCTTGATGTCAGTTTGGAGGAGGGTTTTGGCCCTGCAAGGGCAGCCAGGGTCCTTGTCGGTGGCAGCTTGGGTCTGTGAGGGATCTTGGTCCATGCGGAATTTGAAGAGGTGACAGTCGACTCCCAGACATGGGGGCCTACGATACATATGATGGCACTTTTCCACGTGAAAGAAAACTTAGGCCCCCAGATTCATGATGTCGGTGTGGTGGAGGTTTTTGTCCCTACAAATGCAACCAGAGTCCTGGTTGATGGCATCTTGCGTCAGCGAATAATCTTGATCCATACGGAATTTCAGGTGGTGTCCGGGAGCAGAGTGCCTTAGG
>JAVTVJ010000516.1:0-15464 GCA_034509425.1 Eopsaltria australis
GGGGCTGGGGCTGGGGCACAGCCGAGCCCTGCTTACAGGGCGGCTGGGCTGGGGGCCGGGAGAGCTCTGTTTCCCCCCTCAGGTGCGGAGACAGGGGCTCTCGCCCGCCTTACAGGCTTGCCCCTGTCTCCAGGCAGCCACAGGAGCACAACGGCAAAAGGCCGACGACAGCAAAGACCCAGCCCTGCACGACAGGGAGGTCGCCCAGCACAACAGAGCCTGCCACGGCACCCTGAAGGTGCCCTGGCCGTGCCACAAAGGCCATTTGCCCAGAGGGCCTCTCGCGCCCCCTCTTCAGCTCCAAGCTCGCTCTTGCCTCGCCGTTCCACTCTTGAGCTCGAAGCCGCTGCTCCTCTTGCTCCCTCTGGCCTCGCCGTCCCGCGGCTTCTGCCAATGGACGACGACACGCTCAGGCCTGAGCTCAAGCCCCTGTGCCCGAAGGGAAGTGCCACCCAACAGCCCCACAGGGAGATCCTCAAGCAGCCGCCCACAGACCCCCCCAGCAGCCCAAAAGCCTCCAACTTCAGCTTCAAGCTGCTGCCCTTACCTCACTCTTGCACCCCCGAGCTCCAAGCCGCGGCTCCTCTTGCTCCCTCTTGCCTCACCGTTCCACTCTTGACCCCGAAGCTCCCGCTCCTCTTGCCTCGTCGTTCCACTCTTGACCCCGAAGCCGCTGCTCCTCTTGCTCCCTCTTGCCTCGCCGTTCCACTCTTGACCCCGAAGCTCCCGCTCCTCTTGCCTCGCCGTTCCACTCTTGACCCTGAAGCTCCCGCTCCTCTTGCTCCTCACCGTTCCATTCTTGAGCTCGAAGCCGCTGCTCCTCTTGCTCCCTCTTGCCTCGCCGTCCTGCGGCTCCTGCCAGTGGATGACGACACCATCAGGCCTCAGAAGCTCCGGCTCGCAAAGGGAACTGCGCCCCAACAGCCCCACCCACAGCGAGACCCTCAAGGCACCCAGCCACAGACCCCTCCCCAGCTGCCCAAAAGCCTACAACTTCAGCTTGACTTACCATCGCGACGTCCGGCGCAGTCCCACGCGGTGCTGGGAGCCAGGCCCTCTGGGCAAATGAAGCTGGGCACGCAAAGCAGCGGCCAAGAGGCTGCACCGCCCTGCTTACAGGGGCCTCAAGCCGCTACCTGCATTGCAAAGTGCCCGGGACTCCAGAGCACTGGCCCTGACTTACAGGGCGGCCCTGGCCCCCAAGGCCTCAAGGAGGCTCCTTCTCTCCTGTTCCGGGGCACTGCCCACTAACGGGGCGACCCACGCAGGCTGCCAGCTGAAGGGAGCACAAAGGCTTCCCAGACCCGCAGCCTGCTTACAGGCCGGTCCACACCCAGGGAGCCACAGAGCTCGGCCTTCCCCCACGGCAACAGGAACGAGACTCTACAGTCAGGCAGTCGAGCTCATGGCCTAAAGCCCGACAGCCCAGGGGCCGGGAGCCCAGTCCCGAGGACAGGGAGGGCTCCCAGCCCGGCCCTAGGACTCCCGGCCCCACGCCTCTGAAAGGCCGGGGCCAGGGATACCCGCCTGCTGATTCCAGGGGGTCCCTCCAACCGCCCGCCGAGGCCAGGGGACGCACACAACCCCACTTACAGGGCCGCCCCCTGCAGCTCGGCACCCCCAACAAGCACCACGGAGCACAGGCTCTGGCCCGCGCCCCCCTTAGGGGCCGGCCAGAGCCTGGCCGCAGCGCGGCACGGCAACACAGCCGTCTGCAGGAGCCACGGAAGCCTCCTCAGCAAGACCGGCCAGCAGGGAGGCGGCAGCAGCCCAAAGCAGCCCCAAAGGCTGGACTGCACCCCGTGCCACACAGCCCTTCTTCAAGCCGTACCATGGCAAGGGCCTGGGAGCGCTCGTTCCTGTCACCTGGCTAAAGCAGCCTCCCTAGCCCTGCTTACAGGGACCTGGGGCTGCTCCTGGGGACAAAGGCCTCCACAAGGTCATGACACGTGCCCCCCCGAGTACAGGGACGGCACGCTGGCAGCTCACCAGCACGACTGGCAGCCACACAGCAGAGGCAGAGACCCAGGCCCTGGCTACAGACGGGTCACGGTGCCCACGCTACCGCTAAGCGGCTTCGCTCCGTCCTCCGAAAGCAGGGGCAAGGCCGGACGCTTTCTCCACCCGTGCATTTTTGGGGACCTCCCTGTGGCTGCGCAGAGCTCCTCTTTCCCTCCTGGGAGGTCTAAGCTACACTGCTCTACTTCTAAGGGGGGACTAAAGCACAAACACACTCGCTCACTCACACCAACTAAGGTAAAGACAGGGGACGGGAAGACAGTCCCAGAAGAGGGAGCAAGTTCTGTGCAGCCAACCTGCTGGGGAGCCATCCCTACCGCTGGGATGGGCTAGAGTGGGAGAGGAAAGCATCAGACCTGCCCCTGCGCTGTGGGGAGGGAGGGAGGGAGGGAGGGAGGGCACAGGGGCCCGGACACTGAGGCACTTCAGGCCCGGCACAGGGACAAAGACTATGACGCGCCCCGACTACAGGGGGTCACGCTGGCCAGGGGCCAGGGGCCAGCAGCAGGCAGAAAGCTGCCGGGGCTGGGGCTGGGGCTGGGTCTGGGGCTGGGGCAAAGCCGAGCCCTGCTTACAGGGCGGCTGGGCTGGGGGCCGGGAGAGCTCTGTTTCCCCCCTCAGGTGTGGAGACAGGGGCTCTCGCCCGCCTTACAGGCTTGCCCCTGTCTCCAGGCAGCCAAAGGAGCACAACGGCAAAAGGCCGACGACAGCAAATACCCAGCCCTGCACGACAGGGAGGTCGCCCAGCACAGCAGAGCCTGCCACGGCACCCTGAAGGTGCCCTGGCCGTGCCACAAAGGCCATTTGCCCAGAGGGCCTCTCGCGCCCCCTCTTCAGCTCCAAGCTCACTCTTGCCTCGCCGTTCCACTCTTGAGCTCGAAGCCGCTGCTCCTCTTGCTCCCTCTTGCCTCGCCGTCCCGCGGCTTGTGCCAATGGACGACGACACGCTCAGGCCTGAGCTCAAGCCCCTGTGCCCGAAGGGAAGTGCCACCCAACAGCCCCACAGGGAGATCCTCAAGCAGCCGCCCACAGACCCCCCCAGCAGCCCAAAAGCCTCACACTTCAGCTTCAAGCTGCTGCCCTTACCTCACTCTTGCACCCCCGAGCTCCAAGCCGCGGCTCCTCTTGCTCCCTCTTGCCTCGCCGTTCCACTCTTGACCCCGAAGCTCCCGCTCCTCTTGCCTCGTCGTTCCACTCTTGACCCCGAAGCCGCTGCTCCTCTTGCTCCCTCTTGCCTCGCCGTTCCACTCTTGACCCCGAAGCTCCCGCTCCTCTTGCCTCGTCGTTCCACTCTTGACCCCGAAGCCGCTGCTCCTCTTGCTCCCTCTTGCCTCGCCGTTCCACTCTTGACCCCGAAGCTCCCGCTCCTCTTGCCTCGCCGTTCCACTCTTGACCCCGAAGCTCCCGCTCCTCTTGCCTCGCCGTTCCACTCTTGACCCCGAAGCTCCCGCTCCTCTTGCTCCTCACCGTTCCAGTCTTGAGCTCGAAGCCGCTGCTCCTCTTGCTCCCTCTTGCCTCGCCGTCCCGCGGCTCCTGCCAGTGGATGACGACACCATCAGGCCTCAGAAGCTCCGGCTCGCAAAGGGAACCGCGCCCCAACAGCCCCACCCACAGCGAGACCCTCAAGGCACCCAGCCACAGACCCCTCTCCAGCTGCCCAAAAGCCTACAACTTCAGCTTGACTCACCATCGCGACGTCCGGCGCAGTCCCACGCAGTGCTGGGAGCCAGGCCCTCTGGGCAAATGAAGCTGGGCACGCAAAACAGCGGCCAAGAGGCTGCACCGCCCTGCTTACAGGGGCCTCAAGCCGCTACCTGCATTGCAAAGTGCCCGGGACTCCAGAGCACTGGCCCTGACTTACAGGGAGGCCCTGGGCCCCAAGGCCTTAAGGAGGCTCCTTCTCTCCTGTTCCGGGGCACTGCCCACTAACGGGGCGACCCACGCAGGCTGCCAGCTGAAGGGAGCCCAAAGGCTTCCCAGACCCGCAGCCTGCTTACAGGCCGGTCCACACCCAGGGAGCCACAGAGCTCGGCCTTCCCCCAGGGCAACAGGAACGAGACCCTACAGTCAGGCAGTCGAGCTCATGGCCTAAAGCCCGACAGCCCAGGGCCCGGGAGCCCAGCCCCGAGGACAGGGAGGGCTCCCAGCCCGGCCCTAGGACTCCCGGCCCCCCGCCTCTGAAAGGCCGGGGCCAGGGATACCCGCCTGCTGATTCCAGGGGGTCCCTCCAACCGCCCGCCGAGGCCAGGGGACGCACACAACCCCACTTACAGGGCCGTCCCCCGCAGCCCGGCACCCCCAACAGGCACCACGGAGCACAGGCTCTGGCCTGCGCCCCACTTAGGGGCCGGCCAGAGCCTGGCCGCAGCGCAGCACGGCAACACAGCCGGCTGCAGGAGCCCCGGGAGCCTCCTCAGCAAGGCCGGCAGGGAGGTGGCAGCAGCCCAAAGCAGCCCCAAAGGCGGGACTGCGCCCTGTGCCGCACAGCACTTCTTCAAGCCGCACCCTGGCAAGGGCCCGGGTGCGCTCGATCCTGTCACCTGGCTAAAGCAGCATCCCTAGCCCTGCTTACAGGGACCTGGGGCTGCTCCTGGGGACAAAGGCCTCCACAAGGTCATGACACGTGCCCCCCCGAGTACAGGGACGGCACGCTGGCAGCTCACCAGCACGACTGGTAGCCACACAGCAGAGGCAGAGACCCAGGCCCTGGCTACAGGCGGGTCACGGTGCCCACGCTACCGCTAAGCGGCTTTGCTCCGTCCTCAGAAAGCAGGGGCAAGGCCGGACGCTTTCTCCACCCGTGCATTTTTGGGGACCTCCCTGTGGCTGCACAGAGCTCCTCTTTCCCTCCTGGGAGGTCTAAGCTACACTGCTCTACTTCTAAGGGGGGACTAAAGCACAAACACACTCGCTCACTCACACCAACTAAGGTAAAGACAGGGGAAGGGAAGACCGTCCCAGAAGAGGGAGCAAGTTCTGTGCAGCCAACCTGCTGGGGAGCCATCCCTACCGCTGGGATGGGCTAGAGTGGGAGAGGAAAGCATCAGACCTGCCCCTGCGCTGTGGGGAGGGAGGGAGGGAGGGAGGGCACAGGGGCCCGGACACTGAGGCGCTTCAGGCCCGGCACAGGGACAAAGACTATGACGCGCCCCGACTACAGGGGGTCACGCTGGCCAGGGGCCAGGGGCCAGGGGCCAGCAGCAGGCAGAAAGCTGCCGGGGCTGGGGCTGGGGCAAAGCCGAGCCCTGCTTACAGGGCGGCTGGGCTGGGGGCCGGGAGAGCTCTGTTTCCCCCATCAGGTGTGGAGACAGGGGCTCTCGCCCGCCTTACAGGCTTGCCCCTGTCTCCAGGCAGCCAAAGGAGCACAACGGCAAAAGGCCGACGACAGCAAAGACCCAGCCCTGCACGACAGGGAGGTCGCCCAGCACAGCAGAGCCTGCCACGGCACCCTGAAGGTGCCCTGGCCGTGCCCCAAAGGCCATTTGCCCAGAGGGCCTCTCGCGCCCCCTCTTCAGCTCCAAGCTCACTCTTGCCTCGCCGTTCCACTCTTGAGCTCGAAGCCGCTGCTCCTCTTGCTTCCTCTTGCCTCGCCGTCCCGCGGCTTCTGCCAATGGACTACGACACGCTCAGGCCTGAGCTCAAGCCCCTGTGCCCAAAGGGAAGTGCCACCCAACAGCCCCACAGGGAGATCCTCAAGCAGCCGCCCACAGACCCCCCCAGCAGCCCAAAAGCCTCCAACTTCAGCTTCAAGCTGCTGCCCTTACATCACTCTTGCACCCCCGAGCTCCAAGCCGCGGCTCCTCTTGCTCCTCTTGCCTCGCCGTTCCACTCTTGACCCCGAAGCTCCCGCTCCTCTTGCCTCGCCGTTCCACTCTTGACCCCGAAGCTCCCGCTCCTCTTGCCTCGCCGTTCCACTCTTGACCCCGAAGCTCCCGCTCCTCTTGCCTCGCCGTTCCACTCTTGACCCCGAAGCTCCCGCTCCTCTTGCCTCGCCGTTCCACTCTTGACCCCGAAGCTCCCGCTCCTCTTGCCTCGCCGTTCCACTCTTGACCCCGAAGCTCCCGCTCCTCTTGCTCCCTCTTGCCTCGCCGTCCCGCGGCTCCTGCCAGGGGATGACGACACCATCAGGCCTCAGAAGCTCCGGCCCGCAAAGGGAACCGCGCCCCAACAGCCCCACCCACAGCGAGACCCTCAAGGCACCCAGCCACCGACCCCTCCCCAGCTGCCCAAAAGCCTACAACTTCAGCTTGACTCACCATCGCGACGTCCGGCGCAGTCCCACGCGGTGCTGGGAGCCAGGCCCTCTGGGCAAATGAAGCTGGGCACGCACAGCAGCGGCCAAGAGGCTGCACCGCCCTGCTTACAGGGGCCTCAAGCCGCTACCTGCATTGCAAAGTGCCCGGGACTCCAGAGCACTGGCCCTGACTTACAGGGCGGCCCTGGCCCCCAAGGCCTTAAGGAGGCTCCTTCTCTCCTGTTCCGGGGCACTGCCCACTAACGGGGCGACCCACGCAGGCTGCCAGCTGAAGGGCGCACAAAGGCTTCCCAGACCCGCAGCCTGCTTACAGGCCGGTCCACACCCAGGGAGCCACAGAGCTCGGCCTTCCCCCACGGCAACAGGAACGAGACTCTACAGTCAGGCAGTCGAGCTCATGGCCTAAAGCCCGACAGCCCAGGGGCCGGGAGCCCAGCCCGAGGACAGGGAGGGCTCCCAGCCCGGCCCTAGGACTCCCGGCCCCACGCCTCTGAAAGGCCGGGGCCAGGGATACCCGCCTGCTGATTCCAGGGGGTCCCTCCAACCGCCCGCCGAGGCCAGGGGACGCACACAACCCCACTTACAGGGCCGCCCCCTGCAGCTCGGCACCCCCAACAAGCACCACGGAGCACAGGCTCTGGCCCGCGCCCCACTTAGGGGCCGGCCAGAGCCTGGCCGCAGCGCGGCACGGCAACACAGCCGTCTGCAGGAGCCACGGAAGCCTCCTCAGCAAGACCGGCCAGCAGGGAGGCGGCAGCAGCCCAAAGCAGCCCCAAAGGCTGGACTGCACCCCGTGCCGCACAGCCCTTCTTCAAGCCGTACCATGGCAAGGGCCTGGGAGCGCTCGTTCCTGTCACCTGGCTAAAGCAGCCTCCCTAGCCCTGCTTACAGGGACCTGGGGCTGCTCCTGGGGACAAAGGCCTCCACAAGGTCATGACACGTGCCCCCCCGAGTACAGGGACGGCACGCTGGCAGCTCACCAGCACGACTGGCAGCCACACAGCAGAGGCAGAGACCCAGGCCCTGGCTACAGGCGGGTCACGGTGCCCACGCTACCGCTAAGCGGCTTCGCTCCGTCCTCAGAAAGCAGGGGCAAGGCCGGACGCTTTCTCCACCCGTGCATTTTTGGGGACCTCCCTGTGGCTGCGCAGAGCTCCTCTTTCCCTCCTGGGAGGTCTAAGCTACACTGCTCTACTTCTAAGGGGGGACTAAAGCACAAACACACTCGCTCACTCACACCAACTAAGGTAAAGACAGGGGAAGGGAAGACAGTCCCAGAAGAGGGAGCAAGTTCTGTGCAGCCAACCTGCTGGGGAGCCATCCCTACCGCTGGGATGGGCTAGAGTGGGAGAGGAAAGCATCAGACCTGCCCCTGCGCTGTGGCGGGGGAGGGAGGGAGGGAGGGCACAGGGGCCCGGACACTGAGGCGCTTCAGGCCCGGCACAGGGACAAAGACTATGACGCGCCCCGACTACAGGGGGTCACGCTGGCCAGGGGCCAGGCGCCAGGGGCCAGCAGCAGGCAGAAAGCTGCCGGGGCTGGGGCTGGGGCAAAGCCGAGCCCTGCTTACAGGGCGGCTGGGCTGGGGGCCGGGAGAGCTCTGTTTCCCCCCTCAGGTGTGGAGACAGGGGCTCTCGCCCGCCTTACAGGCTTGCCCCTGTCTCCAGGCAGCCAAAGGAGCACAACGGCAAAAGGCCGACGACAGCAAAGACCCAGCCCTGCACGACAGGGAGGTCGCCCAGCACAGCAGAGCCTGCCACGGCACCCTGAAGGTGCCCTGGCCATGCCACAAAGGCCATTTGCCCAGAGGGCCTCTCGCGCCCCCTCTTCAGCTCCAAGCTCACTCTTGCCTCGCCGTTCCACTCTTGAGCTCGAAGCCGCTGCTCCTCTTGCTCCCTCTTGCCTCGCTGTCCCGCGGCTTCTGCCAATGGACGACGACACGCTCAGGCCTGAGCTCAAGCCCCTGTGCCCGACGGGAAGTGCCACCCAACAGCCCCACAGGGAGATCCTCAAGCAGCCGCCCACAGACCCCCCCAGCAGCCCAAAAGCCTCCAACTTCAGCTTCAAGCTGCTGCCCTTACCTCACTCTTGCACCCCCGAGCTCCAAGCCGCGGCTCCTCTTGCTCCCTCTTGCCTCGCCGTTCCACTCTTGACCCCGAAGCTCCCGCTCCTCTTGCCTCGTCGTTCCACTCTTGAGCCCGAAGCCGCTGCTCCTCTTGCTCCCTCTTGCCTCGCCGTTCCACTCTTGACCCCGAAGCTCCCGCTCCTCTTGCCTCGCCGTTCCACTCTTGACCCCGAAGCTCCCGCTCCTCTTGCTCCTCACCGTTCCATTCTTGAGCTCGAAGCCGCTGCTCCTCTTGCTCCCTCTTGCCTCGCCGTCCTGCGGCTCCTGCCAGTGGATGACGACACCATCAGGCCTCAGAAGCTCCGGCTCGCAAAGGGAACCGCGCCCCAACAGCCCCACCCACAGCGAGACCCTCAAGGCACCCAGCCACAGACCCCTCTCCAGCTGCCCAAAAGCCTACAACTTCAGCTTGACTCACCATCGCGACGTCCGGCGCAGTCCCACGCAGTGCTGGGAGCCAGGCCCTCTGGGCAAATGAAGCTGGGCACGCAAAGCAGCGGCCAAGAGGCTGCACCGCCCTGCTTACAGGGGCCTCAAGCCGCTACCTGCATTGCAAAGTGCCCGGGACTCCAGAGCACTGGCCCTGACTTACAGGGCGGCCCTGGCCCCCAAGGCCTTAAGGAGGCTCCTTCTCTCCTGTTCCGGGGCACTGCCCACTAACGGGGCGACCCACGCAGGCTGCCAGCTGAAGGGAGCACAAAGGCTTCCCAGACCCGCAGCCTGCTTACAGGCCGGTCCACACCCAGGGAGCCACAGAGCTCGGCCTTCCCCCAGGGCAACAGGAACGAGACCCTACAGTCAGGCAGTCGAGCTCATGGCCTAAAGCCCGACAGCCCAGGGCCCGGGAGCCCAGCCCCGAGGACAGGGAGGGCTCCCAGCCCGGCCCTAGGACTCCCGGCCCCACGCCTCTGAAAGGCCGGGGCCAGGGATACCCGCCTGCTGATTCCAGGGGGTCCCTCCAACCGCCCGCCGAGGCCAGGGGACGCACACAACCCCACTTACAGGGCCGCCCCCTGCAGCTCGGCACCCCCAACAAGCACCACGGAGCACAGGCTCTGGCCCGCGCCCCACTTAGGGGCCGGCCAGAGCCTGGCCGCAGCGCGGCACGGCAACACAGCCGTCTGCAGGAGCCACGGAAGCCTCCTCAGCAAGACCGGCCAGCAGGGAGGCGGCAGCAGCCCAAAGCAGCCCCAAAGGCTGGACTGCACCCCGTGCCGCACAGCCCTTCTTCAAGCCGCACCATGGCAAGGGCCCGGGAGCGCTCGTTCCTGTCACCTGGCTAAAGCAGCCTCCCTAGCCCTGCTTACAGGGACCTGGGGCTGCTCCTGGGGACAAAGGCCTCCACAAGGTCATGACACGTGCCCCCCCGAGTACAGGGACGGCACGCTGGCAGCTCACCAGCACGACTGGTAGCCACACAGCAGAGGCAGAGACCCAGGCCCTGGCTACAGGCGGGTCACGGTGCCCACGCTACCGCTAAGCGGCTTCGCTCCGTCCTCAGAAAGCAGGGGCAAGGCCGGACGCTTTCTCCACCCGTGCATTTTTGGGGACCTCCCTGTGGCTGCGCAGAGCTCCTCTTTCCCTCCTGGGAGGTCTAAGCTACACTGCTCTACTTCTAAGGGGGGACTAAAGCACAAACACACTCGCTCACTCACACCAACTAAGGTAAAGACAGGGGAAGGGAAGACAGTCCCAGAAGAGGGAGCAAGTTCTGTGCAGCCAACCTGCTGGGGAGCCATCCCTACCGCTGGGATGGGCTAGAGTGGGAGAGGAAAGCATCAGACCTGCCCCTGCGCTGTGGGGAGGGAGGGAGGGAGGGCACAGGGGCCCGGACACTGAGGCGCTTCAGGCCCGGCACAGGGACAAAGACTATGACGCGCCCCGACTACAGGGGGTCACGCTGGCCAGGGGCCAGCAGCAGGCAGAAAGCTGCCGGGCTGGGGCTGGGGCTGGGGCTGGGGCAAAGCCGAGCCCTGCTTACAGGGTGGCTGGGCTGGGGGCCGGGAGAGCTCTGTTTCCCCCCTCAGGTGCGGAGACAGGGGCTCTCGCCCGCCTTACAGGCTTGCCCCTGTCTCCAGGCAGCCAAAGGAGCACAACGGCAAAAGGCCGACGACAGCAAAGACCCAGCCCTGCACGACAGGGAGGTCGCCCAGCACAACAGAGCCTGCCACGGCACCCTGAAGGTGCCCTGGCCGTGCCACAAAGGCCATTTGCCCAGAGGGCCTCTCGCGCCCCCTCTTCAGCTCCAAGCTCACTCTTGCCTCGCCGTTCCACTCTTGAGCTCGAAGCCGCTGCTCCTCTTGCTCCCTCTTGCCTCGCCGTCCCGCAGCTTCTGCCAATGGACAACGACACGCTCGGATCTGAGAAGCTTCAGCTCTCAAAACGCACCTCACTGCAACAGCCCCACAGGAAGGCCCTCAACCCATGGAGCCCTACATGTTAGCTGTAAGTCTTCCACCACATAGCTTCTTGGAATGGTGTATGTAATGATCTCTAAGTGTGGACACCACTCAGTTACGTCTTATAGCTAAGGAAAAGGGATTTTCCACCAGCTTTTTTACTGCTAAGTTACATTATCTGCTATTGAGTAGTTGTTTTTTACTAGCTTTTGTATTATGATCTCAGTGTTGGTTCAAAATAGTTCTTTATGCTGTACTTCGTTTGATCACTTCTTTATTGGATAGTAAATAATCCTTACTAAGATTTTTTCCAATTATTATCACAATAATTCATTTAAATTTATATTGATATGTATTTTAAAGTAAAAACTGTATAAAGGTGTAATTACATCTATAAAATCTTGTAGCGTTAACTATGACCAGTGTGGGGGTCTAAGATTGGATTAAACCACACCCAGATTCCCATCAGAGGAGCTTCGAAAGCAAAGGGGTTAGTTTTGCACTCCATGACTCAGGACAGGGGCTTTTCTAGCAGATTTTCTCTGCAGCTCCCACTATGTCCTCAACAGTGCCATTAGAAACTATCCCACGTATTCAGCTGAAAATGTCTCCTCCTGCCTTTTGAAGTTACCCCAGATTTTCTGTCTCATATAGCGTCTCCGACTGCTGTGTTACAAAAGACTGTCCCCCAAGAACGTTCTTCTTTCCACTCTAATTTATCCTAAATTCTCCTGTCAAAAAAGTACTATATTGTTTCATATAAGTTACCTCAGCTTTTCTGTCAAGAAATTTACTCCGGACCCCCCCAACAGGCCACCTGTGATTTTCCCTCCAAATCGCCCCCTAGGTGTCTCCTATATGCCATTTAAGATTCTACCCCAAAAATATTTGTTCTGTCCCCTAATGGTTACATCAAGTTTTCTCTCCAAAATGTCTCCTCTAGGTTACATCAGATTTTGATCTAAAAATGTTCTATACCATAGAGATTATTTCAGATTTTCCTTTCCTTCTTCCCCGCGGAGATTTCCTCAGATTTCATCCATAAATATGTCCCTTCCAGCCCTAAAAAAGCAGCTTAGGTTCAACCGTAAAATTTCCTCTGCCTGTCCTCCAAAACTTACCTCAGACTTTTCCCCAAAAACAAAGTTAACCCCTAGAGACCGCCTCAAATACACCCGCCATAAAGTTGCACTGCATGTCCTCCATACCTGACTACAGCTTTTGCGTACACACTGCTCAAAATTACCCCAAAAGGCTAATTCTGTGCCCAGGTGATGCCAGGGAATTGCACCATTTCTCCGCCATCAGGTTCTTGCTGCAGCCTCTGAGGTACCTCAGCATTTCCCCTCACAAACTGCAACACCGTCCACTCCCAGACCAGTTATATAACCCGCCCGGCGCCTCGCCGAGCGGGGCGGACACAGCGGCTTCGAGTTCCCGCCTCCGCCGCTGAGGGACCGGCGGGGCTCGGCCGCCCGCGCCTGGGCGGGAAACGCGGCCCCGCGGTGCCCATCGGCAACACCAGTGGCATCTACCTCCCTTCAGGGACCCTCACGTCCCCTCAGCATCACACGGGCAATCGGCCATTCCTGCTCTGACCTATTAGTGCCTCGATCACACGGACGGCACCTGCCACTCCCTCACGGGCACATGGCCCCTCAGAGACACTCATATTCCCACAGAGACTCTCACATCGCCTCAGCGTCCCTAGGGGCTCCCTCAGTCTTCATTCTGCTCCCGACAGATTACCTCAGATTTTCCTTCCAAAATATTCACGCCCCTGCAGATTACCTCTAGATTTTAACCCCAAAAATATTCCTCGGGCCCTTAAAAGCTACCTCAGGTTCTATCACAAAATTTTCTCTGCCCGTCCTCCAAAAATCACCTCAGACTTTTCCCCCTCAGAGATCACCTCAAATTTTCCCGCCCCAATAGGACCGTTACATGCCCTCCATAGATGACTGCAGCTTTTGCTCCCACACTCCTCTAATTTACCCCAAAATGTCTATTCCGAGCCCTCCAGGTGATGCCAGGGAATTCCAGCATTTCTCCCTCAGCACGTTCTTGCTGTCCCCTGAGTTGCCCCCGCTTTCCCCATCACAGACTCAAACACCGTGCAGTCCTGTGACGGCCGCCATCCCGTCCCACTTCCGTGTCTCCGCCCAGGGGCTGCCCCAGGGCGAACCCCACACAGCTTCTGGAACCCGCTCGCTGCCTCGCCCAGCGGGGCGGACACAGCGGCTTCGAGTTCCCGCCGCCGCCGCCGAGACACGGGCGGGGCAGGGCCGCCACACCCGCACGGGAAACGCGGCCCGGCCGTGCCAATCGGGACGCGGCGGCCGCACGACGGGAACCCGCCCGCCCCTCCCGTGTCCCTCAAGGCGCACCCGCATCGTCCTCTGCGACCCTCACGCCCCCTCAGTGGCACGCAGGGCATCTGCCGCCGCCTCCGTTACATGCAGGGTACCCGGACGCCTCTTCTCAGAGACCCTCACGGCTCCTCTGCGACACTCGAGACACCTGTCCCGCGCCTCCCCTCAGCAACATGCAGGCCACACACCATTCCTTCAGTGACCCCCGTGCCCTCTCGGCAACACCCAGGGCATTTGCCGCTCCTTCAGTGACCCTCGTGTCCCCTCAGAGGAACACGGGGCTCCCGCCTCCCCTCAAATTAAGCTCCTATTCCCCCTCAGACGAACACAAGTGGCATCTGAATCCTAGTGGTATGTAACAAAAGGTTCACCACAAATAACACTGTAACAACATGTGCAGCTAAAACAAGCAAATACCAAAGCCAGTGAGATAACTAGCACCACCAAGAGCAAGAGAGCACGTTTTAGAGGAAATTGGAAACGGCAAATTTAGACTGAAAAACAAATTCGATTGAAAAACAAGAAGCACAAGGCACGCAGTGAAGACAGAGGTAAAAAGTTCAAACGTGAGGAAGACTACAAAGGTCTGCGGCAAAAGACCAACAGAAAACCGAGAAACACCACAAAACGAACAGACACACGCGGGAAATCATCAAACTGTTCTAAATCCACAACACAACTTTATGCAAATAGGAGTATGCCACTCACTTCCAGCGCTGAATAAACAAACACCTGCTCTCTAGCAGCCTGACTCTACAGTTTTCTTTTCTTGCCCGGTTTTGGGCTTCACATGTACCTCCCCTCAGTGTACCGCATGTACCATGGCTCCTCAGCATCACACGAGGAATCAGCCCTTCCTTCACGAGCCTTTTAAGCCCTCAGTGATACACGGGGCACCTGCCACTCCCTCAGCTCCCCGCAGCGACACTCACATTCCCTCCGTAACCTCCACATCCCCTCACCATTACTAGGGGCACCGTTCATTCTCCTCCCTCACATTTTACTTCCAAAATATTCATTCAGACCCCGACAGATTGCCTTCGATTTTAACCTCAAAAATATTCCTCTGGCCCTTAAAAATTACCTCAGGGTCTATCACAGAATTTTCTCCGCCCCTCCTCCAAAAATCGCCTCAGACTTTTCCCCCTCAGAGATCACCTCAAATTTTCCCGCCCAAATATGTCCCCCTGCCCGTCCCCCATAGGTGACCGCAGCTTTTGCTCCCACACTGCTCAATTTTACCCCAAAATGCTAATTCCCAGACCCACAGGTGACGCCAGAGAATTCCAACAGTCCTCCCCCATCATCTTCCTGCTGTCCCCTCTGACTTACCTCATCTTTTCCCCTCACGAACTGGAACACCGCGTAGTCCTGTGACGACGGCCGCCGTCCCTTCCTCCACCGCGTCCCAGCCCAGGGGCTGCCCGTGGGCGCCTCCCGAACCGCTTATGGAGCCCTCGCCTCGCCCAGAGCGGCGCACACAGCGGCTTCGAGTTCCCGCCGCCGCTGCGGCTGAGGGGAGCGCAGTGCGAGGCTGCCGCACCTGGGCGGACACAGCGGCTTCGAGTTCCCGCCTCCGCCGCTGAGGGACCGGCGGGGCTCGGCCGCCCGCGCCTGGGCGGGAAACGCGGCCCCGCGGTGCCCATCGGCAACACCAGTGGCATCTACCTCCCTTCAGGGACCCTCACGTCCCCTCAGCATCACACGGGCAATCGGCCATTCCTGCTCTGACCTATTAGTGCCTCGGTCACACGGACGGCACCTGCCACTCCCTCACGGGCACATGGCCCCTCAGAGACACTCATATTCCCTCAGAGACTCTCACATCGCCTCAGCGTCCCTAGGGGCCCCCTCAGTCTTCATTCTGCTCCCGACAGATTACCTCAGATTTTCCTTCCAAAATATTCACGCCCCTGCAGATTACCTCTAGATTTTAACCCCAAAAATATTCCTCGGGCCCTTAAAAGCTACCTCAGGTTCTATCACAAAATTTTCTCTGCCCGTCCTCCAAAAATCACCTCAGACTTTTCCCCCTCAGAGATCACCTCAAATTTTCCCGCCCAAATAGGACCGTTACATGCCCTCCATAGATGACTGCAGCTTTTGCTCCCACACTCCTCTAATTTACCCCAAAATGTCTATTCCGAGCCTTCCAGGTGATGCCAGGGAATTCCAGCATTTCTCCCTCAGCAAGTTCTTGCTGTCCCCTGAGTTGCCCCCGCTTTCCCCATCACAGACTCAAACACCGTGCAGTCCTGTGACGGCCGCCATCCCGTTCCACTTCCGTGTCTCCG
>JAVTVJ010000517.1:0-57690 GCA_034509425.1 Eopsaltria australis
GCATAGTACTGTGATGTGTGGGTGGTTAGGTTTTGATGGGTTTTTATTTTTTTAATGGGTCTGGTTGGCAGAGGAAAACAGATTGTTCACCTAGATTTATCCTAGCATCAGACTGATTTCTACATTTTTGCTGCACACTTGCTCTGCTTTGAACTATGTCCTTGTTTTGGTCTTCCCTTTCCATGTTCCCAAGGTACAGCCCTCAAGTACAAGATTAGGTGCTACGACTCAGAAAACAAATGGCAATGTTGTGGAAGCCTATCCACTTTGTTTCTGCCATTGTTCAGCTTTGTTACACACGCATAAAAGCTTAAATGAGTAAATGAAAATGCTTCTGTCAGAAAGCATGAAGATGTTAATTTTAGGTCATTTTTAAAGCAAGAAAGACACATACTGAAAAGCTTAGTAGTGCAATATGATTGTCAGATTAAGTTCAGGAAGTGTGAAATGTAATGTTCATGAGCAGCGTTAACCTTGACATTTTGTACACTGCAAGCAGTTTGTGATAAAGATTTCTAAGCAAAAGTTAATAGATGAGCCTTTTAGGAAAAAGATCTGGGCAAAAAAAAAAAACCCAAAAAAACCCAATAAGATATATTCAGTATGGCTGAGTTCAGTGTTACTTTAGGATTTTGAATTATTTTATCTTTAGTGTTCTATGAAGGCTGTACATTTATTTTGAGAAGAAATACTGTTTTGAAAGATAGACTAGCAGTGGCAAATCATAAATGGTGCTTAAGCTGCATGTAACTCTTGAGCTTAAAAAATATTCAGTTGTGGTTTAACCCCAGCTGGCAACTAGAATACAGCTGCTTGCTCACTCCCACTGCAGTGAGGAGAACTGGAAAACAAGTAAACCTCTTAGATGGTGGAATAAAACCAGTTTAATAATTACAAAAAAGCAAAATATAACAATAATACTAATGTTGATAGTAACTGTAGTGGAAATGAGAGAGCATGATGCTCTGTGGGATGGAACATCCCTTTGGCCAGTTCGGGTCATGCACCCTCCTGGCTTCCTGTGCATGTGCTCACGGGCAGAGTATGGGAAACTGAAAAGTCCTTGACTTAGAGTAAGCTGTACTGAGCAACATCAGTGTGTTATCAACATTATTCTCATTCTCAAACGCAAAATATAGCCCTGTGCCAGCTACTTGGAAGAAAATTAACTCTATCCCTGCCAAAACCAGGATGTCAGTGGTGCCCTGAGAAAAATCAGAGCAGTGGTATTTCTATGCACTGAATTTCTTTATTCTATTTATTTGTATCAGGTGTTTTGGACTGTGCTTAAATGTTTTATCTGAATATTATTGTTCAAAATGAAAATGACTTTTCTTAGAATCCAAAAATCAACTTTCAAATGCATGTTTAAAAATGTGGGAAAGAGCAGTTTTGCTAGTTAGGCTGTTTGTGTGTGATTTATATCAACAGTAATTTAAATACCACTTACTCCTTTACTACAAATGTTAGTTACAATATATCTCTTTTTCTAGGAACTTCATGGAAATGAATTCCTGGCTTGTGAAAATAAATTGGATCTAGGAATGAATGAAGAACATTCTTCCAAGAATCTATGGTATTAAATAAGAATTACAAAGAAACTCAAAGTGTAAAGAAGAAAATGTTATTTACTGATGTCACAAGTGGATTTCTAGCACTGAGGGCACAACCATTATTGTATTTCTTTTCTTCTATTTGAGGCTTTACTCCATCCTATATGAGGCAAAGCTGGGCACTGTGGCTCTTGTAAGACTGTTTCAACCAGGTTTCAGAATTTCTTGTGGATTTGGAGAGTGTCCCTGTTTTCCCCAGTCAGAATAAGGAAGACCAAGTTCCATTTTTGTATGTCACCTAACTAGCTGTATCCGAGTGCTTTCATAATTTACTTCCTCATTAAAAAAAAAAAAAAACCCACCAAACAAACACAAAACTAAAACACATTCACCACTCCTGTCATGAGACTGTGGCCAGCGCCTTGATGAAGTGGAAGTTAATGTGCTTCTTAATTATCCAGTCTGCACCAGGCTCCTATTGAGGTGGGAGAGGGAAGACAGAGGTGATACTGCAAGTCATCAAAAGTATTCAAAAGAGCAAAACTAGTTTTATGAGGAAGGAGAATTTAATTTTTAAATTTCTGTTCAAGCTTCTAAAGAAGTGTTATCTTGGTACTACTCCCGTTGTCATAGTTATAAGATAGATTGTGTTTAGTATGTCTGTGGTTATCACTGTTATTATACAAGTTATAAACATACTTATATCTTACCAGTATTTGTTCTAATTACTAATTTTATGTATCTGTGCATTGTAGTAATACATTTTAATAGTAAAATGCATTTTTTCTTTCCAGTCACTTTAATAATCAGAAAGAGAAGACAAAAGAATTTGAAAAAAATGAATCCTTGTTTCAGGAAGACCTGTCATTAACACCGGAAGAATCTGAAAGTGAATCTGTATATTCTGTTGTGGAACAACATTCTTTGTCTTTAAAGAAAAAGAAAAATAAAACCAAAACACACTCAGCATCTTGCAGTAAGATACAAAGTGGAGATTCTGATCACTTGGCTAGTGAACAAATGAATTTTTGGCAAATCGGTGGAAATCAAACTTTGGTTGGAAATGAATCAATAACACCGTATGCTTGCTTTTATGGACCATCAGTAAAGAAGGTGAAAGCAGGCTGGCTGGATAAATTATCCCCTCAAGGGTATGGTATTTGCAGTGATTATTGTGTAATTGTGACAGTGTCTGTTTGCATGAGAGATGTAAAGTTTGTATTTAGTCACTGCTTAATATTTGTAGTGGGAGGGGAAAGGGAATAGTTTTCGTTGAAAGAACACCAGGCTTTTGTGAATTTAAAAGTTTTTAATGATGTTATCTATCCTAAAGTTTCTTTAGGAGATGCACTCAGGAAAAATTTTTCTTAAAATTGTTGGTCATCACTCATGAACTGTAGTAGAAAAATACAGAATGAATTTATACTGTTATTTCCAGTTGCTACATTTTTGCTGATTTTTTTGTGAGCTACAAAGTAAGTGAAAACAAACCCTGATTCTGAAATACTACTTTACTAATTTGGCCATGGATTATAATTTAATAATGGGTGTGGCTGGAAGTCTTGTTGCTTTCTGTCTGTATTACTATTACTTGAGCTTTGAGTCTAGAATTCACCTGGGGTGAATTCCTCCTAGTTTAATTTATTTTTGTGCCTAAAATTTGACGGGAGAAATTTGAGCTCAAGTCTTAAGATTCCAAATAGTGAGAAAGGAGCATGTTTGGAGGTTGCACCACAACAATAAATCTTATATTTGATTTCTGTTACAAGTTTTTTGTTTTATTTTAACTGATTTTAAACTCCAACTATCGTTAAACTGTTTTTCACTGAAGAATGCTCCATTGTCAGATCTTCCATGATAAATACTTGCAAACTCTGATGAAATTCTTCTAACTTCCTCCTTTTAAATTGTCATTTTCAATTTCCATTTGTTCTTATGACTTACGTTCTTACAAATTCTATAAATTTTTTTTGGAATTGAAAGTGTCACAATTTTACTTTTTAAGTCTGTTTCTGATCTTCACTAGGACTTAGCATCTAGAAATTAAAGCTGTTGCACTTGTTAGTGCTGTAATACATCTACTGTGCTTCTTTTCAAGCCTTAGTAGATCTGTATTCTTTGTTCTTAGGACTGTATACTGAGCTGTGCTGAAAGGTATTAAAGTGTTTGTCTTTCCTTTGATCATTTGTGACTATAATAATCGTCACTACTCAGCAAGTAGTATATAATTTTTTTTTAGTGAGAAATTTATGTAGTTAAATTGTTGTAGAATACAATTTGATTTGAACTCACTGGATGCAGCTCTGTTGTATGTATAGCAATTTCCATTTTTTCCTTGTTCCTTTCTAGGGAATGTGATTTGACATTTTATCTTTTTTATTTTGGTTTTGTTGATACAGTGATACATTGTTGATGGTAATTAACAAGATGGAATAATAGGTTTAATAAAACTCTTTAACTGTCCCAGAATTTTAATGTGCTGAAAATTATTTTCTTTCCTTTTTAAATTTGAAAGTTTCATCTGCATTTATAGATTGCCATTGTTCACCTTTGCTAAAGAATCAAAGAATAATTATACACAAAGTCAAAAGACCTTTTCCTGGTATAATATGCATTTCTGCATTTCTTATTTTTTTATTTTTTTCAGAATTATTAGGGTACTGACTACTTGGAGAGCTGCAGTTAGTTGTAACTTTTGTTTTATTTTACTTACAGGATTTTTTTTTTAAGCAACACTTTTGGCAGTTAGCTAGCAGAGTGATGAAAAGTATAGTTCTTGATTCCAGCTGGCTTGTCTTGCACTATTTGAAGGGATAGAGTTGAGAACAAGCTATGGAAACTTCAATAAAGTGTTGTGTGAGAGTATATTATTTGGAAAAGGTAATCAGTTGACTACAAAATCAGTAGTGGTTAGTACTGAGTAGAACAGTTCGTCATTAGCCTTGATCCAGTGATACTCCACTGTTACAATTCAAGGACTTTTTCTCAGGCGTGGTTCAGTGAATGATACATTTTTATTTCTTTTTCTTACAATACCATTTCTCGAACATCTGAATAATTAAAAAACCCAACCGAATTTAAAAAAAATTATTTTTTCCAAACTATTGAAGCACTGTCATATTTTTATTTCACTTTCCACCAACAGAATATTTCATTCTGTTCTACACCTCCCGTTCTTTTTATAGAGTTCCAATTTACACCTGGCAGTTTGTGACTCCTTGGTGAAAAGAATATATACTGTTTTCTTAAATTGCTACAAATAATGCAATTAAAGTACAGCCTCTCTTATTCTAGTTAATTCACTATAAATTGTACGGAAATTCAGTTAGCTCACATTGTACATGGTATTTAGGTTCACTCGTCCCTGTATAATCTTGAAGTTTATTGACATTTTAATGCAAAATAGATGGTACTTGGCCTTTCCAGGTTATGAAAAATGATGATTTATTGTAGTCATATAATACAAGTTAATTAAGCCAGACCTGCTATTTGATTAAAGTTTTGATAAGCTATCACAGTCTACTAATCCTAAAGCAGAGCACTCATTTAAAAGGAAAGGAAATAATGTTGGGAAAAGATATTAGTGGACTCTTGTTCTTGCTTAATTAACTTGTTTAATAGATTTTAGAACTGAGACATTTATAGATGATAACTAACAAGCTGTCAACATTTTTAATGAGTGTAATGGGCTACTTCATGTTGATGTAAAAATATATTTTTTGAAGGTCTTTATAGAGCGTGAGTTAATGGCACACTGAAAGTTTCTCATTAATGATGTCCAGTTGATAACACACATTGAAAATTAAATTTCATGATGTACGTGTTGGGAGATGTGGTGTGCTGCTATTGATTCATTGGCCAGAAAAGAGAGTCCAGGGGAGATGTGTTGATATTGAATGCCTGGAGGTACCATAGCCTGTAAACAGAGATGTCCTTGTTTGTAAGCATGAGGTTTTCAGCTTTCATTTTTAGAAAGTATCTTAATACAGCTTGTAGCACTTAGTTATGCTCTGTGTTCAGACTATCCATTTGAGCAGGAAGTTAAACAAGATTTAACCTTTCTGTAATTTGTGATTGAGACATTCTTAAAATCCAGTATTAGCTGTGTATTAATGGTGTTAATTTTTGATTCACAGCAAACGAGTGTTTCAGAAGCGCTGGGTTAAATTTGATGGAGAGAGCATTTCTTATTACAACAATGAAAAGGTAAAGGACATGTTTTGGTCGTGTTTGGAACAAAATGCATCTGTGTAATACACAAGGTACTAAAAAGAAATTACTGAATAATTATAAATGAATATTCATCTTAAATTAATTTTCAATTCTAAAATACTAGGGTGAGATGTAATTAAATATTTTATGGTGTCCTCATCCTCATGTATTGTTCATCCTTTTGTTTCCTAGAAGGGCTTGTATTACTCACCTTTCCAGGTAGATATCATCAGATTTTTTTTTTTACTTTAGTGAGAGACTGACACTGCTGCTGTCTGCAGAACAGAACAGGATCATGCTAAACACTTTTGAGAGATGTTATTTTGATGATGTTTGCAAAGAGTTTTGTCATGGGAACCTAGCATGCTGGAGATTGTGAGAGAGAAACTAAAAGTAGCATGGAAGACCATTTGAAAAAAAAAAAACAACCCAAACCTATATGCTTGTTGACTCTTGCATTAAAAGTGCCTTTTTCCTGTTTGTCTTCTATGAATAATTGCATGTCATTGAACTAGGTTAGGTTTGGATGGGAATGTTCAAAAACATCACAGTACTGCAATGTATATGGCTGTTTCTGTACCTGAGGATTGAATCTTGCTGAAACATTTTCAGACTCGTGAGCTGCTTTGATTAAAGTAGTTCACTGCTTATATGTGATACAAAAATGCATTTGTAAATCATGGTTTTCAACAAAGCGTTTATTCCTTGTAATTCTCCTGTAATTCCATGTAATTGCCCTTCAGAGCACTACAAAATCCTTTTTCTTTTGCTCTGTAGTTTACGAATTAATTTTTCCTCTTGGAAGTAGTGATGACCTTCTTGGAATTAAAAGTGATAGATGATTGTACAATACACATGTTAAGGGAAGTTGAGGTTCCCTTCCACATGCATATGTGTTATTTTAAATGCTAGAAACCATTTCCTATGGAAGATGCATATTACATTAGGAAGAAAATACAGGTACAGGTTAAAGTTCCAAAACAGTGTGCTGATGGGTGGTATGAAACCTATAAGAGTTATTATGATGGGGTGGGGATGAAAGAATTGGAATAGGATGAGGCTGTTTATTTTCTGAGGGGCTGGGGAACTAAGAACAAGCTTAAAAATTATTTACATTGATATTTATGCCTACTGATTGCAAACTTGGAACAATCTGGTTTTACTTGCTTACTTTGCTTCATTTACAGTAGAAGACATGATTTTGTAGGTGAAGGGAACAATAGTATGAGGAGAATAGTGTTTGGATTGCAGTGGCAAAAAATGGTACCCCTTTCCAGTATTGATCCCAAGGCTTCAGAGGAGCAGAAAAGCAGGGTTAATCATTAAGAACAAATACAGCAATGGGATTTGCTTAACACTATCTGTAGCGTAATTGGGGAAAGAAATGCTAATAAAGAATTTTATGTCTTGTATCTGCACTGGGGATTTCTTTTTATTTTTTTTTCTTCTTTTTGAAAGTCACTGAAAATGTTACTTGGAGGTCAGTTGTGCTAGAATAGCACTTGTTATACGTCTATTTGTCTTAAGAGATTCCAGAATCTTCCCTTCTGCTCAAGTGAATGTTTTGTGTGTCACAGGATGCATAGGAAGCTACCAACTCTACATCCTCTATTTAAAAGGTCTGTGTGGTAGGTTGGGCTATCAGTAGCTTGGCAAAAAAGCTTGTGCTGTATCCTCTTTTTCTCACTTTTCCTGGAATCTGAGTCCAAGCCTCATGCTGGGTATTGAAGTAGATGCTGGTTGGTCTCTGTGTATACAGTTTGACCAAATCTGGGCGTCTGAGTTGTTTACTTGGTGAGTCACATATCTGAAGAAATGTTATATCCGAGAACTGTAGGGCCTGAAGCAAATTCTGGGAACTGAGGATTTGGTCAAACTCAAATTAGCTTTCAGCTAGGAGGAAGACACAGTTGGATATCAGTATTTCTTAGTGCCCAATGGGATTTTGTTGAGTGAGCAGTGATGTCACTCAGGAAAATGAGATTTTGGTGCAGTGGTCTCTGCTGGATCACTATCTTCACACCAATGTTGTTCGTATTTCCTGCGAGATGGATTTCAGCATTTTCCTGCTGTTGCTTGTGTGTTGTTACCTTGACATTACAAATAACTAGTTGCAGACTCATCAAGACCTGCATGTAGCTTGAGCTCCTTGCAAGGCCTTGCATGTTCCCCTTCCTACCTACATAGCTTGCCATTTATATATTTAAATGGGGAAGTTGTTGTTTTAACTTAAGAACTTAATGGCAAGTTCTGTCTATTTTTATCTATGTTTGTCTTAGGACGTTCCTACACAGACAAGCAGTTATAAAGAAATTACACTTTTGGTTGCATGTATCAATTAAAAGTAGTTCTGAGGAGGAAACCAATCCATACTTGCTATTTTTCTTTTTATTACAAGCAGAGAAGGTTAGACTCAGTGGAAAGGAACTGTTTATTTTACCCAGAAATGCTACCATGAAATAGCTCTATTTGTCATTCAAATTAGGAACTAGAGAGGAGTGAGGTTCTCAAGAAGAGGAAGTGTACTACATGGCTAATGAAGGGTGAAATAACTGGCGAATAGATGGGGAAGACACAGAGAATATTATTCCTGAAAGCACCCATATGAATGCTTCTCTGAATGATTTAAACCTCAATTTTATAAATATTTTTCTAACCTTGTTTTTAACCTTGTTGTGTATCAACTTCTACTTGATAGAGACCTCTTCTTTACTTTGTATCTGCATACGTGAAAAAAAGATTCAGTTTTTAACAAATAGCATCCTACCTAGGGAAGATGTAGGGTTGAATCTGTGTTGCTCTCATTTCATTTGTGTTCCTGGTTCTGAGAAAGCTGATGTAATCAGAGCAAATCCATGTGGCTTTGTCTCAACAGACTGTGGTTAACTGGAAAGGGAAAGGTAGAGTTGGAGAATTTTTTTCAGCTATCCTATATGCACAAGTTTTGTTTCAAATTTCTTCCTGCTTTTGGCAGAACTCTGGTGTTTTACCATGCACTTTATAGTAAGGCAAAAACTGCTGGTTATGTTGAAAGTTTTTATTTAAAACAGCTTAGCATCCCTGACAAATATATTCGTGATTTAGGAAAAAGATTTCACTCTTCAAGTGAACTTCAATATTTTGTTTTGTTACAGTACAAGTGAACATTATAAAGAGCAAAATTCACTGCAAAACAGGTGAATTGTTGTCATTCTTGAAATAGATTGTACTTAATCTGTTGTGGAAGTAAAACCAAAATAGTCCAAAACGGTATTTTCCAGGATCCCATAGCTCATCTCTGAATCACAACTGTCAAGGAGTGACGTGCGGCTTTATTTGAAAGTAAAGGTTTCTATCGAACCAGCTGCTACAAAAAACCCCACCCAAACATTTTGTTTTCCCTGCTAGGAAATTTTTTCTCAGAGAATTTTTAGTAGCTCTAAAACTAGTTTACACCACTCAGTAACAGAATAAATAGCTGTGAAGTTCTTGGCTGTGTTTGTTCGGGTTGGTTTTTTATATTCTTAAATAATTCACCTAATTTCTAGTCTGGAGTATTTCAATGAGAGATATTGTACCTTGGTCTACAAGAGCTTTTTAACAGGTATTATTTTTGCACATGAAAGAAAAGGTGCTGCATAAGAAAGATAGATTGATAAATTATTATGGTTTAAAGTGTATTTGAAAATATGTATGCCTTGGAGAACAAAGCTTTAAAAAGGATGATGGATGATTGTTTAAATAGCAAAGCAAAACTATGCTCAGTGTAAAAGGAAATTGACTTCTTTTTGAGCAAATGAAATAAAATAGTTGTAACTTCTAGCAGTTATTCTCTTGCAGTAGTACCAAATACAGCCAGTAGATGCCTGCAAACACCGTAACATATTTATAACTGAACACCTACAGTAAGAGTATATGTATAAATTTTGTTTTGCCATTGGAAGGATCAGTAGTTAACTTAATATCCAACCTCATTAACAAATATGTTAAAATCACTCTTAACAAATAGCCAGCCACAATGAAAATAGCTACGCAATTCTATCTATGGTCATTCTATTTCTTGTATGTAACTATAGTAACATGCTTGCCTCTGCTGTATTTCAATATTTCTATTTATTTATCCTCTAAATGACCTTCACTGACACGTATTAGTGCCTCAAAATGAAACAACATTAGTATATTAAACTCAGTAAGCAAAAAAATGGTCCAGTGTATCCTTCCTGCTTCACATTTAGAGTGTTTCCTGAGTGCTTGTATGAAGTCTGTTACAATAGTTTATACTTTGGGAGGGAAGTTACTACAGCACAATTTCTTTATGGGGAGCTGGCTTTTGGACTATTACTGTGTCTGAATCATAAGTTTTATCAGTATATCTGAGTTGTCTTGGTCAGAAAATGAATTGATCAAAGCATAGTGGAGCAGTGTTAACTCTGGAATCTAGAAATCATGCAGATGTATTTCTGAAGTGCACATCTGCTTCAGCTTTCCTTCCTGTCAACCCCCACCACAAATCCTTAGGTTAATTAGGTTCAAAGGTGAGCTACTTGAAGGAAGTACTTGTAGCAGTTTCTTTTTTCTATCTTGCATTTGTGTTCCATTCAGTTGCCCTAATACCTAGTTGGAAATCTAAAAATATTGGGAAAATTTGTGCTGACCCCAAATTATTGTGGTTTAACCTCAACCAGCAACCACGCCCCACACTCATGCACTCTCCCTCCCATCAGGGTGGAGAGAGAATCAGAAGAATAATCATGACAACTCGTGGGTTGAGATAGAGACACTTTAGGAGGTAAAGTAAAAGCTGTGCACAAGCAAACCAAGGAATTCATCCACCACTTTTCATGGGCAGGCAGGTGTCTGGCCATCCCCAGGAGAGCAGGACTCTATTCTGCTTAATGGTTACTTGAGAAGACAAACTCCGTCCCTGTGAGCATCCCTCACCTTTATATATGGAACATGGTGCCACGTGGTATGGAATATCCTTCAGGTCTGCTGGGGTCAGCTGTCCAGGCTGTGTCACCTCCCATCTGCTTGTGCACCCCCAGCCTCCTCAGGGCTGGGGTGGGGTGAGGAGCAGAAAAGGCTTTGACTCTGTGTCAGCACTGCTCAGTAATTGCTGAAACATCCCTGCGTTAGGAGCCCTATTTCTGTCATCAAACCTAGCCCCATACTAGCTATTGTGAAGGAAATTACCTATATCCCAGCCAAAACCAGCACTCACATACAGCAGAAAAGCACATAGCTGATTTAAGCTGGAGCATTCTTGTTAGCACTGACAGGACAGTGTATTTTTCCACTGTGATGCCCTTTTGTGTTCAAACTTAGGGATAAAATCAGTGAATTTACTTTTCTAATTGGCTGCCCTCTGAATTGGCACAGTGTGGGGGGAACAGCAAAATTGTTTGGAATTCTCTGCCTGGAGAAAGTACAATGTTTTTCTCATGTCTGATTCTATCATACAAGTATAATAATTATATATTTTAAAATTACTTTTCTGTGAGATAGTAAATGTAATTTACTTTGGCATAAAATTCTAAATTAAAGTGTGATGTTTTGCAATGTTAATGCCATGAGATAATTTATGAAGTTGCATCTCAAATACGCACAATCTATCTTATGGGATTTTATTCTATTTTAGAAGGTAGTAGATGTGCGTAGATCCCAAACAGTGAAGTTGGTGATAGGTCAGCAGTGAAGGGTTTCACTTATTCAGTTTTATTGAGTGTGGTGAACTTCCTAAACATCATGACAAGTAGTATTAGCTCAGAGAAATTTAAAATTCTGTGAGAATTAAATATTTTGACTACCTTTTTATTGCAGGAAGTGTTCTCAAAGGGAATAATACTGCTCTCTGCAATAGCAACAGTAAGAGTTCATGGGGAGAATAAGTTTGAAGTTGTCACATCCCATAGGACTTTCGTTTTCCGTGTGGACAAAGAAGGTAAGTAGAAGATGTGTGTTTCTAAAAAATTGCCAAAAAGCCATGTAATCACTGTTGATGAATTCTGTTTGTGAAATATAACTTGTTACATTATGAGAAATACTTCTGGAATCCGGTTGGTTTAAGCTCATAAAGTGAAACTGGATATAACTCTAAACTTTTTAAGAACAATGGAAATTGCTGGCAATGGCTTTTCCAAATATCAAAATGAGAAGACCATTTTTCCAACTCTTCTGCTCCTCCCCCATCCTTCCCAAAGGTTAATTTGTCTGAACATTTCTCAAGTCTCACTAGCAGCTCTTACAGCCTGTTACTCTCAGACATCTTAGTCACCACTTGATAAAAAATTGACAAAGAGACAATGAATGATGGCTGGGATGTGATAGTGTGATCAAAGGAAATCCGAGGTTTTCTGTCCTATACAGTATTTTCAGCCATGTATTGATGGAGATTACAAATGTAAATTGTTGCAAGGCAGTTAGTATGCCTTCTAATTGAATGCTTTATCAACCTCCAGCTGTAATATGTGGAATCAATATCAGTGCATGTATGATTTATTTATGGAAACAATCAAATTAAAATGAATGCCTAGAAAAAAAGAGTAGTGCAATATGTATTTACAGCAGTACATGCCAGAGCCATTATAGCTAAGGGTCTCTCAGCATTTCCATTATCAAATCCCATTTTTATGGGTTATAGCTTGGTTGTAAACATTTGCTGCAGGCTGTAACAGGAGTGCAGCATCAGTGAACAAATCCTTCTTATCAGGTTTAGCTCAACTAATTTCAGTCATTTTTATGCTCTAAGTTGAGTTTAAAGTATGTTTTTCTTTATTATTTTTGCATTTCTTTTCCAAATTTATTTTAAGTTTTTTCCATAAATTAGAATATAACCATCTTCGTGCAATACCTTTTGGAGGGCAGCAATTTGTTTTATGGACCTTTGCCTTGGATGCTATAAAAATGTTAAGAACTTATACTGACTTGTAAAATATATTCAGAGCAACCACTTGTTATACATGAAATTCCACTTTCATGTAGTATATAACCATCTTTGGATGTAGTAACCTGTCTGCACAGCTGTTCACTTAAGGTTAGGAATGCGCATTGTATAAGGAATATACTGTATCCAGAACTGGATGATGTATTCCCAGTAAAGTATGTAAATAACCTTGCTTGATTTCTGTTATGTGCAAAAAACAAAACTGTTACTTGATGCTATTACTGCTTGTGGATTTGTGGTTGGGAATTGTTCTGGGACTATTCAAAGGGTACTTAACTTCTTTCAAAGATTTTGAAATGGAGACTTTTATATGTATTTTGAGATATCAGAAATGCATTACTTTTGGAATGATTTAAATATCTAGAGGGAAAAGCACTATATATAATGGTTTGGAAAGTTTAGGGGCTTTTGGGGGCAAAATAAATAACCAGACAAGGGATAGCAGTGAATTACAGCATAACTTGTTCAGATGCAGTGAGATTTTGTCTCACTGGAGTGAAATACCATTAAAAAAAACCACTTCTAGAGTAATTTGATGCTGTCAGCTATACTAAAGTACTTTGAAAAGATTACTGGAGTATTTCAAGAGAGCATATATGTATTTTAAAGAAAAATTTTTTACAGGAACACTTGGATCACATTCCCTGTGCTAATCTGTCAGGCTGCTATCTTCCTTTTCTACAAAGTATTTCATGATACCTAAATTTCTCTATTTGTTCCTTCATGTTGCACACATGCCATTTATGAAGTAAGCATGTTATTATTTCAGTGGTGCTCTCTGCGGTCTTCCACACTACTTTTGCCAGCTTTATATATATCGTATAGAACTTCCTCCCTTTTCCCTCCCTACCTCTCCCCCAATATGTTTTGTGGTCTGGCTCTTTCAGAGCAAACAGTTGAATTATTCATGATATTCCAATCGCATAAGGCATATCTTATTCATTTGGACTACTCAGCATTAAAGTATATTGATCTTAGTCCGGTGAAATGTCTGAACATAGTGAATGAGACTGAGTGAAACTTGATTACTTCACCTCCTTGTGTTCATGTATTTGTAAGATGTTGCATTAATAATGCATGAAAAGATGCTCAAACACGCATTTTCTTAATTACTCACTACCCTTGACAATAGCAAGCTTAACCACCACACCTTAATGGAATATATTGTAAAGTACCAAGTGTCTTTTCTTAAAAGCATAGCCAAGCATGAAATAGCACTGGTGATGGCTTTCCTCTTCAGTGACAGACAATATTTAGGCTCCCTGGTTTCTGCTTACATAACTGCTGTAATTCTTTCCCATAGATCTGGCTTCCAGAAGGTGAACAAGCCACCTATCTGCCACCTCAGTCTTCAAGCTGTCTGGAATAAAGTATTTCAGAACTAGCAGTTGCGCTTTTAAGAATCTCTGTCATCAGTTTGTTTGTATTGGTGTGTTGATTGTTGGGAGTTAATTGAAGGAGGTCCTTCTAACACCTCCTCTGATACAGATTCTCATTATTTTTATACCTCCTCCTCAGCATGGATATTCTCTCTTCTTTGGTATAGCTATACCATCAACCCACATAGCAACAACATTGGGAAAACCAATGTGTAGAGAAGAATGAAGTTGCTGCTTAACTAACTGTCTGACCAACTTTTTTTTCTTGTTTAGAAGAAAGAAATGACTGGGTTTATACGATGCTCAACGCTTTGAAATTGCAGTCTGATAATAACTCTCAGTCTCGAACTTCTGTCACCCCTGAGAAAAGTGGATATCTTGAACTGAAAGGACACAAAACCAAAATCTTTATTCTACTTCAGGGGAGTACTTTATGGATCTGCAAAAATGAGCAGGTAAATTTTTCATGTGCCTTTTTGTGAATGAAAGCTTATAAAAATGGTTTAACTAGTGAGTTGGAAATTGATGGCTCTTTGTGAATAGGTGCATTTCAATATAAATGCATATCTCTTTATATGTAGTACTTTATTGCTGCATTTCTCAGAAGGCTTCACAAGGCAGGCAAAGAATCATTATGTCTGTTGTACAATAGAAAAAAGTGAATATATAGTGAGGTGAAGTGAAAAGCTCTGAGTGTCAAAACATGTTAGTGTCAGGGTTGGGATTAATTCACTCTCAAAATGTGGGCCATAAGCACTCAACTTAATCAGAAGGCTTATTTTGTGCACTGGTTTCAGTGTTTTATAGTACACTGCCCTGGAAAACGTACTGTACAGAAACACATCGTGGTATTTAACTGATACTTCAGGGAAATGTTCAAAACTGATGTTCTTTTTGTTTCCAAGAATAGAAACTGGCCAGATTCTGTTGTGCACTGTAATATTTTAAACAAATACAGTATTAAAGAAAGTGAAGTAGGCCTATCATTTCAACTTCCAAAATCTAGGGCTTTTAGTTTTGTTTTGGGCATGACTATGATAATATAAAGTGGAACTCTCTAGGATGCCGTTGGCAGGGAATAAATGGGGATAGCTGGGTTCAGTGAATAATTGTGTGAACTAGTGGAAGAAAAATCTTTTGCAGGACATTAAACGGCAGGTACTGTTTCTTTGTGAGGCAATTGATTACCCACAAGTAGTTGGAACCTGGAATGGGATTGGAGGAGGTGTTTTTACATGCTTGCCTTGTTCTGTTTCTTTCAAAGTTGTTTACAGGCAAATCCCTGTCTCAAATATGAATGGTCTCTCTTGGAGTTGATCTCACTTCCTCTCCTGTTGTCCTTCTCTGTGTGAAATTATTTCAGTGTGCTTGAGGGTCCACGTAATGTTTGATATTAAATTTTACCATTCTTTCCCAGGGTATGGCAGGAAATTTGAGACTGAGACAGACCTGTTTTTCTTTCTACTTGCTGTACTCCAAGGAAGTTTTGCTTGTTAGGTACATTCTTTGAGGTCAGTCAACAGCCAGCTGATCAAGAATGTTGTGTTGGGTTTGCATGGCAAACTTGAGGGGGGAGGACCAGCAGAGACAAAGTGTAATGAACAGACCACAGTCCCCCATTCCTTGTCCCCCTAAGGTGCTGAGTGGGGAGAAGGCAGAGAAAATCAGGAGCAAAGTTAAGACCAGAAAGGAGAGGTGGGGGAAAGGTATTTTAAGATTTCAGTTTATTTCTCATCCTACTCTGGTTGGATTGGTAATATAAAATTAATACTGAACTGATTTGCCCAAGTTGAGTCTGTTTTGCCCATGACAGTAATTGGTGAGTGATCTCTCTGTTCTTACCTCGTCCTTCAATACTTTTGTTATATTTTCTCTCCCCTGTCCAGTTGAGGGAGGGGGGGGAGTGATAGAGCAGTTTTGTTGGGCATCTCACATCCATCCAGGGTCAACCCTCCACAAACATGATACAGTTTATGGATTTATGCTGTTCTGTAAGTATAACAAAACTCCACAAATGATTTAGAGATGCAATATGATACTGAAAATGTATTTGCTATGTGTCATTTGAATTTAAGCCTGCAGCATATATTAATATTTTGCTAAATGAGCATCAAAGAGAGAAATTGATCTTCATAGCTGAGGTCTTATATATACTGAAATCCTCAGGTCTGATTATTGTAATGAATAGGTGACCTCTTAGTTAGTATGTTTATGTAAGTCAAGGTCACAGCTCATCTATAGGGAGGAACAAAACAAAGATGCAAGCACCACCCCTCCTTTCTGAGACCCTGTATTTCACTAAGGTGTTTCTGCATTTAGAAAGAATGAAGCTGACCAACTTTACCATTGTTGCTTGTGAGACTCACACTTAGTGTGCTCAGTGTTACTCTTCCATCATGGCATTTCCAGGTATTTTATCAGTTAGGATCCGTGGAAAGCATTCTTATCCATCAAAATCATCTTTTTTGTGGATATTCATTGTTAATGAGCCACTTTTGCTTTCAGAACTTACGCTTTTTGAATCTTATGCCCCTGAATATTTTTGAGTGATCCTTGTGGATGTTCTGAGCTTTTTGATTGAGTAGCAAAGATATCCAGACTTGTGAAGGAATTTCTCCTCCAGAGTGATAGGTCATTTGAAACTAGTTAGGTCCCTCTTGAGAGTTGCAGTACCAGGCATCAAACTTTTGCTTTTTTCTTTCGTTCTTACTCTACTTAAGTATAACTGTTGGGAGCATCTTTCTTGCCTTGAGTAGGGCTTTGAACTTTCTCTGTTGATACAGGATACTCCCAACTCTGCCCACTGTGCTGAGTCAGTTTTTCTGACTGTATGTTGACACAAAACAGAACCATTTGCTGTTGAAAGGTTCTTGATTGCTCTTTTCTGCATTTTCAGAGTGCAAATTATATGATTCAGATACTCTAAGACTGCATTTCTCCCCCATGACTTTCTGTTTTTACAGATTTTTTTAAATGTTTTTTGTGTGCACATGTGTGTTGGTTCTTTTGCTTGTACAGTTGAGTGGCAGATTGTATCTACTCTGCCCTTTAAACATCATGTATTTCGGAATTGCTTTAGCTGATCATGAAAGCATACCCTTATACAGCCCTTTTACTAGATATTTATCCCCTTCTACTACATGGACTTTTTGCAAAGATCACAGACTGCAGTGCAGCAGAAGGCAAACCAAATTCAAGCCCTGAAACAGAATGGTTAGATGTGCTGCCAGCCTTTTAACTCCACCGGTGTGTATGAATATTGCAAACAATGGTGCAAAACCAGCTTCTTCCCAAAGCATATTTATCTAACCACCAGAAAATTCAAGTGGTTCTAAGACTTTTTTTTCAAATTCTGCCTTTGAACAATATCCTTTCTTCATGCTATTTATGGATCTTTGTGAATCAGAAGAAATAGCTTCTGTCTTTAGGCTTTCAAAGTCTCAAGTCTTTGGCTACGTCTTGTGTTTTAATTTCAAGTGGAAAACAGAATGGTTTTTACTGCAGTACTGAAGAAAACCATCACAATTCAGCACCAATCCATTAGAAGGCGCTGTTGATCTAAAAATCCTTCCCTGTCTCAAGTTTGCAGTTGAGCCAGTAATTATCAGGCAAATCTGTCCAGGGATGTCCTCAAATCCTGTTCATATTGGAATTCACATCCATACTAGACTCCCGGAGAGCCTTAGAGGGGTTTATTATAACTGCAGTGCTAAAAGACACCTATTTAGACTTCTTACAATGTTGAAATGAGATTGGATCGAGCTTATTCATTGATTTCTAATAAACTTGATAGAGGACAGTCTGCTGTTACTTTAAAAAAAAATTCTTCAGTGTTAAAAGTGGAGAAGATCCTAAGCCAAATGCCAGATCGTAACATAACCACCATGAACTTTGTGAAGTTCAGATTGAGATCAGAACATCATGTTGCAGGCCTCTTTATAGTTAAAAAGTGATTGGTTTAGCTTGAACTTCTGGCAGTGATATAGTGCTAGTATGAAACCATCAATTTCTTTGACTCATGTAGTGCAAATTTCTTAAACTTCCTCTCTTGAGCAAAAGTGAAAAGTAAATCGTACAGAATCAATTTGTTCAACCTGCAGTTTGCTGAAATTCCCATTTCTGTTTCAAAGTCATTTGTGCTTAAATAAAAACATGTAATCTGATCATTCATGGCAGTTCAAACATTGGCTTGAAATGTCTGTCTGCAGTGGTGGTGCCAGTGACAACCTTTCCTCTGTTACTATCAGAAGGGCTCTGATAAATGATTGTCTGGTTGCTTGAATATATCCCCTTTGTTAGGCTATATTTAAGATTTACTGGTATCTAATGTCAGGGAGGGCCTAGGTGTCATAGTGTTTGTGCAAGAATTTGGCTTTGAAAAGAGAAATCAGGATCTTCTTGTTACTGCCTTGGGTGGTTAGATGTATTTACCTGGGGTATTTGAGGAAACTTTGCCAAATATAAAGATGGGGGACTGGTATGGCTTCGTGCCGTAATAATTTGTGACATGTTTTCTCTGACTCCAAGTTAAAGCTAGAATGGTGATGAGTATTCTCTCTGTTATGTATAAGCAATAATATACATTACTTATTAAAAACCTCGTTTCATTTTGGCTCAGCGTTTCTATTGATTTCAGAGGGTGTTTTGTCAAAGATTGAAACGATTTGCTCTGTGGCAGATGGGAATGTTTATTCATGTTGAATGAACCAGTAAGGGTGCCTAGAAATTTTAATTTCCTCTGTAATGCTAATGGGACATTTAAAGCAAAACTGGACAGCACCAAAGGATGTATTACAAGAAAGTGTATTAAACAGGCAGAAAGTGGCAAAGGGTGGGGTAATGTAGAGAGCTGATACAAGGATAGCTGAAAGGACAATCCAAAGCTGATGGTTGAGATTGGCATCTTGAAAGAGAGGAAGTGATGTGAATGTCAGCAGAAGGAAGCAGAAGGGATGTGTGCATGATTCGCTGTCTGCATCAGAGCAGAGATATGTTCTTATCTCTGTTAAGAAACACAGGCTTTAAGGGGAGCATTTTTGAATAATCTGATCTAGTGAAAGATGCCCCTGTTGGATACGTGTTTCAGGGCGACTGGATTAGATGATCTTTAAAGGTCTCCTCTAACCCAAACCATTGTGTGATACTATGAAATACAGTGCCAGAGACAATGTGGCTGGGATTCAGAGACAGATTGAAAGTCTTTTGGTATACGGCAAGGGAAATTCATGATACTCTGCAAAGGGGATTGTTCATTAGGAAAAGTTCTGGTTTTACCTGGAGAAAATGGAACCCTGATTAATAATCAAGAACATGATGAATGAGAGAGAAATCCTTAAAAAAAGAAAAAGTGTCTGTTAAGACCAGACAGAAGTGTTTAACAATGGAAGGTTACCAAAGAAGATCAGTTAAATGAATGTCGTGGTTTTAGTTTGCTTATTCAGGTTTGTGGCTAAATGCCAGCACACTTACCTAAATTTACTTGATTGCTTGTTGTGAGATAAGGATTAGGAGTAGGCAAAGCAGGCTCAAACTTTATAAAGTACAAAGAAGTTTTATTAATATATCTAAGACAAAGGGAAAAAAGAAAAAAAACTCAAGAAAAAAAAAAACCAGAACGAACTCCCCAGACCACCCCTCCTTCCCCACATCTCCATTTCATTCTCTCTGACAACATACAAAAGACAACACTTCGACCTCCAGTCAGTTTACCACCTCAGAAACAGCTCTTGTTCTAGTTCATTCAGGGAGAGACGTTTCTTTTGCTTACACCATGGATCTTCTGTAAGAAAAATACAGTTTTTATGGGTCTTCTGCCTCACCATTAACCTGCCGCCGGATAAAGTCCAGCAATGAGGTGGATCTCTCCCACCAGTAGCCGCCCACAGCCACTATGGTGGGTTATGAACAGTCCACAGGGTACCTGTTTTTAGGATGCCAGTTCAATTGCAGCAACAAGAAAATCTTTCTTCTGTGCTTAGCAGCACAGGTTCTCCTGACAACTCAGGTTCTCTAGCATTCTCCCCAGGACCAGGGCTCTGAGTCACAGCCTCTCCTCTCTCTTAGTTCTAGTTTCTCATCAGGCTGTACTTTTTCAACACTTACTTGTCTGTACTTAAGTATTTCAGTTCATTGGCTGCAATAAGAACCTCACATCCTCCTTTGGACTATATCTTCATATATTACAGAGAATTTATTAGCTCAGTCCCCAACCATGGTTCTTCAAAAGAGTTTTCAGCTTCATTTTTGAAGCAACTTCTCATGCACCTCCCTTTAGGTATCAGTTCTACTTTCCTCACTGACTGTAAAGTCTCTGCGCTGCACTATGTAAGTGTCCTCACTCGTTCCTCTCTCTGCGAGGAAGGATGGGTGTCTGTGAGTTTAGTCCAGGCATGGAGAGAGTTAATCTCTGTCTCTCTCTCTCCGGCAGTGTGAGGATCACGTGCTCTTTGCCGGGCTGCTTGAACAGGTCCGAGCTGGATGCCAGAAGCTCTCAGAGTCTCTGCCCGGCTCTGCGGAGCTGGCTCGGCCTGGTAGGGCCATCTGGGCCCGGGATGACAGGGCAGGGCCTGGCCCGAGCTGGATGGAGTCCGGCCCGGTCCTTGCCTGGCCCGGCTCTCCCTCTTGTGTAGCTGACACACCGGCTGAGCTGGATTTGCTGAAAATTCCAATCGTTTCCTCCCCCATGCCCGCCCGGCTGCAGCGGCACGGCTGCCGTAAAACCTCCCTTCCCCCCCCCCATCCCTCCTTCGGAAGGAGGTAGGGGGGGGCCTTACCAGTGAGAGAAGCAGGAGCTGCTCCTCTCTACACAGCAGCAGCAGGTCCAAAGAGGAAGAGCGTCAGAAAGTCTCTGCTTATATATGGTTTTTTTCCTTGAAGGCGGACTAACTTTTTAATTGGTTTACCTACCTATCAATTCTTAAAACTACCTGATTATTGGCTCTCTCTCTCGCAGGAAGGAAGTTGTATTTCTTCCTGCATTCCTGCAGCCCAGATCACTTCCTAGATTTTGACCCCTCTGGCCTAACCCAGGACAGCATCCCACAGGTATCATTGGCCAATGGAGTGACAAATGGTCTGATTTTTTGCACGTCCTGGAATGGGTCTTTTTGCCCCATCAGCCGCAGAAGACGGCAACTGCATTGTTCGGGCTGATTGCTCGCTTGATAGTTAAATCCCGACAACGGTGTTTGAAAATTGATGGGTGCAGATCCCGCAAAAATTGTACTACTAAATAGCGGGGAGATTTTGATTGGAGCTTTTTCACTGCAAAGTGCTCTAGAAAATTTTTCAGGGCGGATCACATGTCATCTGCCCAGCCACCAGCTGTTAGAAGTGGCAAAACTCACAGAGATTTCTCTGAGACCCAAACACAGTCAGGAGCCAGTGCAAGGACCAACCGTCTTTACTGATGGTTCAGTCAGAAACGGGAAGGCCATTGTTACTTGGAGGGATGGATCTGAGTGGCAGGTTCTGGAAGGCCATGAGGTTGGCTCAGCCCAATTGATTGAATTGAGAGCTGCTCTTATGGCATTTCAAAGATTTTCCCAGCAACCTTTCAGTCTGGTCACGGATTCCGCCTATGTGGCTGACATAGCAAAGCGATTGAGTTGTTCCATTTTGAAAAAGGTCGACAATGTTGATCTGTTTCATTTGCTGAAGGCCCTGGGGTGTGTCATTCAGGAACGGGTTCATCCCTACTATGTTCTGCATGTAAGGAGTCATACCAATTTGCCAGGGTTCATAGCGGAAGGTAACGCGAGGGCTGACAAGTTGGCTAACCCAGTGTGGGTAGCACCTCAGCCTGATACACTCGCACAGGCCAAGGCATCACATGGTTTTTTCCATCAAAACGCACATACGCTGCAGAAGCAGTTTCAGTTGACGCCAACTGAGGCCCATGACGTTGTTGAATCGTGTGACGACTGTCATGCATTGGCAGGGCCTTTGCTGGCGGGGGTAAACCCCAGGGGCCTTAAGGCCTTGGAGATTTGGCAGACTGACCTAACCCAAGTTGCCGAATTTGGCCGGCTCAAGCATGTGCATGTCATGGTGGACACCTTCTCCTCTGCCATGTGGGCTTCCGCTCACACTGGAGAGAAGGGCCGTGATGTCATTGCCCACTGGAGGCAGGCCTTTGCCGTTCTAGGCGTACCTTCTACTGTGAAGACCAACAATGGTCCTGCTTATGTCTCGAAAGAGGTGAGGCAGCTCCTGCAGCTGTGGGGTGTGTCGCACAAGTTTGGTATTCCTCATTCTCCGACTGGTCAAGCTATTGTAGAGCGTGCTCATGGCACTCTGAAGCAGATGCTTCAAAAACAAAAACGGGGAATGCAGGATGAAACCCCACACAGTCAGTTGGCAAAAGCTTTGTATACCATTAATCGCCTTACAGTACCACAGAACTCCAATAATCCTGTCATTTTGAACCACCATCTCTCGTTGCAGGCTTCAGACGAGGCACAGCAACCTCGAGCGAAGGTTCGGGTGAGAAATTTAGTCACCAAACAATGGGAAGGTCCTTACAATCTGATCGTGTCGGGGCGTGGGTGTGCTTGTGTGTCCACAGATACTGGGGCACGCTGGGTACCTGCAAGGTGTGTCCATCCTGACCTGCGACCACAGAGGAAAAATCCGGCCGACAAGCAGGGTAGAAGCCGTGACCAGAATGAAAGTGGTCAAGTGGGTGGAACATCGAGTGATGACTCAGATGATGAGAGTGTTCACTCCGATGGTCCTTCCACAAACAGAGGATGAACATTGTTCATTTTTCTTTTTCTTTTTTTCTTTTTTTAAGGAAAAAGGGTGAGATGTCGCCCTGAATTTTTAGTGTGCTGTGTTGTTACTTAGTAGAAATGGTTCTCATAGATTTTATGTAAACATAGTCAATGTTTTGCTGACTGGCCAAGGATTGTTTTGTACCTTTGGTATTGTTTGTCATTCCTTTCCCAAGGGCGGGGAAGGTTGATGGACTGTGTTCCTTACCTATGGAGTTGGAGAGGTGGTAACCTCATTGTCCAATCCATAGCTGTCTGTGACAAGATATATAAATGTAAGAATAAAGAGGGCTGGGTGCTCTTCTGCTCTCCTGCCCAGCCTTGGTGGCTCTGACCTGACCTGAGTGCCTGATTTCTTCGTGTCCAACTGTGCGGCAAACATGGAATAAGAGAAATGGAAAACAGGATTTGCTGGATAGCCTGCTGTCAGATGATCCAAAGGCAGAGTCTGTGCTAAAAGCTTGTTGTTGGATCCTGAGGATAGATGAGAGTGATGGTTGTTTCATGCCTTACTTGTCCTGTTTCTCCTCAGACAGGCACTGCTGTGCAGTGCAGGATGCAGAGCTATGGGAATGCCTGGTTTGTTCCAGTAACAAAAGCTGTATATTAAGACCCAGAGTTACAGGGCTTCCTGTGACCAAAGGACGTTGTTACAAAAATTAAGAAATGGTCACAGGTCACCCAGTATATCAGGAAGCATCTTGCTGATGTATGTATAATACAAAAACCAAGTTTATTTGGTTTGACTGAGCAGAGGGAATTTTTTTTAGTATTTTTCCTGCTTCTTGCTGTCTTGTTAGGTGGGTTTCATCAAATCTGATGAATTTGCTGAGCAGTTTATTTTTTAAGAAAGGATAGTGCAGTGGCTTGTTCCTTAATAATTTTGGTTTGTGCACAGGTTTCAACAAAACCTTCCAAAATATCAAAGTAATGCAGGTGTTTTTATGTAGCTGATAACAGGTTAAACTGGTGTTCTTGGCAAGAACTTTTGTTGTAATCAGTGAAGGCAAGTGGTTGTGTCTTCTAATAGTGAAGGTGATGAGGAGTGGACAAACACAAATACAGATTCTTTTCATGGGTTTTGCTCAAATTTTGCAGCAGAAATGTAAAAGAGGCTGCAATTGATCTTTCTCATTCAATACTAGAATTGTGATGTGCCTGACTGTGTCTAGAAATGCAGCAGATACCCAACTTTATGTGGGAAAACTCGGTGTTTAGTCTTGGGAATGTATAGAAAGAGAAAGAAAAAAATGTCTGAAGATGTTATCATGAAACCCAAAAATGTGTAAAGGTGATGTTGGAGGGCATGAAAAAGTGTCTTGGAAGAGCGGGGAATTCTGAAGGAAAGTGTTGCTTCATTGTTGAGCAGCATTCCATAGATGGCATCCAGGTGTGATTTTTGAAGTGATGCAATCAATTTTTTCTTGAAGTCTGGTGAAGGACAGGGGGTTTTTCACATAGAAGGGACAAAAGATTTGAGATGAGTGACTCAGGAAGGTTCCTGATGACAGAAAAATAGTTCATATTTTATCCAAAGGAAAGATAAGGAGGCAGATTCGGGGCTGCATAGGTTGCTCAGGCTCATTTGAGTTTCTGATAAGATGATGGAACTTTTCCAAACGTGAAAGAGAAGAACACAGTTGAGCACAGTCAGTGTGGAGATACCAAGCTCAGCACTACAGAAGAGCCTCCCTGTGCTGCTCCCTCTGCTGCCTGCAGCTGCCTGTGGGTCACCTGTGGGAAGCAGGAGGAGGCCGGGATGGAGGTGGCTGTGCAGGCACAGTGTCCCCCAGGTGTCACCAAGCCCGGGCCTGGCCCCAAGGCAGGTGCTGGCCATGGCAGCCAGGCTGGGCTGGGTTCCCAGCTGTGCTCGCTGCCTCTGGGCCGTTGCTGTGCCTGGGCCATGGCAGCCCCGGCTCCTCCCCAGAGCAAGGCCTGGTGCCAGGCAAGGCTGGCGGTGTCTGGCCCCAGCCCTGCCCCAGGTGCCGCTGCAGCCTCTCCCTCAGGCAAAGGCTGAGGTACTCAATGCCTTCTGTGCCTCAGTTATCAACAGTAAGACCGGTTCTGCAGTGTGCCTCTGGTCACCAGCGGTGTCCCCTGGCCCCAGTCCTGTTCAGCATCTGCCCTGCTGATGTGGACAAGGGCATGGAGCGTACCCTCAGTAGTGAATTTGTGACAATGCCAAGGTGGGTGGGGGTGTCAATGCCCTGGAGGGTAGGAAGGCTCTGCAGGGGGATGTGGACAAGGTCGATGGATGGTGTGAGGTCAGCAGGATGAGGCTGAAGAACAGAGAGGCCTGGGTCCTGGCCTGGTGTCCCAACAAGGCCCTGCAGTGCTCCAGGCTGGGGCAGAGTGGCTGGAAAGCTGCCCAGCGGGAAAGGCCCTGCTGGTGCTGGCCGACAGTGGCCGAACGTGAGCCGGCGTGAGCCCAGGTGGGCAAGGGGGCTGGTGGCCTCCTGGCCTTCTGTGTCAGCAATAGTGTGGCCAGCAGGAGCAGGGCGGTGATTGTCCCTCTGTGCTGGGCACTGGGGAGGGCACAGCTCGAGTGCTGAGTGCAGATGTGTGCCCATGGCAAGATGTGATTAGGGAGAGATGCCCAAATTCAGGTGCCAATGAGACCATCTACCAAAGTCAGCAACGGGGATTTTATTGAACAATAAATGTGGGGTAGAGAGATAGAAAGGAATAGGAAAGAGGAGGGTGAGAAGGAAAGAGGGGGAAGATCAGGGCTGGGGTGGTGTGGGGAAGAGCAGGGTGAGGATGAGCTGGGGAGGAGATCAGACAGAAGACAGTCCAAGGGGCTCCAGGGGCGTCCCATCAGTCCTTTGTCACCCTGCGCTTCTCTGCGCTGGGTGTCCCGGTGGTTTTTGTGGAGGTGAGGACCCCGGGTCATTCATCTGGGGTTAACACCTTTCTCCAGTCCATGTGGAGGCTGTCCAGACAGGCATTTTCCTATCTGGCCTGTGAAAGGAGGATGGGTGTGCTTTCATTTACCTGCAATGCTGAGGCTCAAGGAGGATTTCTCAGCTCCTAATCCAGCCTGGGGCAGGGCAGGGATGCACCCCCACAATGCAGCCTGGGCCTGAAGTCAGCTTGTGTGGGATTCTACAATGCAAGGCTGCCATCCTTGCTTGGCTGGCTCTCCCTGACCAGGCTGCCTTGCTGTTGGCTTGGGGTGAGAGGCCGGGGCCAGCACTGGGACCTACCTTTGGCAAGTGGTTGCCTCAGGGCGAGCAGTGATCTTTGGTGCTTGTCCTGGTGCTGGCACAGGGCTCTCCCCTCTGGCTGCCCCCTGAGGCAGCTGAAGGAGAAAACCCTTCTGAGAGCCCGCCGGGCCACCCTGAGCATGGAGCGCCATGGCCGTGGGGCCGGGGACTGCGGGACGGCTGCGCTGCCAGCGAGGGAAGAAGGGACACTGCGTGCCAGGGGCTGGGCAGGCACCGGGCAAGCCCCTGCTGGTGCCCCAACCCTGCAGGGCTGTGCCTGGGGAGGGGCGGCCTGGGCACGGCCAGCATCCATCCCTGCTGCGTGGGCCTCAGACGTGGCAGCAGCAGGCGAGGCCAAAACTGCAAACGTCTTTGAGTCTTGCAGCACCTGGGGGCCTGCAGCGAGTTCAGGGGGGACACTTGACCAATCCTTGGCCACACGGGTGGTCTTGATGGGGCTTTCTTTGTCCAGGGAGGAGAGGATGTCTCCAAACAGGTCTCCATGTGTTTGGCCATCATCCCCTTCCTCCAGCTGCTCTGCCTGGATCTGCAGATGGTGCTTCAAAGCATCCTCAGACTCTGTGCAGAGCAGCTTGTGATGTGCACTCTGCTGGCACGGCTGACGAGTTGCCCTCTCCTCACAGGAGGCTCCAGATAAAGGAGAGGCTGAGAAGCCTGAGCTTTCCTCAGGCTGTGATGTGGGGAGAGGCTGGCTGTGCCTGTCATCCCAGGGATGGCTGTCCAGGGCAGGAGCTGCTGGCTCTTCTTGATCCCAATTTTCCAGTAGCTCCTGGATGAGAGCGTCACAGGACAGCGAGTCATCAGAGACAGGGCACAGGTCAGCCAACAAGTGGTCAAGAGACACAAGTTCTGAGTATTTTTGTGTCTCTCCTGCAGCGTCTTTGGTCCCACTGCCAGCGCTGTGTGGCACTGAGGGGCCTGCAGCTGGCTCCAGGGTGGGGCTTGATGGCTCCTTGAGGATGCACTTGGCCATCATGGGGCTTTCTTTGTCATCCAGGGAGGAGAAGATGGCTCTAAACATCTCTGCATACACTTTGTCTTGCAGCTGCTCCAGCTCCTCTCCGGTTTTACACAGCCGATGCATCAAAGCCTCCTCATCCCTTGGGCACAGCTGCTTGCGACGCGCAGTTTGCTCGGCCGGCTGAGGAATTCCCTCTGCCTCTTGGTGGGCATTTAACCACTTGGTGGTTCTCCAGGTGGACTTGAGGGACCTGTTCTCACACAGATATGGGGCCAGGCCTCTGAACAGGTCACTGCAGGTGTTGCCACCGTGCCCTTCCTGCACCTTGATGATCTCCTCTGTCTCGGAGTGCCCAGGGTGCACGGGTCGCAGGTGATGGCCCTGCCTTGCCACTGAGCCATGCCAGAGCCCTTCCATTCTCCTTGCCAGGGAAGATGTTTCCCAGGCCCTGCTGTAAGAGTCTGGACGGAAATCCCTTGTCTGCCTCACGACCATCGACAGAAGCAGAGGCCCAAAACCCAGAGACCCTAAGAGGGGAAAAGGACTTTTGCACAATAGAAGTCCAGCCAGATCTTGATGGGGTGCCTGCCAGGTGCCCAGGTGTACTGCAGAGCTGTGCTGCTGAGCTGTGCTACAGAGGCGTGTTGGTACATGCCTGTGGGAACCGCATTCTCCCGGCTACCGGGATGGAAAGAACCGAACTATGTGTCCGGTACAGCTGCACCTGTACTCTAAAACAATGGGCCTTACTCCCCACCTGCTGGCTACTTGCCCCTCGTCTCTGGAGGGATTGCCTCATCTCTTGCTTACCTGCCCCCCCGCTTTCGAAAAGACTATAAAGAGACTCTCAAAAGGTACCCCTATGAGTACTCCCTACGGACGAGACGAATCCATCGGATCCGGACAACGAGGACCTCGTCGTGCCGTGGTAGCTATGCCCCTCCTTTCCTCTCTCTCTCTCTTTCTTCTCTCTCTCTCTCCTCTATCGCATAAGCGTGTTGTTGGCACTCAATAAAGTGCTTTTGATTTTGATTTAAGCAAAAATACTTGTCCCTGTTTTCTTTTGCACTCTGAGATTCAAAGTAACGAACCATCACGACCCCCGCTCCTACGAGCGGATCGTGACATCAATTGGCGTCACGGACAGGATTCTGAGGCAGAAGGGGCTGCAAGGTTTTGTGTAATTTGTAACAGGGGAAGGACGTTTTGCTCCAGCCGCACCTAGCCCGACACTCCAAAAGGGTGAGCGGTGTCTAGAAAGCAAGGGGGGCATCTCGAATTTCCCGCAAACTGCACATGCCTAGGTGAAAAGCACCCCTATACTCTGTTGAGGGTTCTGTCTTCAGAATTTCACAAAAGAATCTCTTGGTGCAAAAGGGGGAGTGTTGTGTTTCTTTTTAAGGTGGGTGTGTAAGGAGTTAGTCTACTGGGTGTTAGGAGAGGCAACGGATTGTAACTAAACAGAGCCTCCAGTAGACTCAGTCTCTTCGCCACTTTAGGGAAGAGAAGGGGAACACAGCCCGGCTCTCGGGACTGTGGATGCAACTAAGTTTTACCTCCCTAAAGCGGTTTTCATTGTCCCTTCGAAAACATGACCTCAAACACTAACACAAAACATACAGCTGCATTTTATGCTTTATTAGCAAAACACAATGCCCGACCCTCTTCAGGAGGGGAGGAGTGGGCACAAAACAACTGGTTTAATTTAGAAAATGTGATTGATAGAATTTACTCTTTACAGCGTGGGTCAAAATTCAGACTTGGCCGAGATAAAGCTGTCATTTGCTCTGTACTAGGAGCATGCCTTACATCGGCTATAGATCACCGCTTTAAGCGGTGCAGTGAACAGGAAACAATAATAGACTCCCTGCAAAACTTAGTAGAAATTTTACAGAAACAATTAGAGGAAAAAGAGAATTATATTCTCTTGTTACAAGATCTCTTGAGAGAAAAATGTCCGAAAGACTCAAGGAACACCGATCCACCACAAGACACAAAGGAAAAGGAATCACTTTACCCCCACAAAGAATTCAAGCAAGTAAAAAATTGTGGGGAAAACTGCTGTCCTCCTATGACACCTTTAACTGAACAGGAGGCCAGTGGATACTGGGGACATGATGTTTTCTTAACAACAGGAGACAAACATAACACCTCGTCCCCAACTCAGCATGCAACTTTCCAAGCTGGGGGACTCAATCCTCCAGAAAGCGGAGACCCTTTAGCTATTGTTAGTACCCCTGATCAACTTCTAGAAAGCGTCCACAAAGCTGCTTGTCTGCAAATGATACATGAAAAGAAGTTGATTCCTGAATATGAATCTCCTGTGCAACTGCCTGTGAAACCTGAAATGAAGACCCCTTTAATTCGGGGTCCCCCAGAATCACTCAAACCCACAGCAATTGTCTTACAGAAAACCATAGCAGTTGTGGGCCCTGTAGAGAAACTAGAAAAATTCCTTGAAAACCCAACAGATTGAACCGGATCTACTGATCCTGGGAATGCCCCAAATTCTACACCTTCTCAGCCGTTGGGTTCACACTTGAATTCACCTGCCAGTGATCGCAAAGTTTATACACGTAGTGAGGTTGCAGAAGATCTGATTAATTACAATAGAAAATGTGGACCTATAAAAACCCCACAAGAGAAATCAGAGAAAACACTGGGTAGCAGGGACATTTGGGTCCCTCATAGTGAAAACCCAGAAAATAGTGGACCCCCCTTGCTTTCTCAAAGTCTGGGCAGTGAGCGTAAGGAACCCCTCCCTCAGAGCCTGGGAAGTGAGCCAAAGCAACCTTTCCTTCAAAGTCCAGGCAAAGAGCCAAAACAACTTTGTCCTCAGAACCAGGTAAACTGGTTTTTGGGAATTTGGTGGAAGGATATCCCACCTGAAACCTTAACCTTTTTAGATCAGATTAAAATGCCTGAATCTAGGAAAGATCTCCAACATGCTTTAGGGTTATTGGTGTTCTGGAGAAAACGCATCCCTGATTTTTCCATAATTGCCAGACCTCTTTATAAATTGCTGAGAAAAGGGGTCAAATGGGAATGGGATGCTTCTCAAGAAGCAGCCTTACGATTGCTGATTTTCAAAGCAACAGCTCACCAAGCCCTAGGCCCTGTTCACCCTACAGATCCTTTCCAAGTGGAATGGGGGTTTGCTTCCTCAGGGCTGTCAGTTCACATCTGGCAGCGGGGCCCTGAGGGCCCAACAAGGCCTGTTGGTATTTATTCCTATGGCTTCAGAGATGCTGAAAAAAGACACACTATCTGGGAAAAGGGGCTGTTTGTGGTCAGCTTAGCTCTGATAGAAGTGGAGAAAATTACACGACAACAACCAATTGTTTTGAGTTGCCCTTTTCAAAGTTATTAGGGCAGTTCCTACCGGGATCCCCCAACCTGACGGGGTGGTCCAGAGGGCCTTAGTTAGAAAGTGGGATGCTCAGATTGAACATTATTGTAACACTTTCTCAATAACTGAAGGAGCTGTAAAAAACCTGGCAATACAAGAAGGCTTCAGTAGCAGCCAAGACAAACCTGCCTCAGTTATTAAGGTAGCCCTCCACACTTCCTCCGGTGAAACAGAGGGGGAAGGCAGTGCCCAAGTTGGCGAGCTGGTAGCTGTTTGGAGTGTTTTCCAACGTGAAGTACAGAATATTTTTCTTGTTTGTATCTATACTTATTTCTATGCTGTGTTTCAGGAATGGACTGAGTGGCTTTCTTTTTGGCAGCAAAAAGCATGGACAGCCTCTGATGCCCTAGGGAAGGAGCATCGGACAAATACACGCTGGATAATTCCATCATTTTAACCTTTTCTGCCCCTTGGTGGCAGGCTCTGTTGTGTTTACTTTTCACAGGGGAACTCCGAGGGACATGAAGAATTTATAGATTTAAAATAAATGCCATAGCAAAGCCCATACTGAGTGCAGTAGCTACATATTATGGTATAAGCACCCCCCTTGTGCTGGATGACAGGAATAATGCTTTTTCCCTCCCTTTATGGTAACACGAGGTGATGATTGCTGAACTTTTTGTTAAACTTAGCTGTTGTACAATTTTCCTATAAAATTATGTGTGGTAAAAACAATACAAGATACTGGGGGGGAGGGACTTGATGTTGTAATACCTATCACCCAACCACCGGTTATGCTAAGCCTGAAAATTTTTGAAATTGGACCAAATATAATCAGGACCAGGTATGGTCTCTCAAACAAGTTAAATTGCTAATGCACAGAAATTCAGCCAACTTGTTCATCTTTTAACACAAAGAGACATAACCGGTGTTGTGGGAACAGGATTGGGAATCTTGAATAGCATTGATTCAGAAGTACTAATGAATAAATTGGCTGTCACAATTAGAGATTTAACCAAATTACAACGACCACTGCAGTCATCATTAACCCACCAGTGGTTGTTATCAAACATATTAACTCAGTGAATGTTAACCGTATGTAATGCTTCAGTGCATTCAATATTCCCTATCATTGCATTGGGGCTGAACCGGAATGGAACTATTCTTTATCTTTTTGAGCATAAGCAATGGACCTGTCAAATTGATAAGAAATGGCAAACCGTGGATTTAGAAACTTGTGTTGTCCGGGAACAACAAGGTTTCATCTGTGAAAGTAATGCAATCAGAGCTCAGGACATTTGCTTAGACACGGAGCAGAATATCTGTTATTTTGAAATTCATCCTAAAGAGAATCCTGAAACAGTGCTCGTGTATATAGGCAATGGATGTGCATGCTTGAGAACTGCTTGTGATCAAATAGTTGTAGAAAATTTGGTGATGGACACTAAAAATCATTCGAATTTTTGTGTTTGTAATTTTACTAAAATTGTAGGATGTGATTTTTCTTATTTAGCTCCAGTTACTTCTTATCACCTTTTGCAATCCAATTACTCACTGATACACCAAGTTGTGCCTACCCGCATTGGGATGAACCTTACCTTGGTAAAGCAATTGTTGCTTCATCAGGATTTAATCGAAATTTTGGAGAAGATCAAGAAGAACGGACAGAAAACCTTGGTAACTGTTCATCACAATGTAAACAAAATACATCATGTTCTGGAAAGGGTAAGAAAGGATGCTGACCACAGTTGGTGGGATACCCTTTTTGGGTGGTCACCTACTGCCACAGGGGTCCTGAATAAGCTGTGTCATCCCATCATTGTTCTCCTGATTCTAGTCTTAGTAGGTTTTGTCTTGTCAGCAATTTTGTATATCATGAACTGGAGAATGATGAAACGAGTAGCATACTTGACATCCATAATGAATATGCATAATCTGGTTGATGTTTCATCCTCTGTGGACACCCCTGACATTATTGATGCAAGGCGAGCTAAGGTGTAATAAGAAATTGGATAAATACTTTACTGCTCATTGTAATTTAATCAATTATTAATGAAGGTATTTTTATTGTTTTGTGATTCAATCAATTAATGTAATTTTAAGGTGTAACAATGTATTAATGTAATCCTAAAGTATAATGATTTAAATAATTATTAATATGATTTCAAGCTATAATAAGAAATTAAACTGGTCTATTTGAATAATTATTAATGAAATTTTACTATAATAAGGCAATTGTTGCCCTGTTGAAATTTAAACAAAATTTTATTTGATTAAAATTGCTTATTCTTTTGCTTTCTTTTCCCTTTTTCTTTTCCCTTCTCTCTTTCTCTTTTGTCTCTGTTTTCCGGGGTATGCTACTGGCACGGATGAGTCCTGAAGACATCGTGACAACACTACAGAGTCCTGAAGACATCGTGACAACACTACAGACTCCAGAAGGCATCGTGACAATGCTACAGGTTCCTGACGACGATCGTGAGCCACGGGGTGGTGTAAGAGTCTGGACGGAAATCCCTACCTGCCTCACGACCATCGACAGAAGCAGAGGCCGAAAACCCAGAGACCCTAAGAGGGGGAAAAGGACTTTTGCACAATGAGGTCCAGCCAGATCTTGGTGGGATGCCTGCCAGGTGCCTGGGTGTGCTGCAGAGCGGTGCTGCTGAGCTGTGCTGCAGAGAACCGTGCCGCTCGGCTAACGGGGCGGAAAGGACTGCACAAGAACAATCTGTCTAGTACCGCTGTACCTGTATCCTAAAACAATGGGCCCTATTTCCCCACCTGCTGGCTACCTGCCCCTCGCCTCTGGAGGGATTGCCTCATCTCTTGGTTACCTGCCCCTCGCTTTCGAAAAGACTATAAAGAGACTCTCAAAAAGTACCCCTACGAGATCTCCCTACGGACGACACGAATCCATCGGATCCGGACAACGAGGACTTCGTCGTGCCGTGGTAGCTATGCCCCCCCTTTCCTCTCTCTTTCTTTCTTCTCTCTCTCTCTCCTCTATCGCATAAGCGTGTTGTTGGCACTCAATAAAGTGCTTTTTGATTTTGATTTAAGCAAAAATACTTGTCCCTGTTTCCTTTTGCACTCTGAGATTCAAAGTAACGAACCATCACGACCCCCGCTCCTACGAGCGGATCGTGACAGATGTCCCATGGTCTGGGATGTCCCTGGGGTCAGTTGGGGTCACCTGTCCCAGCTGTGTCCCCTCCCCACCGCCCCCACACGCCCAGCCCCTCCCCAGCATGGCCGGACAAGGGGCAGGAAAGGCCTTGGCTCTGTGTGAGCTCAGCAAGAACAAACCCATCTCTGTGTGCCCAGCCCTGTGCTCAGCACAGCCCCCAGCAGTGTCTCAGTGCCAGTGTCCTGCCATCAGTGCCTCCAAGGGGTTTCCGTGGCAATGGCCATGCCAGGTGACCCAGGTGTCCTGTGCCAGTGACGGCTGCCATGGAAGCAGTGCCCAGCACTGCCCCTTTCTGTCTGGCTGAGCTGGCCTTTGGCCCTGGCCCTGGCCTTTGCTGCTGGTTCCTTGGGGCCTGCCCAGCCAGCGTGGCACAGGGCAGGTGGCCGTGGCACCAGCCCCCAGCAAGGGATGATCCCCTGTGGCTCTGGGCAGTGACAGCAGCCCTGAGCAAGGGGCTGGAGCCGTGGGGTCAGTGCAGTGTCCATGGCCACAGCCCCTTGCAATGGCCCAGGGCAGGTTGGGATGAGGATCCACCCTCACAGCCGGCCCAGGGCAGGGCTGCAGTGCCCTTCCCCACAGCCTGGCTGCACAGAGGCTCTTCCAGGGCTCTCTGCATTTCCCTTCCCCTCACTCTTGGGTCACTCACACACCTCCCAACAACCCACTGGGTGTTCTGAGCTGCAAAGAGTTCAAAGCTTCTCGGTCCTTCAGCAGTTGCTCGAATTCTGCCTTCAGCCAACTCTGGATTTGTGTTTATTGCAGAACTTCCTGTGTGTACAAAACATTCCTTGCATGGTTCTGCCTTGGGGAAGGGGAAACCTCCTTGGAGGCAGCTTGGGCTTGGCACACACTTGAGGAGGGTGTCTGTTTTCCATGGAGACATCCCGGGAGTCCCCAGTCTCCCGAAGAGCTGGAAAGTCACAAAGACTCACAGGGGCTCCATGGGGAAATCCCAGGATTCCCCAGTCTTCCAAAGAGCCAGGATGTCACAGACACTCACAGGACTTCCAAGGTGACATTCCAAGTATTTCTAGCCTTCCAGAAAGCAGGGATGTCACAGACACTCACAAGGGCTCCATGGAAACATCCCAAGGGTCCCCAGACTGCCAAGGAGACAAGATGTGAGAGACACTCAAAGGGATTCAAGGCTGACATCCCCAGAGTTCCCAGAATGCCAAAGAGCCGCGATGTCTCAGAAACTCACACGATTTCCATGGGGACATCCACGGAATTCCCAGAGGGCCAAGTGCTGGGATGTCACAGAGACTCACAGGGGCTCCATTGGGAATTCCCAGCAGTCCCCAGGGTACCAATGACCCATGACATCCCAGACACTCAAAGGTATTCCAGGTTGACATCCAAGGAGTCCCCAGGCTGCCAAAGAGCCAGGATGTCACAGACAATCACAGGGGCTCCGCAGTGACATCTCAAGTGTCCCCAGGGTTCCAAAGAGCCAGGATGTCACAGACAGTCACAGGGCTTCCATGGGTACATCCCAGGTTTTCCCAGGCATCCAAAGTCCCAGGACTTCAGAGACAGTCACAAGGGCTCCATGGGGATTCCTAAGTGTCCTTAGAATACAAAATAGCCAGGATGTCACAGACACTCACAGAGGCTCCATGGGGGCATCCCAGGATTCCCCAGGCTCCCCAAGAGCTGGGATGTCTCCTGGCTTAGTCAGGAGGGGTCAAAATCTAGGAAGTGACCTATGCTGCAGCAAGTGATACAACTTCCTTCCTGAGAGAGAGAGCCAATAACCAGGGAGTTTTATGGATTGATACGTAAATAAACCAATTAAAAAGTTGATCCGCCTTCGAGGAAAAGCCATATATCAGCAAAGACCCTTGGAGCCTCTTCCTCTTTTGGCCTGGTGCTTTGTAGAGAGGAGCATCTCCCTGCTTCTCTCCCGGGTAAGGCCCTGTCCCCCCGCCTCCTTCCAAAGGAGGGAGGGGGTGTAAGGGAGGTTTAGGGCGGCCGTGCAGCTGCAGCTGGGCATGGGGGAGGAACCGGGTGGAATTCTCGGCAGATGCAGTTCAGCCGACAGGTCAGCTACACCAGACAGGGCCAGGCCCCTGCTCCGGGCCAGGCAAGGACCGGGCTGGACTCCATCCAGCTCGGGCCAGGCCCTGCTCTGTCACCCTGGGCCCCACCCTGGGCCCCACCAGGCTGAGCCAGCTTCACAGAGCCAGGCACAGAGACTCTGAGAGCTTCTGCCATCCAGCTCGGACCTGTTCAAACAGCCCGGCAGAGAGCACGGGATCGTCACACTGCCAGAGAGAGAGAGAGAGAGAGAGATTAACTCTATCCATGCCTGGACTGAACTTACAGACACCCATCCGTCCTTGCACAGAGAGAGGAACGAGTGAGGACATCTACATCAATGCAGCATAGAGACTTTGCAGTCAGTGAGGAAAGGAGGACCAATGCCTAGATGGGGCTGTATGAGAAGTGCTTTGAGAGTGAAGCTGAAAATTCTTTTGGAGAACCATGGTTGGAGACTGAGCTAATAAATTCCCTGTAATACATGAAGACATAGTCCAAAGGGGGGATGTGAGGTTTCTAATTGCAGCCAGTGAACTTAAATACTTGGGTAAAGACAAGTAGGTGTTGAAAGAGTACAGCCTGATGAGAAGCTTGAACCAAGAGAGAGGAGAGGCTGTGACTCCATGCCCTGGTCCCAGGGGGAATGCCAGAGAACTTGTATTGTCAGGAGAACCTGTGTTGCTAGACACAGAAGAAGGGATTTTCTTTGTTGTTGCAATTGAATTGTGCATCTGTGGAAAGGTACCCCATGGACTGTTCAAGACCCAGCAGAGTGGCTGTGGGAAGGCTACTGGTGTGGGAGGCATCCACCACCAGCAGACCTTTCTTCCGGGTGGCGGCTGATGGTGAGGCAGAAGACCCATAAAAACCTGTATTTTTCTTACAGAAAATCCATGGTATAAACAAAAGAGACTTCTCTCCCTAAGTGAACTGGAACAAGAGCTATTTCAGAGGTGGTAAACTGACTGGAGGTAGAAGTGTTGTCTTTTGTTTGTTGTCAGGATGAAAGAAATGGACAGGTGGGGGAAGGAGGGATGGTCTGAGGAGTTTGTTCTGGTTTTTTCTTGGTTTTTCCTTTGTCATACGTATAATACTAAACTTTCTTTACACTTTATAAAGTTTGAGCCACCTTTGCCTACTCCTAATGCTCATCTCACAGCAAACATCAGGTAAATTTTGGTAAGTGTGCTGGCATTTGGCCAAAAACTTGAATAGGCGAACTGGAACAACTACAAATGTCACAGACACTCACAGGGGCTCCATGAGGACATCCCAGGAGTCCTCAGGCTGTCAAAGAGCCGAGATGTCAAAGACTGTCACAGGGGCACCACGCTGACTTCCCAGGAACCCAAAGGCTGCCAGAGAGCCAGGATGTCACAGAAACTCACACGGGATACATGGGGACATCCCAGGAGTCCCCAGGCTTCCAGAGAGCTGGGATGTCACAGACACTTACCTGGGCTAAATGGGGGCATGCCATGAGTCCACAGACTGCAAAAGAGCCAGGATGCCAAGGATACTCACAGGGCCTCCAGGGTGATATCCCATGAGTCCACAAGCTGAAAAAGAGCCGGCACATCACAGACACTCACAGGGGCTCCATGGAGACATTCCAGGAGTTCCAAAGCTGCCAAATAGTGGGGGTGCCACAGACACTCACAGGGGATCCCTGGTTGAACCCCAAGAGTCCCCGGGCTTCCAAAGAGCTGGGATGTCACAGACACTCACATGGGCTCCATGGAGACATCCCAGGAGATCTCAGGCTACCAAAGAGCCAGTATGTCACAGATTTTTACAGGGCTTCCATGGTGACATACGAGAAGTCCCCAAACTTCCAAGGAGCCAAAATGTAATGGACACTCAAAGGGATTCGAGAGTGATCCCCAGAGTTTCCAGGCTGCCAGAGAGTCAGGGTGTCACAGAAACTCATACGGGTTCCATGGGGAAATCCCCAGAACCCCCAGAATGCCAAATATCAGGGATGTCACAGGCACTCACAGGGGCTCCATGAAGATGTTTCAGGAGTCCCTAGGCTGCAAATGAGCCAGGATGTCACAGCTGTGAACAGGGGCTCTATGGGGACATCCCAGGAGTCCCCAGGCTGCCAAAAAGCCGGGATGTCACAGACAATCACAGGGGCTCGATGGGGACATCCCAGTGTTCCTTCTCTAGAGAGACAACCCCAACACTTCCATGGTGATTCCCCAGGTGTCCCCAGACTTCCAAGGAGCCAAGATGTCACAGACAGTCAAAGGGAAGTGGGGCTGACATCCCCAGAGTCTCCAGGCTTCCAAAGAGCCAGGACCTAACAGAAACTCACATGGGTTCCATGTGGACATCCCCGTAATCCCCAGAATGCCAAAGAGCAGGGATTTCACAGCCACGCACAGGGGCTCCATGGGGACTTCCCAGGAGTCCCTAGGCTGCCAATAAGTCAGGACATCACAGACATTCAAAGGGATTAGAAGATTACACCCCAGGAGCCCCCAGGCTGCCTAAGATCCAGGATGTCATAGTTACCCACAGGGGCTCTATGGGTACATCCCAGGCATGCCCAGGCTTACAAAGAGCCAGGAGGTCACAGACAGTTACAGGGCTTCCATGGTGACATCCCAAGGGTTCTCTTGAATTCCAGGAAGCAGAGATGTTACAGAATCACACAGGGTCTCTATGGGGGCATCCCAGGAGTCCCCAGGCTGCCTAAGAGCCGGGATGTCACAGACACAAACAGGGGCTCCATGAGGGCATCCCGGGAGCAGCTATAGTGTCACAATAGAGACTGTAATCTCACAGGTGAGCCACTGTAATGTCACAATAGAGCCACTAGTGTCACAATAGAGCCACTATAATGTCACAATACAGCCACCATTGTGTCACAATAAAGCCACAATGCTGTCACAATAGTACCACTATTGTGTCACAATACAGGCAAAATCATGTCCACATAGAGCCACTATCGTGTCATAATAGAGCCACTCTAGTGTCACAGTACATCCACTATTGTGTCACAATAGAGTCACTAGTGTCACAACAGTTCCACTAGAGTGTCCCAGCAGAGCCATTATTGTGTCACAATAGAGCCACTCTAGGCTCAAAATACAGCCACTATACTGTCACAATAGCACCACTAGAGTGTCACAATAGTGCCACTGTAGTGTCACAGTACATCCACTCTAGTGTCACAAGAAAGCCACTATTGTGTCACAATGAAACAACTCTAGTGCCACAGTAGAGCCACTATTGTGTCGTAATAGATCCGCTATTGTGTCCCAATAGAGCCACTATAGGGTCACAATGGAGTCACTCTAGTGTCACAATAGAGCAGCAATAGTGTCACAACACAGCAGGTATAGGGTCACAATAGAGACACTGTAGTGTCACAACTGAGCCACAGTAATGTCACAAGAGAGCCACTAATGTCACAATAGAGCTACTGCAGGTCCACAATGTAGCCACCATTGTGTCACAATAGAGCCACTATAATGTCACAATTGAGTCACCATGGTGTCACAGTAGAGCCACTATTGTGTCACAATACAGGCAAAATCACGTCCTCATAGTGCCACTATCATGTCATAATAGAGCCACTCTCGTGTCACAGCACATCCACTATTGTGTCACAATACAGCCACTATTGTCTCACAATAAAGCAACTCTAGTGGCACAATAGAGCCACTAGTGTAACAATTGGACTGCCATTATACTGCCACAATACACCCACCATTGTGTCACAATAGTGCCGCCACTGTAACAATAGAGCCACTAGACTGTCATAAGAGAAACACTGTTGTGTCACAACAGAGCCGCTAGTGCCATGATAGGGCCCCTGGGTGTCACAATAGAGCACCTTTATGTCACAATAGAGCCACCATGGTGTCACAACAGAGCCACGATGGTGTCCCAATAGAGCGACTAGTGTCACAATAGAGCCACTCTACTGTCATAATAGAAACACCGATGTGTCACAATTGAGCCTCTAGTGTCACAAGAGTGCCCAGAGAGTGTCACAATGGAGCCCCTAGAGTGTCACAATAGAGCCAGCATATCACTCTCGAACCACTATAGTATCACAATAGAGTCACTAGTGTCACAACAGTTCCACTAGAGTGTCCCAGCAGAGCCATTATTGTGTCACAATAGAGCCTCTCTAGGCTCACAATAGAGCCACTCTAGGCTCACAATACAGCCACTATACTGCCACAATAACACCACTAGAGTGTCACAGTACTGCCACTGTAGTGTCACAGTACATCCATTCTAGTGTCACAAGAAAGCCATTATTGGGTCACAATGAAACATCTAGACTGCCACAGTAGAGCCACTATTGTGTCCTAATAGATCCGCTATTGTGTCACAATGGAGTCCCTCTATTGTCACAAGAGAGCAACTATAGTGTCACAAGAGAGGCACTGTTGTGTCACAATAGAGACACTGTAGTGTCACAAATGAACCACTCTTCTGTCACAACTGAGCCACTGTAATGTCACAAGAGAGCCACTAGTGTCACAATAGAGCTACTGCAGCTCCACAATGTAGCCACCATTGTGTCACAATAGAGTAGCTACCGTCACTAGAGCCACTAGTGCCACTATCATGTCATAATAGAGCCACCATGGTGTCACAATAGAGCCGAAATGCTGTCACAATAGTACCACTCTTGTGTCACAATACAGGCAAGATCATGTCCACATAGAGCCATTATCATGTCATAAAAAAGCCACTCTAGTGTCACAGTACATCCACTATTGCGTCATAATAAAGCCACTATTGTGTCACAATAAAGCAACTCTAGTGGCACAATAGAGCCACTCTACTGTCACAATAGAAACCCTGTTGTGTCACAACGCTAGTGTCACAATCCGCTAGTGTCACAAGAGAGCCCAGAGCGTCACAATGGAGCCCCGAGAGTGTCGCAATAGAGCCACTATAATATCACTCTCGAACCACTATAGTATCAAAATAGAGTCACTAGTGTCACAACAGTTCCACTAGAGTGTCCCAGCAGAGCCATTATTGTGTCACAATAGAACCACTCTAGGCTCACAATAGAGCCACTATACTGTCACAATAGCACCACTAGAGTGTCACAATAGTGCCACTGTAGTGTCACAGTACATCCACTCTAGTGTCACAAGAAAGCCATTATTGTGTCACAATGAAACAACTCTAGTGCCACAGTAGAGCCACTATTGTGTCCTAATAGATCCGCTATTGTGTCACAATGGAGCCACTATAGCGTCACAATGGAGTCCCTCTATTGTCACAAGAGAGCAACTCTAGTGTCACAATACAGCAGCGATTGCGTCACAATAGAGACACAATAGTGTCACAACTGAGCTACTGTAATGTCACCAGAGAGCCACTAGTGTCACACTAGAGCTACTGCAGCTCCACAATGTAGCCAACATTCTGTCACAATAGAGCCACTATAATGTCACAATTGAGTCACCATGGTGTCACAATAGAGCCACAATGCTGTCACAATAGAGCCACTATTGTGTCACAATACAGGCAAAATCATGTACACATAGAGCCACTATCATGTCATAATAGAGCCACTCTAGTGTCACAGTACATCCACTATTGTGTCACAATACAGCCACTATTGTGTCACAATAAAGCAACTCTAGTGTCACAATATAGCCACTGTATTGGGTCTGACTGGGGTAAAGCTCACATCCCTTGCAGTGCTGTGCTTTGCTTTGGTTGCTGGCGTTGATAACAGAGCAGTGTTTTGGCTACTGCCAAGCTGTCCTGTCCCTATAACATTCCTTCCCCCACTGATGGGGATGGGGGTGGGCAAGATCCTGGGAGGGGACACCAGCAGGCCAGCTGAGCCCAGTCAGCCAGAGGGATATTCCATATCATATGACATCATCTCAGATATATAAGGGAAGGAAGAGAGAAGGAGGAGGAGGCACTCAGGGCTGGTCCATGTTTGCCTCCTTGAACAACCGTCACGCGTGCTGAAGCCCTGCATCCCAGAAAGTGTCCGGACATCGCTGCTGATGGGAAGTAGAGATTGATTGTTTTCCCCTCTGCTCTTGTGCGCACAACTCTCAACTTGCTTGTTCTTTTTTTTTCCCGCTGTAATAAAACTGCCTTTTCTTACCATGATAGTCTTTTTTTATATTACCCTCTCCCCTCTCCCAGTGGGAGAGGGAGTGAAAGAGTGACTGAGTGGGCACCTGGCACCTGGCCACGGTCAACCCACGACAGTCTCTTTTGGCACCTGAACGTGGGGCGAGATAAAGGCAGTTTTATATATTTATATGTATACATATATTGCATGCTCTAGTAATTACCAATAGCAGCTCTCAAGTAGTAAACTCCTGCGTGGCATACGGCCTTCAGCTGCCACACTGCTTATCTTTGTTTTGCTATGTCTGGGAACATGTTGAAACAAACAATGACTGTGAATGAATATAACTCCTTCTCTCTGCCCAGGGAGAATTTGAGTATGGATGATCTTTTACTGCAGGCTCCTGTGATTATTGCCAACCCTTACATAAGCTCCCTGATATTATTAATAATATTAGCCAACACTGTTGTTACCTTATGGAATTCATGGAAATTTTCATCTCCCTGGTACAGAAGGAAACGACCCTTGGGTGAGGAGCTGTTAAAATCTGCCCTGAGGTACCCAGTTCCTGGGTGGAAAGGTATATGGAGGGATTTGGGCAGGTTCCTGGGGTGGTTATCACGTCCCGTTTCCAGGGAGTTTACTCCTGAAGAGGTAAATAACCCTAACAAACTGGCCCGTCAGCTGACAGAGGGGTGCCTCGTTTACTCCCAGGAATGGAGCAGCTTCTCGCCCTGTACTGGGGGCTGGCCTGGGCCTACCGGGCCTCTGTTCAATATTCTCAGAGGACTGTAGTTGAGGCAGGAACCCAAACTGTGTCTGAGGACACTATAGCTGAGACAGGGACACAAACTACAACTGTGGCTGAGGCACGGATACAAACCACAACAACTATGTCTGAGATAGGAACCCAAACCACAGCAACTACAGTAATTGCCCCAGCAGTGCAAACAAAAAAAATGGACAAGGCAAGTTTCAGGCCGATTAGTAAGAGAAGAAGAAGAAGAAGAAGAAGAAGAGGAAGAAGAGATGGGGCCAGATCAAGAGGCAGGTCCCTCAGCAAAGGAATCGAAGGGAGTGGGGCAGATTAAACAGGAAACCGAAGTTACTCGGTCCCTGACCCCATCAGAACTTCGAGACCTGCAAAAGGATCACAGCTGCCAGTCAGGTGAGAGGATCCCTGCATGGCTGCTGCAATGCTGGGATAATGGGGCCGATAGTCAGCAGTTAGAAGGTCATGAAGCCCAACAGCTGGGATCCCTTGCTAGGGATCGGGAAACTGAAAGAGGACTTGCAAAGGAAGGAGCAACTTGTAGCCTCTGGAGACGGCTTCTTTCAAGTGTGAAGGCAAGATATCCTTTTCAGGATGATCTTGTAAAGTCCCCGGGGAAGTGGACCAATATGGATGAAGGTATCCAGTACTTGAGAGAATTAGCAGTGCTGGAAATTGTCTATAGTGACCTAAAGGATGATAGAGTCAGCAAAGATCCAGAGGATGTCCCTTGTACACTCGCCATGTGGAGGAAGGTGGTTCAAGGCGCCCCGGCATCATATTCCAGCAGCTTGGTGGCGCTTTATTATCCAAAAATGGACACGCCAACTGTAGAGTTGGCGTCCACCTGGCTCTGAAATGTAGCAGAAACTCTGGGTGCTCCCTCATCCCCGCGAGCCACCACCCCAACTTTTAGGGGCAGCCCAAGAGATCGCTCCTCTCCAACCCCAGTCAGAGGGAAAGGAATCCCCAAGAACAGGCCACGTAACGAGCTCTGTTTTTTTCTGCGTGAGCATGGAGAGGACAGGAGGAAATGGGATGGTGAACCCACCTCTAAGCTGAGCGCCCAGGTCCGAGAACTGAGGGGGAAGAGACCTGTTAAGAAGGGGCCACCCAAGAAGACTGTCAGTGTAGTTACCACCGAGAGACCAGAAGACAATCAGCAATTTCCCAGATATAAGACAAATAAAACTGTTTCCTACAGTCCTGAGGAGGGAACTTCTGATTTGGCATCACAAAGGTCAGACAGTGAATACTCTGACCAGGAACAGGAATAGAGGGTCCCTGCCTCCGGCCAGGAGGAGGAAAGGGATGACCGGGTATACTGGACGGTGTGGATTCGATGGCCTGGCACATCAGATCCACAGAAGTACAAAGCTTTAGTGGACACAGTGCACAGTGTACACTGATGCCATCAAGGCACAAGAGTGCAGAAGCCATCTGGATCTCTGGAGTGACAGGGGGATGCCAGGAGTTGTCGGTAGCAAAAGCTGAGGTGAGCTTAACAGGGGACAGATGGCACAGGCACCCCATTGTGACTGGCCCAGAGGCCCCTTGTATCCTTGGCATTGACTACCTCAGGAGAGGGTATTTTAAGGATCCAAAAGGATATCGATGGGCCTTTGGTGTAGCTGCAGTGAATACAGAGAAGATCAAACAGTTATCCACCCTGCCTGGCCTCTCAGAAGATCCCTTCATCGTAGGATTGCTGCAGGTGGAAGATCAACAAGTACCGATTGCTACCAGGACAGTGCACCGGAGGCAGTATCGTACCAACCGGGACTCCGTGATTCCTATCCATGAACTAATTCATCGACTGGAGAGCCAAGGAGCTATCAGCAGGACCCGCTCACCCTTCAACAGCCCCATATGGCCAGTGCAGAAGTCAAATGGGGAATGGCGGCTGACGGTGGCCTATCGAGGCCTGAATGAAGTCACACCACCTCTCAGTGCTGCCGTACCAGACATGTTGGACCTCCAATATGAGCTAGAGTCAAAAGCAGCCAAATGGCATGCCATGATTGACATTGCTAATGCATTTTTCTCAGTCCCTCTGGCGGCCGAGTGCAGGCCACAATTTGCTTTCACTTGGAGGGGTGTCCAGTACACCTGGAACCGAGAACCGACTGCTCCAGGGGTGGAAACACAGTGCCACCATCTGCCATGGCCTGATCCAGGCTGCCCTGGAACAGGGTGGAGCTCCGGAACACCTGCAATATATTGATGATATCATTGTGTGGGGCGATACAGCAGGAGAAGTTTTTGAAAAAGGGAAGAAAATAATCCAAATTCTTCTGAAAACTGGTCTTGCCATAAAATAAAGGAAGGTGATGGGACCTGCACAGGAAATCCAGTTTCTAAGAATAAAATGGCAGGATGGGCACCATCATGTGCCTGCAGAGGTGGTTGACAAAATTGCCAATATGTCTCCACCAGCCTTGTAGGGTTCTGGAGAATGCACATTCCAGGCTATAGTCAACTTGTGGGCCCCCCTCTATCAAGTGACCCGGAAGAAGAATGACTTCAAGTGGGGCCCTGAGCAGAAACAGGCCTTTGAGCAAATCAAACAGGAAATAGCTCGTGCAGTGGCTCTTGGGCCTGTTCAGACAGGACCGGATGTGCAGAATATACTCTACACTGCAGCTGGGGAGCAGGGCCTCACCTGGAGCCTTTGGCAGAGGACCACGGGAGAAACCCGAGGTCAGCCATTAGGATTCTGGAGCAGGAGTTATCGAGGATCAGAAGCCCACTATACTCCAACTGAAAAAGAAATACTAGTGGCTTATAATGGGGTTCGAGCGGCCTCAGAAGTTGTTGGGACAGAAGCATGTCTCCTCTTGGCACCACGATTGCCTGTCCTACACTGGATGTTCAAAGGAAACATTCCCTCCGTGCATCATGCAACCAGTGCTACATGCAGTAAGTGGGTGGCCTTAATTACACAAGGAGCCCGAATGGGAAAAGCCAACTTCCCAGGAATCCTAGAAGAGATTTTGAATTGGTCAGAAGCCAGAGATTTTGGAGCACTATCTGAGAAGGTGACTCGTGCCCAAGAAGCACCACCATATAACGAGTTACCAGAAAACGAAAGAAAATATGCTTTATTTACTGATGGATCCTGTCGAGTGACAGGAAACCATCGGAGGTGGAAAGCTGCTGTGTGGAATCCCACACGACAAGTCATTAAGACTGCTGAAGGGGAAGGTGAATCAAGCCAGTTTGCAGAGGTGAAAGCCATCCAACTAGCCCTAGAGATTGCTGAGAGAGAAAAGTGGCCCATACTCTATCTCTATACTGACTCCTGGATGGTGGCTAATGCCCTATGGGGATGGCTGCAGCAGTGGAAGAAAACCAGCTGGCAGCGCAGGGGAAAACCCATCTGGGCTGCTGCATTGTGGCAGGACATTGCTGCACGGATAGAAAACATGACTGTGAAAGTACGCCATGTAGATGCCCATGTGCCCAGAAGTCGTGCCACTGAGGAGCATCAAAACAATGAACGGGTAGATAAGGCCACCAAAATTGGAATAGCTCAGGTGGACCTAGATTGGGAGAGAAAGGGTGAGCTATTTATAGCCCAATGGGCCCACGAAACATCAGGGCATCTTGGAAGGGATGCAACATACAGATGGGCTCGTGATCGAGGGGTGGATCTGACCACGGAGGCCATCACACAGGTTATTCATCAGTGTGAAACATGCGCTGCCATCAAGCGAGCCACACGAGTGAAGCCTCTTTGGAGTGGAGGGAGGTGGCTGGGGTTCCAGTATGGTGAAGCCTGGCAAATTGATTACATTGGGCCATTGCCACCAACACGCCAAGGCAAGAGTTACATCCTCACCATGGTGGAGGCCACAACTGGCTGGCTGGAAACGTACCCAGTAAACCACGCCACTGCTTGGAACACAATTTCAGGTCTTGAAAGACACATTTTGTGGCGACATGGAACCCCAGATAGAATTGAGTCAGACAATGGCACTCATTTTCAAAATAATCTTATTAACTCCTGGGCAAAGAGGCATGGCATTAAGTGGAGATATCATATTCCTTATCACCCACAGGCCTCTGGGAAGATTGAAAGATATAATGGACTGTTAAAAACTATGCTACGGGCACTAGGTAATGAGACATGGAAGCATTGGGATGTGAACTTGGCAGAAGCCACTTGGCTAGTCAATACTAGGGGATCTGTTAACCGCCCTGGTCCCGCCCAAACTAAACCCTTAGACACTGTGGAGGGAGACAAGGTTCCTGCACTACACATAGGAAAGTGGCTGGGGAAGTCAGTGTGGGTTGCGTCCCCCATGGGGAAGGGCAAACCCATTTGTGGGATTGTCTTTGCCCAAGGACCTGGGTGCACTTGGTGGGTAATGCAGGAGGATGGGGAGACCCAGTGTGTACCCCAAGGTGATTTAACCTTGGCGTAAGAATAACGTGTGTTGGAAGTTGTATGTTGCAGGATGTAAGTAGCAGAAGGGACATGAGCTGATGAAGAACGAATTTCAGCAAGGAGCAAGAAAAAGGCCACAAGGAACAGGGATGGTGCCAGTCCTCGACAATCCAGTTTACTATTCCTCCTGCCCTGACCCCACATTCTGCTGGAAATGGAGACCACATGGAAGGATGCAAAAGGACAAGAGATAGTAGTTAATGTTATGGGGATGGTTTAAGGATGTAGCTTAAATTACATGTGTGAGTAGGAAAGGATTTCTGAGCATGATGCAAATGGTATGGAATAAGGGGTGGAAATTGTATTGGGTCTGACTGGGGTAAAGCTCACAGCCCTTGCAGTGCTGTGCTTTGCTTTGGTTGCTGGCGTTGATAACAGAGCAGTGTTTTGGCTACTGCCAAGCTGTGCTGTCCCTATGACATTCCTTCCCCCACTGATGGGGATGGGGGGGGGCAAGATCCTGGGAGGGGACACCAGCAGGCCAGCTGAGCCCAGTCAGCCAGAGGGATATTCCATACCATATGACATCAGCTCAGATATATAAGGGAAGGAAGGGATGAGGAGGAGGAGGCACTCAGGGTTGGTCCATGTTTGCCTCCTGGAACAACCGTCATGCGTGCTGAAGCCCTGCATCCCAGAAAGTGTCCGGACATCGCTACTGATGGGAAGTAGAGATTGATTGTTTTCCCCTCTGCTCTTGTGTGGGCAACCCTCAGCGTGCTTTTTCTATTTTCTCCCTGATGTAATAAAACTGCCTTTTCTTACCATGATAGTCTTTTTCAATATTATTCTCTCCCCTCTCCCAGTGGGAGAGGGAGTGAAAGAGTGACTGAGTGGGCACCTGGAACCAAGCCGGGGTCAACCCACGATACACGGGCTTATGCCCAGAATCCCCAGAATGCCAAAGAGCAGGGATGCCAAACACACTCACAGGGCCTCCATGGGGACATCTCAGGAGTCCACAGGCTGCCAAAGAGCCAGCATGTCACACACACTCAAAGGGGATCCATGCAGACATCCCAGGTATCCCCAGACTCCTCAAGAGCTGGGACGTCACAGACATGCACAGGGACTCCAGAGTGGCATCCCAGGAGTCCCCAGAGTGACAAAGAGCCACGATGTCACAGACAATGCCAGCAGCTCCGTGGAGACATCCCATGAATCCACAGGCTCTCAAAGAGCCGGCATGTCACAGACACTCACAGGGGCTCCATCGGGACTTCCCTGCTCCCATCAGCCTGCCAAAGAGCTGCAATGTCACAGACACTCACATGGGCCCCATGCACACATCCCATGTGTCCACATGCTGCCAAAGAGCCGGCATGTCACAGACATTCACAGGGTCTCCATCAAGCATCCCACGTGTCCCGAGGCACCCGAAGAGTTGGGACGTCACTGACACTCAAAGAAAGTCCATGGGGACATCCCAGGACTCCCCGGTCACCCAAAGAGCCGGCATGTCACGAACATTCACAGGTGCTCAGTGGGGACATCCCAGGAGAATCCAGGCTTCCAAGAACCTGGAATATCACAGACACTCACACAGGTTCCATGGGGACTTCCCAGGAGACCCAAGGATGTCACAGACACACGGGTTCTGTGGGGACATCCCACCAATCCCCAGAGTGCCAAACACCAGGGATGTCACACGCACCCACAGGGGCTCCACAGAGAAATGCCAGGAATTCCAAACCTGCCAAAGATCTGGCATGTCACATACACTCACAGGGGATCCATGCAGACCTTCCAGGTATCCCAGGCTCCCAAACAGCTGGCAAGTCACAGACATTCACAGGGGCTCCACAGTGACATCCCAGGAGTCCACAGAGTGCCAAAGATCCACGATGTCACAGACAAAGCCAGCAGCTCCGTGGAGACATCCCACAAGTCCGCAGGCTCTCAAAGAGCAAGGATGCCACAGACACAGAGGTTCCATCGGGACTTCCCTGCTGTCACCAGCCTGCCAAAGAGCTGCAATGTCACAGACACTCACATGGGCCCATGCACACATCCCATGTGTCCACATGCTGCCAAAGAGCCAGCATATCACAGACACTCACATGGGTTCCCTGGAGAGTTCCTAGGAGACCCAAGGCTGCCAAAGCGCCAGGATGTCAAAGACACACGGGTTCTGTGGGGACATCCTGCCAATCCCCAGAGTGCCAAACAGCAGGGATGTCACACGCACCCACAGGGGCTCCACAGAGAAATGCCAGGATTTCCAAAGCTGCCAAAGAGCTGGCATGTCACAGACACTCACAGCAGCACCATGGAGACATCCAAGCTGTTCTCAGGCTCTCAAAGAGCTGCCATGTCACACACACTCACAGGGGCTCCATGCTGAAATCCCAGGAGGCCCCAAGTTTCCAAAAACCTGTCATGCCACAGAAACTCACATGGGCTCCATAGCCACATCCCATGTGATCCCTGGCTGACAAAGAGCCCAGATGTCACACACTCTTTCACTTGGCTTCCATGCTGATACCCCAGGAGTCCCCAGATTTCCAAGGAGCTAAGATGTCACAGAAATTCCAAGGGATTCCATGGTGACATCCCCAGACTTTCCAGGCAGCCAAAGAGCCAGCACCTCACAGACACTCACAAGGGTTCCACGGGCTTATGCCCAGAATTCCCAGAATGCCAAAGAGGAGGGATGTCAAACACACTCACATGGTCTCCATGGGGACATCCCAGGAGTCCCCAGGCTGCCAAAGAGCCACGATGTCACAGTTACCCAAAGGGGCCCCATGGGCACATCCCTGCCTTACCCTGTCTTCCAAAGAGCAGGGATGTCACACACACTCACAGGGGATCCATGGGGTCATCCCAGCAGTGCCCACGCTGCCAAAGAGCCGGCATGTCACACACACTCACAGGGGATCCATGCAGACATCCCAGGTATCCCCAGACTCCTGAAGAGCTGGGACGTCACAGACACTCACAGGGGCTCCAGAGTGACATCCCAGGAGCCCATAGGCTCCCAAAGAGCTGGCATGTCACAGACACTCAAAGAGGCTCCATGGGGACATCCCAGGTGTCCCCAGTCACCCAAAGAGCCGGCATGTCACAATCATTCACAGCTGCTCAAGAGTGACATCCCAGGAGTGTCCAGGCTCCCAAAGAGCCAGGATGTCACACACACTCACAGCAGCACCATGGAGACATCCAAGCCGTTCTCAGGCTCTCAAAGAGCTGCCATGTCACACACACTCACAGGGGCTCCATGCTGAAATCCCAGGAGGCCCCAAGCTTCCAAAAACCTGCCATGCCACAGAAACTCACATGGGCTCCAGAGCCACATCCCATGTGATCCCTGGCTGACAAAGAGCCCAGATGTCACACACTCTTTCATGGGGCTTCCATGCTGATACCCCAGGAGTCCCCAGATTTCCAAGGAGCTAATGTCACAGAAATTCCAAGGGATTCCATGGTGACATCCCCGGACTTTCCAGGCACCCAAAGAGCCAGCACCTTACAGACACTCACAAGGGTTCCACGGGCTTATGCCAGGAATGCCCAGAATGCCAAAGAGCTGGGATGTCAAACACACTCACAGGGGATCCATGCAGACATCCCAGGTATCCCCAGACTCCTCAAGAGCTGGGACATCACAGACATTCACAGGGGCTCCAGAGTGGCATCCCAGGAGTGCCCGGAGTGCCAGAAGCCAGGATGTCACAGACAATGCCAGCAGCTCCATGGAGACATCCTAGGAGTCCACAGGCTCTCAAAGAGCTGGGATGTCACAGACACTCACACGTGTTCCATGGGCACTTTCCAGGAAACCCAAGGCTGCCAGAGAGCCAGCATGTCACAGACACTCACACGGGTTCCATGCAGACATCCCCGGAATCCCCAGAGCGCCAAACAGCAGGGATGTCAAAGACACTCACAGGGGCTTCATGGACACATTCCAGGGGTCCCCAAGCTGCCAAAGCTCTGGCATGTCACTGACAGTAACAGTTACTCCATAGAGAAATGCCCGTGTCTTGGGTTAGGCAGGAGGGGTCAAAATTTAAGAAGTGATGTATGCTGCTGGAAGGGATAGAACTTCTTTCTTTGGAAAGAGAGCTAATAATCAGGTAGTTTTAAAGACTGATATGTAGGTGAAGTAATTAAAAAGTTGATCCACTTTCAGGGAAAAAACTATATATAAGCAGAGACCTTCTGAGCCTCTTTCCCTTTTGATCTGCTGCTGTGTAGAGGAGCAGCTTCTGCTTATTTTGCTGGTAAGGCTCCAACCCCCCCCACTCCTTCCAAAGGAGGTGGCGGGGCCGGGGAAGGGAAGTTTATGGCAGCTGTGCCGCTGCAGCCGGGAATGGGGGAAGAACCGGTTGGAATTTTCAGCAAACACAGCTCAGCCGACAGGTCAGCTACACCAGACAGGGCCAGGCCCCTGCTCCGGGCCAGGCAAGGACCGGGCCGGACTCCATCCAGCTCGGGCCAGGCCCTGCCCTGTCACCCTGGGCCCCACCCTGGGCCCCACCAGGCTGAGCCAGCTCCACAGAGCCAGGCACAGAGACTCTGAGAGCTTCTGCCATCCAGCTCGGACCTGTTCAAACAGCCCGGCAGGGAGCACGGGATCGTCACACTGCCAGAGAGAGAGAGAGAGAGAGATTAACTCTATCCATGCCTGGACTAAGCTTACAGACACCCATCCTTCCTTGCACAGAGAGAGGAACGAGTGAGGACATCTACATCAATGCAACGTAGAGACTTTGCAGTCAGTGAGGAAAGCAGAACTGATACCTAGAAGGAGGAGCATGACAAGTGCTTCCAGAGTGAAGCTGAAAATTCTTTTGGAGAACCATGGTTGGAGACTGAGCTAAGAAATTCCCTGTAATAGATGAAGATATAATCCAAAAAAGGGATGTGAGGTTCTTATTGCAGCCAATTAACTAAAATACCTGGGTAAAGACAAGTAGGTGTTGAAAGAGTACAGCCTGATGAGGAACTTGAACCAAGAGAGAGGAGAGGCTGTAACCCAGAGCCCTGGTCCCGGGGAGAACGCTAGAGAACCTGAGTTGTCAGGAAAACCTGTGTTGCTAAGCTCAGAAGAAAAGATTTTCTTTGTTGCTGCAATTAAACTGTGCATCCTTAAAACAGGTACCCTGTAGACTGTTCATAACCCACCATAGTGGCTGTGGGAAGGCTACAGGTATGGGAGGGATCCACCATTAAGCTGGTCTTTCTTCCGAGCAGCAGCTGATAGTGAGGCAGCAGACACATAAAAACTGTATTTTTCTTACAGAAAATCCATGGTGTAAGCAAAAGAGACTTCTCTCCCTAAATAAACTAGAGCAAGAGCTATTTCTGAAGTGGTAAACTGACTAGAAGCCGAAGTGCTGTCTTTTGTATGTTGTCAGGGAGAATGAAATGGAGAAGTGGGGGAAAGAGATGAGTGGTTTGAGGAGTTTGTTCTGGTTTTTCTTGGTTTTTTTCCTCTTTCCCTTTGTCTTAAGTATATTAATAAAGTTTCTTAGTACTTTATAAAGTTTAAACCTGCTTTGCCTACTCCTAATCCTCATCTCACAACAAACATCAAGTAAATGTAAGTAAGTGTGCAGGCACTTAGCCACAAACCTGAACAGGCGAACTAAAACCACTAGAGCCAGGATTTCCAACCTTGCCAAAGAGCCGGCATGTCACAGACACTCACAGGGGATCCATGCAGACAACCCAGGTATCCCCAAATCCCGAAGAGCTGGGAACTCACAGACATTCACAGGGGCTCCAGAGTAACATCCCAGGAGCCACCAGAGTGCCAGAGAGCCAGGATGTCACAGACACGACAAGGACCTCCATGGAGACATCCCAGGAGTCCCCAGTCACCCAAAGAGCCGTCATGGCACAGACACTCACAGGTGCTCAAGAGTGACATCCCAGGAGTGTCCAGGCTCCCAAAGAGCCAGGATGTCACACACACTCACAGCAGCACCATGGAGACATCCAAGCTGTTCTCAGGCTCTCAAAGAGCTGCCATGTCACACACACTCACAGGGGCTCCATGCTGAAATCCCAGGAGTCTCCACGCTTCCAAAAACCTGCCATGCCACAGAAACTCACATGGGCTCCAGAGCCACATCCCATGTGATCCCTGGCTGACAAAGAGCCCAGATGTCACAGACTTTTACAGGGCTTCCATGGCCATACCCCAGCTGTACTGGTTTTTAGTTCAGCTATTCGACTTTTGGGCCAAATGCCTAAACACTTACTATAAATTACCTGATGTTTGCAGGGAGTTGAGGATTAGGAGTAGGTAAAGCAGGCTCAAACTTTATATAAAATATAACGAAATTTAATAATATACCTAAGACAAAGGGAAAGAAAAGACCAAGCAATATCTGAACCAACTCCTGAGACCATCCCTCCTTCCCCCACCTCTCCATTTTTTCTCCCTGACAACACACAAAAGACAACACTTCTACCTCCAGTCAGTTTACCACGTTTCAAATAGCTCTTGTTCCAGTTCATTTAGGGAGAGAAGTCTCTTTTGTTTATACCATGGATTTTCTGTAAGAAAAATACAGGTTTTTATGGGTCTGCAGCCCCACCATCAGCTGCCGCCTAGAAGAAAGATCAGCTTGGGGTGGATTTCCCTCCCACTCCAGTAGCCTTCCCACAGCCACTATGGTGGGTCATGAACAGTCCATGGGGTACCTTTTTAAGGATGCACAGTTCAACTGCAGCAACAAAGAAAATCCCTTCTTCTGTGTCTAGCAACACAGGTTCTCCTGACCACACAGGTTCTCTAGCTGGACTGCATGGAGTCCAGCGCGGCCCTGGCCCGGAGCAGGGGCCTGGCCCTGTCTGGTGTAGCTGACCTGTCGGCTGAACTGCATCTGCCAAGAATTCCAACCGGTTCCTCCCCCATGCCCAGCTGCAGCTGCACGGTCGCCCTAAACCTCCCTTCCACCCCCTCCCTCCTTTGGAAGGAGGCGGGGGGACAGGGCCTTACCCGGGAGAGAAGCAGGGAGATGCTCCTCTCTACAAAGCACCAGGCCAAAAGAGGAAGAGGCTCCAAGGGTCTTTGCTGATATATGGCTTTTCCTCAAAGGCGGATCGACTTTTTAATTGGTACACATTGATGCCTTTTTCTGGTCTCAGGAAATAAAGGCTCAGACGCAGTGAAAGGGTTGGGAGTTGTTTATCTCGCTATTTTAATAGGATCCCATTCGATGGCTTCTGCCGTCCAGGTACAATGCGTCGCAAAAAGCCCCGTCCCCCCAGTCGAGTATACAATTAAAGACTCTACACATTAGCATATCTAACCAGAGGGCCCAATAAGGGACCTGGGTGGGCTAACTTCTAGTTTACAAAATCTATCCTACTAGGAGACCTTGAGGACTCACGAAAACACGGTGTTTGGTCTCTAACTCTACGTGGTTTCAGGGGTGTTTAGTCTACCGGCCTACTAAACACCATGAAACCAGGCTAAACTATCACCTAAGGCATCACAAGTATGCATGCTGATACTTGTGAATATAGGGAACAGTGTAAGAAATATTCAGAGAAAAAGCAGAAAAAATCCTTCAGGCAACAACATACACATCAATCCTTAAAATTACCTGGTTATTGGCTCTCTCTCTCTCAGGAAGGAAGTTGTATCACTTGCTGCAGCATAGGTCACTTCCTAGATTTTGACCCCTCCTGACTAACCCAGGAGACATCCCAGCTCTTGGGGAGCCTGGGGAATCCTGGGATGCCCCCATGGATCCTCTGTGAGTGTCTTTGACATCTCGGCTCTTTGGCACCCTGGGAACACCTGGAATGTCCCCATGGAGCACCTGTGAGTGTCTGGTACACCCTGGATCTTTCGAACTCTTGGGACACTTGGGATGTCGCCCTGGAGCCTCTAAGCGTGTCTGTGACATTCTGGCTCTTTGGAAGACTGGGGAATCCTGGGATGTCCCCATGGAGCCCCTGTGAGTCTCTGTGACATCCCTGCTCTTTGGTCATCAGGGGACCCCTGGGATTTCCCTATGGAGCCCTACTGATTGTCTGTGACATGTCATTTCTTTGGCAGTCTGGGGAGTCCTGGGTTATCCCCATGGATCCCCTGTGAGACTCTGAGACATCCCAGATCTTTGGAATCCTTGGGACACCTGGGATTTCCCCATGGAGCCTTGGTGAGTTTCTGTGGCATCCTGGATCATTCGAACTCTGGGGACTCCTGGGGAGTCACCCTGGATCCTCGGTGAGTTTCTGCGACATCCCGGGTCCTTGTCACCAGTGGTTTCCTGGGATGTCCCCATAGAGCCCCTGTGAGTGTCTGGGACATCCCAGCTCTTTGGCAGCCTGGGGACCCCTGGGATGTCCCCATTGGTCCCATGTGAGTGTCTGTGACATGTCTGCTTTTAACCCCTCTGGGGAGACTTGGGATGTCTTCATGGAGCCCCTGTGAGTGTCTGGGACATCCCGGCTCTTTGGCAGCCTGGGGACTCCTTGGATGTCACCCTGGAACCCCAGTCAATGTGTAGTGGTTTTAATTGGCCTATTGGAGTTTTTTGGTTAGCTCCAGCATACTTATCAAAATTACATGGTTTTTGTTTTGAGATAAGGATTACTAGTAGGCAAGGCAGTTTTACACTTTATAGAATATAAAAATATATGATTCACAGGCTTAAATAAGGAGTGATATTAATCAGGATTCAGAACAAATATTTTAGAACACCTTTTTGCCCCCTCCCCACCTCTTCATTTTTTTTCACTGACCATACAAACGCAACATTTCGACTTGTAGTTAAATTACCAGCTCTGGAAACAGTTCTTTTCTCAGTTCATGTAGGGAGAGAAATTTTCTCTTCCTCTATCATGTTGATTTTCCATAGGAAACGCCGTTCCTATGGTTGTTAGCTTGACTGCAAGTATCCGTCCGGAGGAAAAGATTTGCTTGCTCTGGAAAAAGCCTTCCCACTTCAGGAGCTTTCTCAGGGCTACCACAAATGGACATATGATGGCCGCTGAGGTACTTTCTTGAAGATGAACATTTCTATTACAGCGGCAACGAAATCCCCTTTCCTCATTCTTGGCAACAAAAGTCTTCTCTTATTCCTGGGGCAAGGAATCTTATCCAAGAGTCTTCGTCCACTGTTTATACCTAGAACATTACATGCCCCTTCTTTTCACCCTTTTAGGCCATTGTTTATATATTACAGGGCATATTATAGCCAAATTGATCAACAAGTTTTTACAAGAGTATTTTCAGCCTTAAGGCACTCCTCATGTCTTCTTTTTCTAAACAGAAGCTTTGCTACATGCATTAACTTGGAGTCATGATGTTGTACCTGTTGTAATTGTCTTCATTCCTTTTCTTTCTGTGTGCACAGAAAACGGATGTTTCCATGTCTCATCCTGCTATTGAAAGCAAACAGTTAATTAGTCTTTCGGCCCGGCGATGGTCACATGGCCTCCGCCCACGCTGTTCAAGTGTAGTATGCTCAGCCTTTGAGCTGGGGGAGAGGAGTTCGCCTGCACCGTTCTCCATCCGAGCCGCGTCTCAGCTGCAGGGGCTGGCGCGGCCGTGTCCAAACTGTAGAGGGTCACCCGAGCTCTCTCTCTCGCCGAGCCGCTCCGCGGAGCCGACCGGCGGGGGTGCGTATGAATTACACGGGGGCCACCCGAGTTCCCTCTTGTGCCGAGCCGCGCTGCGGAACCGACTGGCGGAACAGCGTCCAAGCTTCACGGGACCGGTCCCAAGCCCTCTTCCCACCATGCCACACCGTGCCGTGGGGAAACCGGCCCAGCCCGGGCTAGGCAGGCTGGAGTCAGTAAGGCTCCTTGGCTGGGCACAGCAGAATGAAGCCTCTTTCGGCTCAGGCAGAGCCGAGCGGAGCCAATTTGGTTCCCACTCACATAGAAGTGCCGTGAGGGACTCAAATGCTGGCCCAGGGTCTCCTGGGATGTCCCCATTGAGCACCTGTGAATGTTTGTGACATGCTGCTCTTTGGGTGACTGGGGACTCCTGGGATGTCCCCATGGAGACTCTTTGAGTGTCTGTGACATGCCAGCTCTTTGGGAGCCTGGGGACACCTGGGATGTCCCCATGGAGACCCTGTGAGTGTCTGTGACATGCCGGCTCTTTGGCAGCATGTGAATTCATGGGATGTCTCCATGGAGCTGCTGGCATTGTCTGTGATATCCTGGCTTTTTGGCACTCTGGGGACTCCTGGGATGCCACTCTGGAGCACCTGTGAATGTCTGTGACATCACAGCTCTTCAGGAGTCTGGGGATACCTGGGATGTGTGCATGGATCCCCTGTGAGTGTCTGTGACATCTCAAATCTTTGGCAGCTTTGGGAATCATGGCATTTCTCTGTGGAGCCCCTGTGAGTGTCTGTGATATCCCTGCTGTTTAGCACTCTGGGGATTCCCGGGATGTACCCATGGAACCCGTGTGAGTGTCTATGACATCCTGGCTCTTTGGCAGCCTGGGGACTACTGGCATGTCACATGGAGCCCCTGTGAATGTCTGTGATTTTGTTGCATTTTGCCCCATCCTGCAAAAGAATCTCGAGATCTTTTTAGCAAGGAGGTAAGATACAGGGGATCTTTATTTTGAAGGTGTTCTGGAGCAGTTATGGAAAGGTCTCCATATAAGCCCACCCCCTCCAAGGGTCAGGACATATTTATAGCTTTTAGGAAATTAGCATAATTGATTAAAAGCACCAATAAGGAGAAGAAGTTGTTATTCAATTCCCCCACAGGTCCAGCCCCTTCTTTGGAGCCCCCCTCTTAGCACTGGCTCTATTTGTTTATGGAAATGGGCCTCACAGTTGT